>CM051457.1:112002990-112448907 GCA_028274465.1 Plantago ovata | reverse complement strand
TGTTTAAGAGCTTCGGATAATCTTCCAGCCGTTGTTGCCTTGTAACCTGCTTTCAGCTTCTCTTCCAACTGAGAGAAGTTAAACACGAGGGCTGGAGGGCCCCGCACATTCGGACTTGTTGACTCATTCCAACCTCTCTCTACCGCGATGGAGATTACAGGAGCCGAGGTAAAGGCACGCAAGTAAGTGTGACTACCCATGTGCAGATCAGTGAAAAGGGATTTGAGAGGAGAAAAGTTCTTAATCCCCAACTGGCGGTTCAATAAATGCATAGCTGTGTCAAAATTGCCTGCAGCTGCATGCTCAGCAGCAAGAGATGACTTATGGATCCAGATTTGGCTTACAGGCATACCAGGTGGAGGTGCAACAAACACACCGGTGCGAACATTTGAATGTGCTTTGGGTGTTTCAGCATCAGGAGGCAGATCAAGATCTTCAAGATCCCATCCCTCATCTTCATTTTCCTCGTCAACTTCATCTTCATCCCCTCCAAGTTTAATGTCACCGTTCTGCAAGCTTCCAACGTCATCAATATCCAATGTCTCGACCCAATCAGCATCAGCAGCATCTCCGTAATCCTCTGCTTCACCAGCATCAGCGTCATCAAGGCTCGAATCGAAAATTCCTTTGCTCACCATTAGCAAGGGCCAGTCTCCTGCACATAAAACTGGACTTGGTGGAATTAGCGCTGAAGCTTTCTTTCCCTCGGGCAAAGAAGGGACATTCTCCCCCAGTTCTGCAGCAAGACGTTCAGCAATGTCATGGAGCCCGTGGACAGAGGCCGTGATATATGCAAGAGGTAAATGCCCAGCAGTTTCCAGTATCTTCACACGTTCACACACATCACCAAGATACAATGCATCGTGAAACTGGCCCATGACATCATTCTTGACCTCAGCAATTTTCATCATTTTGGATAATTTGTCAAGATTACCTGTTATCAGATAATGAAAGGACAGCCTCCCAAAGTTCTTTGTCCTCTGATATGCATACTCAACAATTCCAGTGTTTCCCTGACGAAGGGCCTCCACACCCAACCTATACCAATGCTCCTTCTCATCAATCTTTTTAGCAGATTCGAGTGCTTTTTCTATGTTACCACTTTCAAGGGCCAGATTGAAACGGGTCTTTTCATCCTTAACAAAGTAAAGAGCAACCTGTGGGAAACCCTTCTGCTGTAGATATGCAATCATGGCCTGACCACATAGTTCTGAATTTTTTATCATGCTCATAACCTGATCATACCTCTTCCTCATCAGAGATAGCTTGAAAATGTATTCCGTTGAATCGATAATGATAGGACGACTTTTACCATCACGATCCAAGCAAAATATCGTGCTGCCATATATTTTTGTAATATACACTGGGACGTCAAGCGTCTTAATAATTCCACTATCACCATTGGGCAGGCAGTATTTGATGTGTGTTAGTGTTGTATAAATGAAGACATCATTATCATCCCAAGCTCCACTCTTGACACGAATAGTCTCATGAAGGGTGCATCGGTGAGAGAGCTTTTTATCAGCAATGACAATCGAATGTTTACTCAGTAAAGCAACACTCTCCATGTCCTGAGACCAGACAACATACCGAACAAAGGACGTCTGAAGATCGCCCACGACTATTCTTTGTTGTAGATCAAAGATTACAACCTTGTCCTCAGCCCTGCACAGAAGATTTCCAGTGCCTGCATAGAATATAGCATCGGTAGCAACGGGTAGAGGGCTTTTCTTCACAATCTCATTTTTCAGGTTCTTCACCAGTACTTGGTTGCTGGTCTTCTCAAGCACAGCGAACCTGTTTCGAGCTACAAAAACTGCTGAACCCCCAACACCTCTCTTTGCCTCTTGAACTGTGTCACCTCTGCCATAGCTGTCTTTAGGTACAATATAGAGTTCATATGAACCCCCATCCACGTCAGAGCAAACAAGAACAGCATTCTCAGTAGGACTGTAAGAAAGAGTACGAGGCCCTTGATTGAGACCGTTAGAACCAGGACGGCGGATTGGTATGAGCTGAGTATCTTTCTGAGTCGAATACTCGAAAGCACGTAGGAACCGATCCTTGACATAGAAGACCGAATCACCACTAACAGAAAAGGCAGGACGTTCTCTCTCCAACTTGAAGACAATCATCCCGCTGTCATGACCAGCAGCCAGAAGATTCATCTCAGGATGGGCTGAAAGGATCCAAAACCTGTCATGTTCCCTGCGGAAAGTCTGCAAGCCTGTTCTTTTTGTAGCATCCCAAACTCTGATACTCTTATCTTCTGAATTTGAAACGATAATGTCCTGCCTTGAATGGAAAAGAACACATGAAACATTGTTCATATGGCCTCTCAATGTGTCCACCTCCCAGGCCTTGGTATCTGAGACAATATAACTCGGAGATTTAGAAAGTTGCCAACAAAATTGGAACTTCAACAGATGCAAGAGGAACTGATATAGGAAACAAAATTTACTTGGATAAATTCAGACGACATGAAAGTTTCCATAAAGGGGTTAAATTCTTAATCTTAGCCAAGAAATCATTTGAAAGGAAAAATAACGAAATGCCTTCTCAATCTAGTACGGTGATAAAATAAAAAGAGAAAATGATATTTCTAAAATTACTCACTTAAGTCGATCTTTCTGCAGAAGTTGTGGGTATATGCATATTATATAATGTCATAGAAAGAACTCACTAGACCAAATAGAGTTCATTTCCAAGCGAACTCCAGCTTGCTGAATCTGAGTCTCTGTCTAAATATATTTTACTTATGAATTATATAAGCACAAAATTTTCACTCACTCCAGACAATTCTTCTCGGGAATGTTACCAACCGTAAAAGATTTAATAGCAAGTATAAGAGCACCAGAAAATACTGAATAGAATTTCAAACACTGTCGATATTCGCCGTACATAGTTTGTGTCTGTACTCTGAAACAACAGGATTGTGATTCTTAACGAAAATGACAGAAACCAAGATATAGCTACTTAAGTAATATTGTGATGTCTACACGAGTTCACATGCTAGCTGATCGTAACAAACATTCCTTTTACGTAGAAGCTGGACTGGACTACATTAAACCCGAAGAAAGCATAGTTTTATCTAGCAAGAGATTCAGAAATACAAAAGAAAAAACAATCGAATAATACAAAATCAAGAGAGCATACCATTCATGCGCCAAATTTTGACTTGGCGGTCATCTGCTCCAGAAACAATTAGAGGAAGGGTAGGATGGAAAGAAGCCCAGTTAACCCCGCGGTCATGTCCTTCAAGTACATACTTGACAACAGCATCAACACCACCAAAGAAGTCAGAATTCATTTGAGATAGACGCATAATGTCGTCAGCAGGAGAAACCGTCTTCTTTCTCAAGGCCCCTATATCCCAAACACGAACTGTTTGGTCCAAAGAGGCTGAGACAACCAAGTCGTCCTTGGGGTGAAACGAGGCACACATGACATAGTGGTTATGCCCCGTTAAAACTGAGATGCAAGTACGTGATTGCCAATTCCATATTCTGATAGTCTGATCATCACTTGCACTTACAATCCAAGGATACTCATGGTGAAACTGAACGGTCCTGATATAATCAAGGTGTCCCAGAAGTGTAAATAGACACCTGTGCAATTTGTAATTCCAAACCTTGATTTTGTAATCATCACCTGAAAAAGAAAGAAAAAAAGAATATCAGTTTGAATTAAAGGAGTAGTAAGGAGTAATTTTCTTATGTTTTAATTTTGTTTGTTTTCTTATTCTTGTGTGATTGACAACATTGCATAAATTCATATGCTATACATTACACTTCCTAAAGCCAAATCATCAAGTTCCATAATACATAGAGCAATCAAAATAAATGCTGCCTACCAGAAATGTGCATCACCACCACTAAACAAAACTGGTGAAATGTATATATGTCCTACTGCTTCTAATCAGCAGAATCAGGTAAATGTACAACAAGTAGTAAATCTCAATGAATTGATTGGTTGATCCTCTACTATATTATACTACAGTATTATATACTATTTCATGATAAATAAATCAAATCACAGTAGATGTAGATCCAAAACATAATAAAACACATACTAATAATAATTCATTCAAACATAAGAGAAGAGAGGCTAATAATTAATAAATCTGAGGGACCTCCAGAAACAAAAAGCGGCTGGGATTTGTGAAAATGCACGCCTCTGACAGGTCCATCATGCTCGTCAAAGCGATCAATGAGCGTTCCCATACGATAATCCCATAGCTGAATGACGCCGCTGTGAAGACTCGCCAATATCCATGGCCTCTTGCTATGGAAACTGAGTCCTTTCACTCTATTGCTCTTCGTCTCAAACTTGGTCAACATAACTGTTCACATAATCAAACAAACTGAAGAACCAATCTACACAACATAAAATCAAATCAACAAAACAGGAAAAATGCAAAATATACCTGATTGAGATCCGTAACGGATTCTTCTCTTCTCTTCTCTCTTCTCTTCTCTGCCGTGAGAATGGATCGGAAGAAGCTAAACGGGAATGGGGAGAAAGAAAGTGTGTTTCGTGATTTGAGCGTTGTTTGGATAATTCAATTTTACCCGAAATTGTTTGTTACCCCCATAAATAAAGATGACGAGTTTTCTCTATGAAATTACATGTCAATGTCGATGGAAATAATAATAAATAAATAATAATGCTTGCAAATTAAGCTATAGTCTTTCGGGTAGGGTAACGTGGAAAACGTGAATAAAACGCATTATAAATTGAGTATTTACTTTTAACTAAGTGATTAAAAATATTTTTAGTGTCGTTTTATTGGTTTTACTTTTACTGCATTTTTTTATTATATTATATATATATATATATATATATATATATATATATATATATATATATATATATATATATATATATATATATATATATATATATATATATATATATATATATAAATGTGATTGAAAAGTATGTAAATTTTTATTTATTAGTGGCGACAAGTCAATGACGTATAATATAGGTGAAGCGCACTCATTTCATTATGTCGGGTGTAACGCTAGCTCCAACTAATTTTGTGAAATGACGTGAATATTCATTTTCCTTTTACTCGTGTTGGTATTGTTGCTCATATTGATGAAGTTGGTGACTAGTGAATGCATAATACTAGATTCTTTGCGAATTAAAATTTTGAGATTATGAACTCGAATACACGTGTACAATGCTCATAAGATTTTAAACGCGAGTACATGATACTACTGTATATGTGCAGATTGTTCGTTTTGTGTGAGTTTGACGTGATCATGTGTATTGGATCAAATAGGTATTGGATCAAATTCAAGTTATTTATTATTCATGAGAATGGTATTGGATCAAATTCAAGTTATTCATTATTCATGAGAATGGTATCTCTAATAGAAATATTTTGAGTTTGTCTCTATAATTGGCCAAGAAAATTTGGTTGAAAGGGCCACTCAAAATACCTCAAGTGAAGTCCATATATCACCAAAGTCCACTTCCGTACGTACTTGCATGACCCAATTACAATAAATCCATTACGCTCTTTCAAGACTAAGTAACGTACAAGTCTCATTTGGGCCTTACCCTATAACAAATTCGACCAGCTCAATTTAGGGTAAATTTGACACCGCACAAACATCTACATTTTGATTGTTAGTCAGCTTCAACTAATGAAAGATTCAGTTTAACATAACTTAAACTCTATTAGAAACACGCATATATAAGATAGGGTGACCAGAAAAAGATATCATCAAATACTCACTATGGCATACTTCACACACAAAAAAAAAAAAAAAACAACTTAACATTTAGCCACTAGCCTAGTTTGGCTCAAACAATATCAGGTTTGAGGCAGACAGCATACTCAATTCCATGTTTAATCCTCTGTCCGCCTGGGATAAAAGGATACTTGCATCTAATTCATTATTTTCGATTAGTTTTATCTCTTCCACAACACACGTACTAACTTGAGCTTCATGCCTTTGATCGACACCACACTGGTAGTGTCACCTTTGAATCTCACTGCTATAGGTTTACTCAGGCCCGGTTTTGGGCCCATGCGGCCTGTTCAACTTTTGGACCCACCCCCAAATATATATGTATATATTATATATATATATATATATATATATATATATATATATATATATATATATATATATATATATATATATATATATATATATATATATATATATATATATATATATATATAGGATACATTTAATAAATACTTTACTTAATCTCTGTCTCCAAGTGGGCTTGACTTTAGGCTCTCCAAACGTGAAAAGACTGGAAGTCATGTGTTCGAAACCTACTAACTCTGTATCCATTTTTACTTCCATTTTTCCTCTTATATACTTATATTCTTATCTATTCTTCTTCTTTGAGATAATTAGTTTACAACTTATTTTTATAATATTCTTTTTCGTTTTTTAATTCTAATCTTTATTTATCAATTAATTGCATTTTTTTAGATCAATTTTAATAAATTTTTATTGAGTGTAATTAATTTAAAACTTATTTGATTTTTTTGGATTTTATATTGTTTTTTAATTGATAATTTTTTAAAACTTTATCATAATGTTTTTACTTAGAAATATTAAACTTATCGCATGTATATAATTTTTTTTAATACGGTTATCTAGGCCTATTTCTAAAATTTCGCATGTGGCCTCTTGTTCGTAGATCCAGCCTGGGTTTGCTCTTGTATTGCTTTACAAGTCGCTGGCGCTCCAAATTCATACAAATTTGTGATTGTAGATTTTGAGCTTCTCAACATCCATATAACCATAGTGACCGTCACTTGGGCTCTGTTTGATTTATTTGAAAATTTTAAACTCAATTGAAAATTTAATTTGGCTACTGAATTGGTGATTATGTGTACTGTAATTGAGTAGTTCTATTCATGAGGAGTTCTCACAATTCATTCTACTTGCTATTGCATTTAAATCTCACTTAACTTTGTCAATTAGCCTACTAATCTACTATTGGTTACTCAGCATAATTAGTTCCCTACTCTCTAGCTTCCTGAACTGTGTCACTTACCACCTACCTTTGGTTGAGTGGTTTCACTCTTAGGATGTGCAATTGGCGACCCATTGCCATTTGAGTGATTTCACTAGGTAGGATATATGTATGTTCTGTTCTGTGGGTTTTGTCATGTTCAAGCATTGTTAATTTTCATAATTTAGAGTAGTCTGTATTAGATCATATTATCAATCAGTAGTTAAAAGGATTTGCTTTCTTGCTTTGGATGGTTATGTTATTTATGTGTGTCTACTACTTACTGACACTCCGAGTTTCAATTTTAAACCTGACTGACTGCAGTACACTTCACTCAAGCCATTGGGTGACAAATAGTTGGTCAAGATCAACTCTGCAGCCGAAAAGACTACTGGTGGTATATATATTACTCCCAACAACCGCACAGACTAAACCCCAAGGAGGTGAGGGTCTCCAAGTATGCTGGGACTGAAGTGGAATTCAATGGTGTGTAAATCACCTCATATTGAAAGAGGATGATATTGTCGGTGTTCTTGATACAGATGATGTCAAAGACTTGAAGCCTCTAAATAAATGACAGAGTCCTAATAAAGGTGGATTGTTTGCTCATTGGTCATTACCCATTGGCTTTATTTGAATGCTTTTTGTTGCTGCATGTACAATCTTCTTGCCTAAAAATGTGTCTTTTGTGAATTGAAGCAACATGGTTTATTGGTTTATTTATTACTATAATTAACTTAACATGTTCATGGGAGCTCACAAACTTTATATTGGATGTTAGTTGGCCTAGTGTGTTCCTTAACATTGTGACATAGGAGTTCTTTTTTATAGTGATTAAGATAATTTCTCGTATCTGGTGCAATATTGATAATCTTGGGGGATAATAACTTGTGCTAAACGGTTTTATGGTACGAATAATGGGTCTGACACTTGGGATGTGAGTGACTTGTAGGGAGTTCAGGAGTTGGATGTAAATCAGGGGAATATGAGTGGTGATTTGTTTATGTGCAAAGTGTTCTAACTGTTAAATGGTCTAATACAAGTTAGTGGTTAGAAGTGTGGTTATTATTATTAGTGTAGTATATATATATTTTTTGTTTAAAGTGTCTCTAATCGTCACGGTCTAATACAAGCTGTTTAATCCTGGTGCTATTCATATGATCTGAGTCAATTCTTCCTTTTATTTCCAGATCGAAGAAGCGGAAACCAAGACTGCTGGTGGTCTTTACTTGACAAATGCGACCACAGAAAGCCTTCAATCGGAAAGGTAATGGCTGACCTATACAAATCTACATGGTTATATTATATATATATCATCTTATTTGCATTAGCTGAATGTACATATTACATACTCCATTTCATTATAAACTTACTCTTTGGTCAACGGCTGTCATGTTTGACTCGTATATTACACTTAAATTATATTGATAAAAAAATTTTAAAAAATATTTAAAATGCTACTAAATTATGAACTTTTAATTGTATAAATTTAAAAAAGAATTGCATTGTACAATTTAGGAGTAACGTGCGGTCAAACACGAAACTTGTTGACTGAAGAGGAAGTTCTGAGAGTAAGTTATTAATGAAATGGAGTAATTACTTGATATTCTTTCCTTATCTTATTGGTTGTGGGTTTCTTGTGATTCTTCAGGTCATTGCTGTTGGACCGGGTCCTTTGGATGAGGAGGCAAAAGGAAGCCATTGTCAGTTGCTTCTGGAAACACAGTTTTGTTCTCCAAATACGCTGGAAATGATTTCCAAGGTGCTGATGGTTCAGAGTATATTGCCCTCCGGGCATCGGATGTGATGGCCATCCTTTCTTAGTTTTCTGGCATACCCTACGGAAGTTTTTGAAGTGTGAAGACAATTATTGTACTCTTTCTGACTTCATAATTTAATTTTAAGTATTTTTTAGACAAAGTAGTTCCTTTATTCACACACAAAAAGAAAAGTTTGAACAATCTCTTGGTCTATAATATTATTAGTACTTCTATGCCGTGCAAGCAATCATAATTTTTTAGGGGTAAACTCTTCCAACGGCGGATTTTACATTCAAAAGGTTCGAATCCGAGATCTTGTTTAATTGAACTCAATTTCCTTACCACTCGAGGCAACAATCGTGGGTAGTTCAATTCAAATTTATTTAATATTACTAAAAATAAGTTCATCTTAGTCTAGGTCAACATCAGTCAATTCTGTTCAAACTTCAAATGAAGTGAAAAGAGTATAATAATAATCGAATATTTAAAGTTTAAAACAAAGAGTACATAAAATAAAATGTAGCACCCGCGATCCTCTAATAAGCCATCTTCTATACTTTGATCATCAGTTTTCATAATTGAATTTATATCTATATATAATCATCATTAAGAGGATAAGATCTACCAGCTCATATGTTAGTTTGATTTTTTTTTTTTTTTTTTTAATCGGCTATATGTTAGTTTGATTTTAATGCAAGTGACACCCCTAGACCCTAGTTGAGCTGTTTGCTTCATTACTAAATTATACTGTAATAATTAAACAACCTCAAGATAAATTATAATAATTAAACAAAGGTGACACTGTCATGCTTCTCCTCCCAAACTGCCCTGAGTATGTATTTGCGTTCCTCGGGGCTTCACACATAGGTGCCCGAACAACCATGGCAAATCCCCTGTTTACCACTGCTGAGATAATCAAACAAGCCACTTCCTCCGATGCGAAGCTGATCATAACTCAATCGTGCCACGTGGGAAAAATATGTAATTACGCGAGGGAGAGTGGGACTAAATTGATGTGCATAGACGAGCTACCGGAAGGTGATGATAATTACTGTCTTCGTTTCACAGACTTGGCTTCTGCTGATATGGAGGCCATGTCTGTGGTCGAAATTCATCCACATGATATTGTTGCCCTGCCATATTCTTCTGGGACAACTGATACTGTGGTCGAAATTCATCCACATGATACTTAATTTAATGGAAAAGCTTAGTACTAACCACAACTCAAGAAATATGGCAGATTAATTCTTCAGTTTATACAAAGGCAATTGCACTAGGTCATAGATAACTGAAGTGTATTAACGAATGACAGAGTCAGACTGATCTGGAGCCACCAACTAACATGATATGCAGCAATTTTCATTTCACATAATCATATTCGATGATATAGCTAACAGAAGCCAGTAAACACGAGCACCTGCAAAAGATTTAATATGCTAATTCATATAGAAAGTAACTTTCAGGTGCTCGTGTTTACTGGCTTCTGTTAGCTAGTAAACCAGCTTTGCATTAAAACTTAAATTAAACATTTGAAATATACATGCATCGACGAAACTTCATGACCTCTTTTATGTATTTCTACACTGAACTACATAACAAAGGATGTCTCTAACTAGTAACCGATAAAAAAAAAGAAGCTAAAAATTAACAGAAAAACAAGACCAGATTGCAGATTTTAAATTCATTACCTTCCCATCAGGGCATAAGTGCAAGACACATCTGTTTGTGGTGACTCCAAGTTGACGTCCAAATTATCTTTTGCAATTATGAAATGCTTTACAGATGACTCTCGCCTACCTGATTCCATGAGAGCAACTGCCAATGAGCATCACCCACTACATAGTGCTCCTGCCCAAACTTGTCCTTTAATTTTTCTACCGCACATTCCATATATGGCAACCCCTGCCTCACCTTGCCAGATAGATGAATCAATTCAAAGAGTCTATCAGAAGCTTGTAGTATAGTATGCCGAGGAAGCTCGGGAAGTGCCAGCAGTTTCCTTGTCACAGTTATAGCAGTTTCATAATCATTTATCACCTCATATATGGTCGCCGCATTTCTCAATCCACAAGCAACAGAGTCTGGATTCACTCCTTTCTTCTCGAGAATTTTACGGCCTTGTTTCACATACTTCTGCGCATCAGCAAAGTTCTTGAGATTACAAAACACCATAGCCAGGGTAATATACGCCATAGCTCGTCGACGTTATTCCACACCATCAGAAGAAATCACAGACTTCGACACATCAACAGCTTCGTCACTCCTACCCAAATACATGAGCGTATGCCCACTGTCGATCTTCAGTTCCCAAAATCCAGAATTGTTGTCCCCCACTCTTCCAAGACTTTTATCGCCAACTGCTGCTGTTCAAGCGCCTACTCGTCCTCATGTATTGAAGCATAAATCACTCCGAGACTCCTCCTAATCTGTGCAACCTCCACCGAATCATCACCGAAATGCTTCGAGTATATCTCCGAGGCTCTCAAACAGAACGGAAGAGCATCCCTGAAACGCTTAATCGGAAGATAGGCCTCACAAACATCCTTAAAGGCATTACCAATCTCGAGACACCCTTCCTCCATGTACTTCTCCTTGACTTCCAAAATCTTGAGAATATGAAAAGCAGCCTCTCTGTTCTCCCCATGGAAACCATAACCGCATAAAGGCTTCAAGGTGAGAACCATTTAATTCAAGCAAAACACAATTATCAGGACAAGTCTCATCCAAACCATTTAAATTCCTCAGAGACCAGTTCAAGTAACTCAGGCTCTCACTGAATCTCTTGAGGATAAGACATGCAGCAGCAAGTAATTGTAAAATATGAGCAATGAACAAAGGATTACAACGTGCGTGTATAGTACAGAAATAGGGCAAAGGTTTAGCAGCATTAGCACTGTCATTGTGAAGGAAGATGCCCAAAGCTTTCTGACCGTAGTAGATTACTGCCTCATGATCTCTGTCTATTGTGAAGTTTTGTCGAGCCAATCTCATGTACTCGCCACCAAGCTCATTCTCCTCGGAGCAAGTTTGCAGAACCTTGAGTGCTCTGATCATTGCAGCGGTGGACTTGGCTGACTTGAAAGCGTTCTTAGCCCTCGATTTTTTGGCATTGGTGGTGGTGGTACTCATGATTGATTTAGTGTAGTAATCTGAGACATACATAAATAAAGGAGTAATGGAGCAGCAGTCTAGAAAATTTGCAACGTAGATCAGCACCAATCATATATAATGCTATTAGGGAAACTGAAACTTCCAATGAATTAATCGATCAAAAGCCAATTGAAATCAATCTGTCCACCTCCTACTCATACATACTACTAGCTAATACTAACATTAAAAGGCTGGTAGTAGTAAAAATGAATTTTATACTTAATGTAACAGTAGTAATAAAGTGTAGACAAAAGCTAGAGAACAAGTTCGTAAATGAAAGTAAATAAATAAATAAATGCCTACTAGATGGGTTAATTAAGTTACACCGGAAGTGAAATGTGGTAAAATTAAAAAAGGGACGTACATGTTGTCTACTATACTATGCAACCTATATATACTTAATTTACTCATTTCAGCTAGCTACTTATCTGATTCTACTGCTGTCCTTTGCCTGCTACTAACATACTTCATTCGTACCTAAAAGAGGCAATGCTAGAGTAACTTTTAATGTCAATGTTAGCAACAAAAAGAACACCACACAAAAAGAGATTCCTCAAGAAATGGTCATGTACACTACAGAAACTCCAACTAACGTTGTTAATTAGCATTGCATCAGCCGCCAGCTGAGTATAAAATAAGATACGAATCCATGCGTTAATCTTGTACCTAATATCAATCAATTGTGAGGGCTAACAGGTTAACATATTGAACAGTCATCAAACAAAAATCCAACTCAAATCCCCATTGTCACCGAAATTAACAGCCTCAAAGCTCTTACTCAGCTAAACAAATGTTTATATACACCACCAACAACGCACTTTCTACTGAACAAAAGACGAGCAACCTAATGACAAATGTAATTTCATCAAACACGTAGAATGCAAAAATAGGTCTCAAAATCAGGAAACTCCTAAATCAGAAAAAATAAATAGCTCTCAAATATCAATAATAATCATTCTAACAATCACAAACAAACACAGTAGAGTAATTCAACTCAAAGTATGAACCAAACCCAAACCTAGAGTCCTACACCTAGAAATTGAAGAAGTAACCATTACCTTACCAACCAGTGCTTTACCACCTTCGCCGGAGTGATTGCCGCCAATGGCCGGAATTCAACGCAGATAGATCGAGCGTCGTCACCAGTCACCACTGACAGTGAGTATGAGTGAGCTAGTAGTAGTAGTACCGTTGTTCTGTGTTGTTTTAAATGTGCACAAGTCCCACTCATGTTTTATAAATTGCACACAACTCCATCTCCATCGTGTTTATAAAATGGTTTGATGGATTACAATTAATAATCCTAAAATAAACCCATACCGAGCTTTTTTTTTTTTTTTGAAATACTCATTCACATTAATAAAAGCAAGGTCTTTAGATTACAAAACGTACGGAAAGAAAGCAGTCTGAAATTAAGAGTACATTCATCCAACTAGGAGATAAATCCCAAACAAAATGAAAAGAGTCAAACGATGTTTACTCTCTACCAAAAGTTCGTTTTCGGCCCTCGTTGGTAAGATGATCAGCGATGTTGTTAGCTTCTCTATACACGAATTGCACTTGTACGCATTCTAGTTGTTGTAGCAATCTAGTGGCTTCCTCCAGTATCACTTGCCGGTTCATGTGAGCAACCTCCTCCCTGTTCAAACAAGACAGTAAATACTTGGAGTCAGTTTGGATGATAAGCTTTTTTATATTTAAACTGTTACATAGCTTGATTCCAATATTAAAGACGTAGCATTCCGCCGTGTTGGAATCAATGTTGCCAAGATAAGAGGCTGCTGCCCTCACGAATTCTCCCTCGTGGTTCCTTAGAATGCAACCAGCTCCGTCCGTAAGGGTATTGGGGCAGAAGCTCCCGTCAATGTTTAGGCATAAGTAGCCCTGCGGTGGGGCGTTCCATTTTACATAGATCTGTTTTCTTATTTTTACTTTCCTAGGAAAGGAAGCAATGTTTTCTTCAATACTATTCAACAAATCAGTGTTGAAATTGAAAGTAATTATTTCTTTATTATTGAAAATTTTTTCATTCCTGTACTTCCAAATCATCCCCCAAAAAAGGATTTGCTTAGTTTTTTCAATATATGGTAGAACCTCTCCAAAAATAATCTCAGTAAAAGAAATGGTAGTGGGGTTTTGATGATTTAACAAGACATTCCTTACTTGATCAATATAAGTACATTTCCAAACCAAATGTTGAAAATCTTCCACACCATTGGAGCAAAGAGAACAGATTGGAGAGGCAATTATGGAGTGAATGTGTAATCTATCAGCTATAGGTAATCTGTTGTGTATAAGTAACCAAATAAAAAATTTGAACTTTTCTTGGATTTTAAGTTTCCAAATCTTTTCCCAAGGCCATTCTGGTTGCCTTAGGTCTTGGTTAGTGATTATGGAGTTGTAAGCTGATTTAATTGTGAACAATCCTGTGGGGTTTTCTCCCCAAACCAGCTTATCTTCATTTTGGTTAATTACTTGGCAGTTGGATCCCAATTATTTCATGCACTATTTCTGTGGGAAGTAGTTGCATGAGTAACTGGCAATTCCATGTGCCATTGTTGATGACTTCATTTACCATGAGATTAATTTCATTCTGATTAGTAACATAGTCACTAATGATTTTGTTCCCTAGCCATCTATCCTTCCAGAAATTGGTGCTAGTTCCAGAGCCTATTTTTGTCAAGAGGCAATTTTTAAATTCCTCTTTTAATTTTATCAAATTTTTCCAGAACCAGCTGTTCTGGGGTCTTGCTTCTGCTAGGAGGACTGAGGTATGAGGGAAATATTTGCTCTTATATACTTTACTCCAAAGGAAATTAGAGTTTGTCAAAATTCATCATAAGTGTTTAAAAGAGAAATCATTGTTAAGAGCAAATAGATTTCTAATACCTAGTCCACCTAAATATCTAGGTGTACACACTTTTTTCCAGCTTACCTTACCTATTGTCTTACCATCTTTTCTACTATTCCAAAGAAAGTTTCTGTTAAGTTCATTTATCTTGTCTTTATGCCATTACATTTTTTCTTAATCCAAGTCAAATGGAAAATTGAATATAGACGGAGTGAGTATGAGATAACAAAAAAACCGTTCTTAGATCCCTAGATTTATATATTTTTTATTCGATTATGCTGGTAGATTTTAGTTGACATCCACTCGATCTTTATGCGACTATACTGATAGATTTGTATATTGTTTATGAATGAATTACCATTAATAATCTTAAGATAACAGTTATTGTTTTTGGCACGAAGAAACAGAGAGGGATTCATGAATTTGACATGTTTTATTCAGCGTACAATTCATTTTGATTATTTAGAACTGTAGTTTTAGGAAAAAGAAATTATATCGGAAAGTGCTACTCTTCAATTTCAATTCCAAAAAAAATCTAAAAGCTAAAATATATAGTACTCGTAAATGTAAATGTTAGTTCAAAACCGCAACTACCATCATCCTGGCATGTGTTTGTGAATACAATGCTACAAACCAAACCAGATATAAAAATTTACACAAGTACAGAACCTTGTAAACAACAACTTAACTACGTACACACGGCCTTGTTAGCTACACATGCAACTAATCGGGATGACATAAGTTATTTTTCTCTTCAACCAACTAACAAGATCGAGTCATCTATTAATGATTTTATTGTATTGGAAATACATTTGGGCAATTGATAATTTGAGTTACAACCGTGCTGATTTTCTTGTGGTATATAATCAACTGATTTTTATGGAACCTTGCGTATAGATAAATAATAAAGAAAGACTAAGCAAAGCAAAAAGAATTATCCGGTTTCCCCTAACTGATCACAACTAGGCGAAGAAAGTTGCTGAAGAGCAATCTTCCTTCCAGCTACTATCTCCCCGGTAACCACGGTAATATTGGACTATCTCTCCTGTCGCAAGGTAATATCAAGATACAAGGCCGCAATCTAGAGATGAACTCACGAGTTTATTGACTGAATAAAAAATATAGAGTCTTACATGCATATTTATACTAGCAAAACTAACAAGCTTTGACCCATTAGACGACAGGCCTAGCCCGCAAAAGGGAATATTCTAGAGTATAAACCCTAACTCGATAACTAAGAATAATAATAACCAAATATTGTCTTTATGCAAAAAGGTAAATAGATAAATATCAAAATAACCAACTAGGGAAAATCTTCCCCTAGCCGCCGCCCCTCTTGTCCGCCGGCCACCTAGGCTGCTGGGCCTCGTGGCCCGTCTCGTTCAGTCTTCTGCTTCTTGTGTGGTCTTGGTCCAAACCGAGGTCTCATCATCCCTCCCTCCTTGAAACGGACTTGACCTCAAGGTCAACTTGCGCCTTGGCAGTGGCCCCGAAGCCTTCCTCGTGCTTGTATTCCACCATGCTTCCTTCAGTGAGTGACTTGTCCTCCTCCCTTATGCTTACCGGCCCTTCAGTGTCCGAGTAGTATGAATCGAGAGGCTTTACCTCCATGGCTGGTGCTGAAGGAACCTCAAGCCCTTGCTGGAGCTTCATTCCTGGGGTGTAGCTGCTCGACAAGAAGAGGAATGTTCCGTGCATAGTTCCCGGCACACGCACTGGCTCGCCGTCATTGTTCCTCTCTCCATCCACCGACGCTCTCATGTCCCTACGCTTCTTCCATCGCTGGTACTCTTCTTGTGCTCTTCGCGGGTGTTCGTTGTTCCCTTCTCCAACGTACCCTAATGCTCGTAGTTGACACCAACGGTTCTCACAAGTGATTATCATGCACCGATGGTAGAAGTCGAAAAGTATTGTGCCTACTGACCGTAGCTATGGCATACCGAGGGTGAAATCTTCATGGTCGTCATCCATCACCCGCACGGACACAAAGAAGCAGACGTGTTGGATGATCAGGCTCACCCCGTCATACTGTTCCCCACTGGGCACTTCATGGCCTCCTGTCGTCTGAACCGTGATTCCTGGTGTTACTTGTCCCGCGGGCCACCCGAGTCGCCTCACTGCACGTGCTGACACAAAATTTGCGCTTGCACCCGTATCTACCATGACCGATACTCCTTTCGTTCCTACCGACCCTGAGAACACAAGTGGTTCAGCTGCCAGTAACTCCGTTTTCTTTCGAACCACCATAGTCCGAGGGGAATCGTCGCAATGCTTCCCACACCTCCACACGTAACTTGCCTGCGCTGGTCGGTCCACATGTAGCAACCTTTCGTCAAACCCTAGGCACAGAATATTCTCAGTACGTGCTCCCACTTGAATGCACTTGGCGTCACCATGCACTAGTACTGGACTTTGATTGGCTAGCCATGCCATCCCTAACACAATGTGCTCCGGTATCTGGAAACCTGCAAGCTCGTACATAGTAATATAGTACTTGTTACCGTGGATTTCGACTCGGACGTCGTCGAACCGCCTCTTGCTGACTAAAGTTTGACCTCCAGCCGTGCCGATAGCAATCTCAACCGGTTCTCCTTTGACGAGCCAACCATAGCGGTTAACGAATGATGAGGTGACGAAATTCCTGGATGCGCCGCTATCCACCAAGATGCGCACTGGTTGTTTCCGATACCCTACTGTCCCTGGGAAACGTAGTGCGTCAGGGTCCTTCCCTAGTCGTATGCTCCTGACTACATCCTCTTGTTGTGATGTTGATACTTTCCTCCCCTTGCTCGTTCCATACACCACATAAACCACATAATGCTTTGATGGCTTTCTTTGCCGGACATATTCCAACATAGCTTCTTCTTCATCGGTACTGTCGTTTCTTAGGTCGACTTTCCTTGCCGGTGATGTGTTGGTAGGGGTTGCTTGTGTTGATTTTTCCTCCACCGTGGTGACTATCTGATCCTGTTGGGCAGTGATTTCTTCTGGTTCTGCGATCGGCTCCTCCGGTTCCTCAAGCCTCCACTGACCGTTCTCCCATGTTAACCGTCGCATCTCGCCTACCTTGAGTGGACATTCCTCGCCCCACTTGGGTGGATCCAACCAATTCACCTTAGGTATGTTACCTACATAACTGAAGATGTCGTCTAGCTGATCCTTGCAGGATGGGCAAACAGATGACTAGTCCATACCAGTCACCCATGGTTCATTGACATCTTGAGCATGACACCCGGGTCCAAAACACACCGGGTTCTTCCTCCTCGATTTACCTCCATCGTCGATGACGATGGCCTTAACTCCCCAACCCTCTTGCTCTTCATGGATCCACTAAGACGAGTCCTTGTCGAAGCTTAGCCCGTCCATCTTCTCAAGCCCTAGCAGGTTCAGATTAGGCCCGTTAAGTGAGAGCCTACATCCGTTGTTCATGCCTCCATTGACCGACCCACGGTATGTCATTGTTGATGCAAAATCCGGTCCGTATCCACTAAGCTCAAGAATCCCTAGCTGGGCCTCCATAGCCGGTGGAGCCGCCCTACGTACGTTGGGTCCAATCCCGTGTCCATGTTCCATCGGCCCATGTTCACCGAACCCTAGCTCCAGCCCACGTGCTCCGTTTTTGCCTAAGCCGTAGTCATCGCCTTCCCAGAACCCTAGACCGCGCCCCGGGTTTGTCTCCCCCGCCGTCCTGGCTGTGCGGCTACTGTCCGTGTGCGGCTGCGCCTCCGTGCGCGTGTTGTTGCCGCGGTTCGGCTCCGTGTGGCCATGCACGTGGCCTACTCCACGTCCCCATGCATCATGCAACTCCTCCTTGAAGAACATCTGAGATTCGAGAGTCCAAACGGAGTCAAACTCCTCATCTCCCCAGCGAATCGGTCCCGGCGGTTTGGCATGGCTGCCGACCGGCCGTCCCCTCCCGTATGCGTGCAACTCGAGCTTGCTTGAGTCCATGTTGGTCGTTGTTGTTGTTGTTGTTGCGGAAGCGTAGTTTTGGATCTTCAAACTTAGCTCTGGATGCCAAGCTGATGGAACCTCGATTGCGTATAGATAAATAATAAAGAAAGACTAAGCAAAGCAAAAGAATTACCCGGTTTCCCCTAACTGATCACAGCTAGGCGAAGAAAGTTGCTGAAGAGCAATCTTCCTTCCAGCTACTATCTCCCCGGTAACCACGGTAATATTGGACTATCTCCCCTGTCGCAAGGTAATATCAAGACACAAGGCCGCAATCTAGAGATGAACTCACGAGTTTATTGACTGAATAAAAAATATAGAGTCTTACATGCATATTTATACTAGCAAAACTAACAGGCTTTGACCCATTAGACGACAGGCCTAGCCCGCAAAAAAGAATATTCTAGAGTATAAACCCTAACTCGATAACTAAGAATAATAATAATCAAATATTGTCTTTATGCAAAAAGTTAAATAGATAAATATCAAAATAACCAACTAGGGAAAATCTTTCCCTAGCCGCCACCCCTCTTGTCTGTCGGCCTCCTAGGCTGCTGGGCCTCGTTCAGTCTTCCGCTTCTTGTGTGGTCTTGGTCTAAACCGAGGTCCCATCAATTTTCTTGTATTGTTTAAATCCACTGTGCCGTAAGTGAGTTCAAGAAATATAACATGTACATTTTCAGCTATAACCACAAGTGCATACCACTGCCTAAACAAGTTAAATTATAAAACTATTCAATAAAAATCAACTTAAATAAAATTAAACTACGATTATACTAGGAAACCGTAATGTAATGCATTAGCAAATGTAAATAACGAAATTAAAACAAATTCCAAATTTTAAAAGTTAGGTTAGATACGATCAAATACATTTCATTACAATAGAAATGGGGGAAGAAGCTTCAAAATGACTAGCCCAAGTTGTTCCTTGTTCAATGAACTTCGAAATGAGCTCAAGTTGCGGAGAATGGTGGTCTCTTGATCGAAAACGCAACAATGACAGAAATTAGAGAACGAGAGACAAAAAAGAAAATGGTGAAGAAGGAGCTCTCCCCCGAAGGAGCTCTCCCCCGTCTGTATACTTGAGTTTAGTAGTGGATAGGCTTATATGTCGCTACTCATGAAGAGATTATCCATAGCTGAATTTTATTTTTTCTATTTTTATTTAAAATAGTCAACTTACTCAGCGTCGGATAGTTTTATGACTTTATCCATCTATGATTAGCGACTTATAAAACCTATCCTTCCTTAAACATAGCCATATTAGGACGGCACATATCCTTAAACATAGCCATATTAGGACGGCACATATACGAACTGTGAGCTTGATCGTCGCTAAACCTAACAATCCGTCTCTAATATCAAATTTTACTAAAATCTGGAAGTGAATTTGCATTTATGGTCAAACCGCATTGAATACAACTTGGCTGGCATATCTAATTTACAATATTGTTTCAAGGAAGTGTATTTTATCCAGAGATCACTCAAAATGATCATCCGAATATGAGATGATACATTTCACACATGATATAATGGCTATCTATGGGAGATGGAAGTGTACTTGGAAAACCCAGGGACAAACATCTGAATGGGTTTAGCCGGGGCATTTATAACACGACCTAAACAAGTCTCATGTATCTGGGGGCAATGTATCTGACAATAATCATTACTCACTACTATGGAAGCATAACTTTTGCAGAACTTATGATTGGAAGTTGATACAAATTCAAAAGACTTGATTGAAAAGCTCAGAACTAACCAAAGCTAAAAAAATTATGGCAGATTGATTATTCAGCTTATAAAAAGTCAATTACTCTAGGTCATGGATAACCGAAGTGTATGAACGAATGACAGTGAGACCGATCATAACAAGGAATCCATCTGATCTGGATCCACCAACTAACAAGATATGCAGCAATTTTCATCTCACATAATCATATTCGATGCTATGGCTTACAGAAGCCAGTAAACACAAGCACCTGCAAAAGATTAAATATGCTAATTCGTATAGAAAGTAACTTTCAGCATTGAATAAATAACACCATAAGACTCATACTAGTGAATAAGGGAGTACATTGCGATAGTTTCACACAATCATACATCCCCAAAAGACGGATTAATATAGTTCACCAAGACTACATCAGTATAAGAAGCCTTAATTGTCTTCAACAGGAAGAAATAAGTCCACCAGACATGCTTCATATCGCATACTACGCTACTACAGTTACTGACTTACCTTTCGATCTTGTGAAACACACCATATACTTAATTACTTTTCAGGATCGGATCAGTCCGCGTATCCCTCAGCTCCATCTCATTCAGTAGTTTGATAGCTTCTTTCAGGATATCTTCTTCACTCTGTCCCAGTCCTTCAGGACCTTCAACTACCTTCCTTTGATATTCTATTGCTTGACGATATCTGGTAAATTAGGACATAAAGGCTTAGCAACAAACATTCTCCATGATATATGTATAATGGAGTGAAACGATTAACAAGTTGAGGCAAAGAACGCGATGTTTAAACCAGCTTTGAGTTAAAACCTATAGCAAGCATTTTAAATATACAGGCATCGACTAAACTTTATGACCTTTTTTATTGATTTCTACAGTGAACTACATGACTAAGGATGTCTCTAACCGATAGGAACAAGAAGCTACAAATTAACCGAAAAACAAGACCATATTGCAGATATTGAAACACTAGCCAGCAATAAATAATTAATTGCATATTATAAATTCATTACCTTCCCATCAGGGCATAAGTGCAAGACAAATGCTGGCCTGTTTGTGGTGACTCCAAGTTGATGTCCAAATTATCTTTTGCAATTATGAAATGCTTTACAGATGACTCTCGCCTACCTGATTCCATGAGAGCAACTGCCAACTTTAGGTGAGCATCACCCACTACACAGTGCTCCGGCCCAAACTTGTCTTTTAATTTTTCCACCACATCTTCCATATATGGCAACCCCTGCCTCACCTTGCCAGATAAATTAATCAACTCAAAAAGTCTATCAGAAGCTTCTAGCATAATATGCTGAGGAAGCTTAGGAAGTGCCAGCAGTTTCCTTGTCACGGTTATAGCATTTTCATAATCCTTCATCATCTCATATATGGTCACCACATCTCCCAATTCACAAGCCACAGAGTTTGGATCCGCTCCTTTCTTCTCAAGAATTTTACGGCCAAGTTTCACATACTTGTGCGCATCAGCAAAGTTCTTGAGATCACAAAACATCGAAGCCAGGGTAACATACGCAGTAGCTCGTCGACGTTCGTCCACACCATCAGAAGAAATCACAGACTTGAGCACATCAACAGCCTCATCTTTCCTACCCAAATACATGAGCGTATGCCCACTGTCGATCTTCACTTGCCAAAATACAGAACTGTTGTCACCTACACTCCTCTCCAAGACTTGGATCGCCAACTGATGCTGTTCAAAAGCCTTGTCGTACTCATGTATTGAACCATAAATCACTCCGAGATTCCTCCTAATCTGTGCAACCTCGACCGAATCATCACCGAAATGATTTGAGTATATCTCCGAGGCTCTCAAACAGAACGGAAGAGCATCCGTGAAACGCTTAATGGGAAGATAGGCCTCACAAACATCGTTACAGGCCTTACCAATCTCCAAACAGCCTTCGTCCATGTACTTTTCCATGATCTCCAAAACCTTATGCATATGAGAAGCAGCCTCTTCTCTTCTCCCCATGGAAACCATAACCGCATGAAGCCCAAGGTGAGAACCATGTAATTGAAGCAAAACACAATTATAAGGACAAGTCTCATGATCATCTAAATCATTTAAATTCCTGAGAGACCAGTTCAAGTAACTCAGGCTCTCATTGAATCTGTTGAGGTTAAGACACGCACTGCCAAGTAATTGTAAAATAAGAGTAATGAACAAAGGATTACAACGCGCGTGTAAAGTACAAAAATAGGGCAAAGGTTTGGCACTGTCATTTTGAAGGAAGATGTTCAAAGCTTTCTGACCGTAGTAGAGTACTTGCTCCTGATCTCCTCCGTCTGCTGCGAAGATTTTTCGAGCCAAAGTCATGTACTCGTCACCGAGCTCATTCTCGTCGGAGCAAGTTTGCAGAACCTTGAGCGCTCTGGTCATTTCGGCGGTGGATTTCGCTGATTTGAAAGCCTTCTTAGCCCTCGATTTTTTGTAATTGGTGGTGGTGGTACTCATCTCCGATTTAGGGTTTCAGCTGATCGGAATTGTGATTCGCAGAGCGAATGAGAGAGAGAGAGAGAGAGAGAGAGAGAGAGAGAGAGAGAGAGAGAGAGTATGATTTGAGATCGAAACGGTAACCTGAAATGGAGTGGAGATAGTTTTGATTTGATTTTAGGGTTTGGACAGTTCAATTTTGCTGTTACATGAAAATGGATGGAAAGAAAATTCAAAATTTGTTGCAGCAGAGGAAAAGGAAAATGAGAGATGATGATAGTGTACTGTGTAGTGTGTACAGTCCAGTGTACTACTATTCAAACCGTACACGTGTCGTCGATCCACAATTCAACTAATCAACTAAGGGTCGTTGTTGTGTATAAGCAGCACCACATCATGTTCAAAATGCAACAAATTGTATTGGTATGGTTTTCTTTTTTTTTTTTTAAACCGCTGTTTTTTTTTTTGAAACCGCTGTATTGGTAATGGTATGGTTTAACCGTTCAACTTTCGGATTCGGACTCTTCAACATTTAAGATGGGAACATATTACATTCTTTCTGAGCACAAACTTACCAAAATCGGGATTCTCGGGATCATAATTTAGCTAGAATTTTTTGGGTTTCGTATCGTTTTGATATTCCATTAGCTTTCCTGGCTTTTTGGACCCTTGTTTGTACTTGGATTTAATGATACGACTTGTATTGATTGAGGTATACCCTTTTTATCTTATACAACTTTTGGTGTTTAATGAACCTTTTTGTTGTTTTAAAAAGAAAAAACTTGCCAAAATTTTTATAAAAACATCACAATGGCAATAAAACATGATACGATGACTCGCAAGATTTATCTAGGCCAGCCTTTATTATGTTTACGACTTCATATCCTCTCAAGCAAAGTAGTGGTTGGGCAAAGCGTGCACTTTCCCACCTTCCAAATCCATAGTAACGTCGAGCAGCAGAGAACATTTACATAGGACAAATCTTTTCCTATAACAAAGTGACTGAGGAGCTAAAATTAACTAGCAGCATCATGCATAAGTAAGTAACCTCATTCTGCAGAATTTGTACCATTTGCTAGGACTGTTGGATCAAGTGGCACGGCGGCCTTGTTTCGAGTCGACACTGTCCAACTACAATAAAGAATGATATTATTATATTGTTGTTGAAGACTTGAAGCTTCAGAAGTCGCAAATGTATGTATCCCATGAAAGAATACCAATTTCAATGTGAATTAATGAAAAATTGGCCTAAAGTATGTATGGTTGTTGAAGTTAAGATAGCTAGGCGAAATGAAGAGTTCCGGGAAATTTAATTTACCCAATTCAAATTAATTAGTTCACCTCCACATATTACACGTCAATAATGTGCAAATTAGCTAACAAACACAGATATATATATTGAAGTTAAAGCATAACGGAAAGTAAATAAGAATTTGTGTTTCTAAAAGTCTCAAGCAACTTTGTAGCTACTTGATGCCCAGTCAAGACAATGAATTGCTAAATCGAATACGTTTATAAACGTTTATGAGGGGATTTTTATTTTATGAAATGTTTTTGTATTGAGACATCTTAAATGTCACAATGACACAATATTTATGGGATGGATGGAGTAATTTTATTGGGATCTCTCGCGAACTGATCATTTCTAATCCGTTGTTTTATTCACTATACAAGTAGTTTTGATTATTTAGGATTGTAATTTTAGGAAAAACAAATTATATCGGAAAGTGCTTATCTAAAAGCTGATAGATATAGTAAGTAAATGTTAGTTCAAAACCACAACTACCATCCTTATCGTATGTGTTTGTGAATACATTGCTACGAACCATATAATTTACGTGATAAAATTTAAATATACACAAGTACACAACCTTATAAACCCCTTTAATAATGCAACTAATCGAGATGAGATGAGTTATTTTCCAACTAAACTAAAGTTATGTTGTCTTCGTCCGAATTAAATTGAACTGAACTGAACTTAACGAACATGAACTGAACTGAACTGAAATGAAGAATTGTTTTTAGTAATAATAATATTAGTAATAGTAATAGTAATAATAATAATAATAATATTATTATTATTATTATTATTATTATTATTATTATTATTATGGTTATTATTATTATTATTATTATGGTTATTATATATTATCAACATAAAAATATGATATACTTAAATCCTTTCCATTTTAAACCATTTAACTTGCCTTTTTTTTTTTTTTAATTTCGACCATAGAAAACAAACACACTTTAAAAAAATAAATAGTACTAGAATTCATAAATATAAACTATGTAAAATATAATTTTATTTTAATAATAATAAGAATTAAAAAAATAATAATAATAATAATGTTATTAAAAATTAAAAGATCTAAATAAATTTAATGAGCATGAACTGAATTGAATTGAACTTAATGAAGTTGAACTGAACTAAACTGGATTTAATGAAGCTGAACTGAACTGAACTTAAAAATAATTAATTTTCAGACGAATAGAAAATAACTTAACAAGAGTCACCTATTAATGATTTTATTGTATTGGAGATACACTTGGGCAACTGATAATTTGAGTTACTACCGTGCTTATTTTTTTTTCGCATGAATATAGGAAATTCGGAAGAGTCCTCCAAAGATATGAGGGGCATTCCCCAAGTGTGCTTACAAAATCAAGTAAAATCTACTCTCAATAAGATGATAAGAATCAATGCATGGACACAAACTACCGTAATATACAAGGCCCTAATTCATAGAGCACTCCTTATGGAGGCTTCTTTGGGGCTTAATTTGTACTTTAAGCCCCAAAAAAGCCTAAAAACACCTCCAATGGAGGCTTATTTGAGGCTACTAAATAGTAGCCCTTGGAAAAGGGCTACTATTTCGTAGCTCTCAAAGAAGCCTCAAATATTAATATTTTATGATTTATTATTTATATGGTTGGTTAATGGAGTATCAATATAGTACATGAGGCCCATAAAGAATCCCCAGTTTAGTCCCAAGCCATTGGAGTCTTCAATTTGGAAGAGGCTTCTTTTGGGGCTTCTATGTTTGTAGTCTCATTTAAGCCCCAAACCATAAGGAATCCTTTAAATGCGGAGTACAATCAGCTACCTTCACTATAACATCAATAAAAACATCACAAACTACCGTGCTGATTTTCTTGTACTCCATTGTTTAAATCTTTTGTGTTGTAACAAAAGCCATATAGTCTCCATACAAGTGAGTCCAAAGAAATCTAACATGGACATTTTCAGCTATAACCACTAGTGCAGAAATCAACCCACAAACCTAAACAAGCAAAATCATAAACTTATTCAATAAAAATCAATTTAACTAAAATTAAACAACGATTACACTGGGAAACGGTAACGTAATGCATTAGCATTAGTAAATAACGAAATTAAAACAATCCCAAATTTTAAAAGTTCGGTTAGATACGATCGAATACCTTTCATTAGAAATGGGGAAGAATCTTCAAAATGACTAGCCCAATTAATTAATTGTTCCTTGTTGAATGAACTTCGAAATGAGCTCAAGATTGTGGAGAATGATGATCTTTTGGTCGATCGAGCTTGAAGAAAACGCAACAATGATGAAAATTAATGAGAAAACGAGAGACAAAAAAGAAAATGGAAAAGAAGAAGCTCTTCTTGCCTGCATACTTGAGTTTAGCAATGGATAGGCTTATCTGTCGCTACTCAGCAATGAATTATCCGTAGCTGAGTTTTAGTTTTTTTATTTTTGTTTTAAATATTCAACTTACTCAGCAACGGTCGACGGCAAATAGACGAACCGAGCTTGGTCACCTATTCGTCTCTAAACCTAACGGTCCGTCTCTAATCTCAAATTTTACTAAAACTTGGAAGTGAATTTGCATTTTATATCCTTTAAATATGGTCTAGCCGCATTAAATACAACTTGGCTCCCATATCTAATTTACAATATTGTTTTAAGGAAGTGTATTTTATCCAGAGATCACTCAAAATGATCATCCGAATATGGGAATTGAGAGAAGTTCGTGGGTTTTGCTAAAGGTAGTGATGGTTAATCAATTGTATTCGTCCTTTCTCAAGTGTGGTTCCTCTTAATTCACCACATGATTTATAAACCAAAAATTTCAATATAACACCAAGAAGGCACGCAAGAAGTAGTACTAATTTGTTTTTTATTCTTATATTTATTTGTTATAATACTTTTCATTTTTAATTTATAAAATACTTTAATTGTGGACTAGAACATGATAAGCATAAAATGATTCATGAGGCATGTAATTCTAAGATCACCTATAAATACGACCACCTTCGTGGCCATCTTTTTGATAGAACACAACACAAATCTGTAATGCTCAACTAGAAATAAATTCAGGGAACCAAAATGGCTACAACACCTGGCTTGCTTACCGACTGGCCATGGAAGAACCTTGGAACTTTTAAGGTGAAATTTTCACAACTCTCTCTCTCTAAGTCTTCCTTTCAATTCTTAAGAAACAAAATATATAAGGTGATTGTATCTAATAACCATATTCTTTACAAGCACTTTAATTAATTTGTAGTTCTTGGAACAAGTATAACTATACAAGCTTTATGTCACGCATTTGTTATTTTCATTCCATGACATGTCATTACCGTTTTTCCACTCCTATACCAATATTACTGGAGCATCTCTCCAATCTACATAAGTCACTCTGGATTATAAAGAATTACACTAGCAATATCCACCATATAGCATTTTCATTTGCAACCCTAGTGTTTTTTAATAAGATAATTATCACTACTTCTTACCGCCTCAACCACCTTATTACTTATCTTGGTTGTTTGTTTCAAGTATATGTTCGTACTGATTTTATTAATTTTATTTTTAAAATTAATTGTGCAGTATATGATATTGGGGCCATGGGCGTTGCAAAGCTTGTACATGGCAACAAGAAAAGATGACGGAAAAGAAAAAGATTACATGAATTTGATGATAATACCATTTATGATTTCAAGAGCTCTTCACAACCAAATTTGGATATCTTTTTCCCGCCATCGAAGTTCCAAAGGTAGCAATCGGATTGTTGACCGAAGCATTGAATTTGACCAAGTGGACCGTGAAAGCAACTGGTATATATTTCATCCGTCTCATTAAATAGTCTAAATTTAATTTTTGAATGATTTTTATTGAGTGTGTTATTTTATGTGTTCGAGTGGTGAGACTCATATATGATAAAAAGTAGGCTATGGTTGATTCGTCTGGAAAAATAAAAACTATTTTCTTAACCGTACTTAATTATTTTGAACTAATGTACCTAAAATGAACTTATTTAAAAAATAAAATCTGAGCTGCTTTCATTAAATAATATCTTTGTTACTGCTCATGATTTCTGTGAGTTTTAAGTTTTAGCCATACACTTCAACTATATTTGAAGTTTTAGCCATATACTTCAACTATGTTATAAACTTTTTTATACTTAACTGCAGGGATGATCAAATTCTGTTGTCGGGAATAGTGATCTACTTGTTCAACACCTTCACTTCAGCAGCTTCTTTCTTGCCTGCTTGGAGAACTGATGGCATACTCATCACCATTTTGCTACACGCTGGTCCGGTTGAGTATCTTTACTACTGGCTTCATCGAGCATTGCATCACCATTTCCTCTATTCAAGATATCACTCCCACCACCATTCTTCCATTGTCACTGAGCCTATTACATGTAAGATCGCTTTTCGTTCATTTGCATCAATCATATGTTCTATATGTTGGCCTGATCATGCTGGTCCGGTTGAATATCTCCGTATGTATGGATAAATTCCCATTTATGTATGTTTCTCGCTGATAGAAATTAGGAACGTTTTTGTAATGCTTCTGTCTTGCATGGGTTTGTACGTCAACTCTTTTTTGCCTTAGAAATTGTCAGACAGAACTCAGAAGGGCTAATAAGCCAGTAAAAAGTGTGAAAGAAGCTCTTGAAAATATGTTTTTGTGGTAAGAACCTAATTAACAGGTGCACTTGTTATAACTCTGGCAGCTGTTATACATCCTTTCGCGGAGCATCTAGCATATTTTACTCTTTTTGCGATTCCATTTCTTGTAACTATCTTCAACGGAACAGCCTCGTTGGTGTCTGTTTATGGCCACGTCACTTACATTGATCTAATGAACAATATGGGACACTGCAACTTTGAGCTTATTCCCAATTGGCTCTTTTCCGTCTTTCCTCCTCTCAAATACATGATGTATACGCCTTCGTAAGTCTCACTGCTAAAAGCCATATTCTTAACTGTTTCCTTTTACATTGAACATGACTCTGATAGAATGTTAAAACACAGATTTCACTCTCTGCATCATACGCGTTTCAGAACCAACTACTCCTTGTTCATGCCGTTCTATGACTACATACATGGTACAATGGACGTGACTACAGATGAACTATATGAGAATTCACTTCAGAGGAAGGAAGAATTTCCAGATGTTGTGCATTTAACTCATCTCACAACACCTGAATCAATCTTTCATCTCCGAATTGGATTTGCCTCTTTTGCCTCATGGCCTCAAAACTCTAGATCTTGGTATATGTGGCCTCTAACATGTTGGTCTATATTGCTGAGTTTCGTACATCCTCACACATTCATTGCAGAGACAAACAATTTCGACAAAACTAAGTTACAATCATGGGTGATTCCTAGATACAGTATACAGGTATAATCTGTGCCAAATATTGAAAATTTATCATAAATTCTGGTTCTTGATTTAAGATCGATTGTATATTCGCAGTATTCTTTCAAATGGCAAAGACCAGTTATCGAAGGCCTAATTGAAGAAGCCGTAATGGATGCAGAATCAAGAGGTGCTAAAGTTTTGAGCTTAGGCCTACTCAACCAGGTGGTTTTATTGAGTTCTGAAGTAACTCGATTTCTGAACTCTACATGTTCTTATTGTTCGAATGTACTTTTTTATAGTCTGCAGAACTGAACAGAGGTGGAGAACTCTTCATCGAAAAGCATCCTAAGCTAAATGTGAAGATAGTCGATGGAAGCAGCTTGGCTGTTGCTATTGTTCTGAACAGCATTCCTCAAGACACAACCGAGATACTTTTCAGAGGCAACCTGACAAAAGTTTCTTATGCCATTGTTTCTGCTTTGTGCCACAAGGGTATCAAGGTGTGTACAAAAACAAGATAACAAAATAAAAAAGAGCGTTGTTCAGAGCTATTTGTCCTTGATGAGTTATTCGTTTATCTCAGGTGGCCACATTCTATGAGCACGAGAGGCTAAAGTTATCTTCATTTCCTCCAAGTAAAGTGTTTCTCTCAAAAGGCTACTCTCAAAAGGTGAAGTTTTTTCCTTTGACGTAACTTGTACGTTCATTGTCAAATAGCCTAATGGAACTTAATACAGCATCAGAGATACAGATACATAAAGAGTGTAATATTAATAATGATAGGTATGGATAGTTGAGGATGGAATAACCAAAGAAGAACAAAAAAGAGCACCAAGAGGAACTCTCTTCATTCCGTTTTCCCAATTCCCTCCTCAGAAAGTGCGTAAAAATGACTGTTTCTATAGTCACACTCCGTCTATGGTAGCTCCACCTGCCCTCCAGAACTTGCACTCCTGTGAGGTCTGTATATAAACTATCAACAAAATGCTGTATCTGTATTACTTATTCATGTGTGGTCCTGATGTGGTCTTAAACTGATTGTTTTCTTATGTATAAATGTGTAGAATTGGCTTCCGAGAAGAGTTATGAGCGCTTCGCGTGTGGCAGGAATTGTTCATGCCCTGGAAGGGTGGGATGTGCACGAATGCGGTAACAAGGCCTTGTTTGATGTTAATCTAGTTTGGGATGCTTCTCTGAAACATGGTTTTCGCCTCCCGAATATTGGCAAATGAGTGAAATACACATGTGAGTCGTGGCCGAACGTACATATATAACCCGAAATGCATGCTGGGAGGCACTGGATCGAGTTCTCTATGGTTGGAAGTTAGAACAAGACGAATTGCACTAATTATTCCAGTTGTTGTCATAATTAAGCAGAGATAATTCTTTAATCTATGGTGTACTATTACTACTATATTATGTAATTTGTATCAAGTGAATGACAAAAAATAAGTAAAGAATGAATGACAAGTGCAGTCTGTAAGGAGTATTGGGACACAAGGGATAATATAAAATTAAGAGGCTTTTGCTAGATTTTTTTCTTATTATCTTTGCTAGTAAAATAGTACTACGTAGTATAAAATTGTTAAGATGATTTAACGCTTTCTCTATTTATATATGCAAAACTTCCAAACTAAATGCCCCATTTATCAAGGAGCATCTGTTTGAGATTGCTGTTCCATTAGAGAAGATGATCATCTACGTAAGCAATATCGAAGACTCTGTGTTTCATGAGCTTATCTTTTGATTAATAATTTATAATAATGAAGCCTTTTGGTGGCAGTTTTCCCCAAATTAGGTTGAGGTGGAATTTTAATTGGTAAAAATTCCCCAAATTGTTGAAATTTCACAAACACCTATCCCTAAATGCCCAAATTGTGCTCATACCCTGAACCGATAACTATTACAGAGTCCCAGCAAAAGGTACGCATTCATATTATTTCATATTGTATACGTAGTCTGCCTGTGTTAGTTCTAAACTTATATAGTATTTCAAATTACGTAGTGTACTTAGTATAGTGATGCCAGCCTGTTCGAGTTGCCGAATTGCAACTTTAACACAATACTGATTGTCTGATTTTATGTTAGTCCAATTAATTTTAGCCCATTTAATTTCATGTGCTAAGCAATCTGAGCTTCTGATCACCTCGTCACTGTACCATACCAGCTTGTTGTTTCTCATTGATCGACGGTTTCGTCTACTCCTACGCCGAGCTTTGAGAAGGCGCTGATCACATTGAGAAGGTTCTTTCCGGAATATGGCACTGGAAGTAGGGTTCTATTTACTGCTTCTCTGTCCGGTGCATGTTGATAGTGAGTCAACTTCATATGATTGAAAGCCTGATCACATTATGAGAAAATGCACGCCATGTGAGCATGGTCACCAGTTACTACATCTTAATGAGATCAAATTATCACCACTTGTTGTGCATGGTAATAAATTTAATTCTTGCTTCTTCATTCATATAAACTAAATAAAGTATGCACTTTAGCAGTATATACCAATAAAGTATGGTGAGCCATTTCTTCTGCTAAAGTATATGTTGTCTATGCTCTTCACTGACATAATTTTCACATATAGTCATGTTGCATGGTCAGCATTTTGTGAATACACATCATAGTTTCAAGCTGACATTTCGTTTAGATATGCTGAGGTTCATGTAAAAATCAAGCATCTCATATTGTTTTTGATGGTATGTTCTGCATACTGCATAGATACTTATCTCCCCTGCTTTCGTTTTGCTTTAGAAAGATAAATCTGGAAATCTTTTTATGGACAACAGTTAAGAACAACAAGTGTAATGCCCAAGTCCCAACAACCTGTTTACAAGCTGGCATTATCAAAGCCCAATTCTTATCTATAAACAGATGAGTGTAACTTAGTACTAAGAGATGAACACCTGATACTATATATCAACCTGTCAGATAAAATCCTAGCTTACTAAACACTGGGTTGGTGTTAAGAGGTTGAGTAATAACTGGTCATTGGTTGGCTCCGATAATAATGAATTCGATCAGCTCCAGAAACCTAACTGAGCTTTTATCGAGCATCTCAGGTCTGCTCGATCGATATAAACGTTCTTCAAGTTCGAATATGCATGTTCGAGCATGAACCGAGCTCGAACAACATAGGAGATTCGATAAGGTTACGCAACCAAAGTTTGAATGCAGTTTTTTCTGTTCAAGAAGAAAGCAAGAAAATCTTTTTCAAGTTAGGAAATGAACAGAGCTGTTACATTTCGAATCGAAGCAGGCTCAAACAATGAGAGCATCGTGTTTCATTTGATGTAACTTGTAAGCTTATAGTGAAATTAAATAGCCTAATGGAACTTAATACAGAATCACTGATACAGTTTTACAGTGACATAAAGATATGGATAGTTTTTTTCGAAAGAAAGTTACATAGATTAAAGGATACCAGTACAGCTAATTTACTACCTATTACAAACCAGATACTTCCTACTACATGCCTAGCCCTTCGATACTACTAACCTGGGATAAGAAAGCTTCTGATCATTACAAACTGCATCTTCTAGCCAGGTTGGGCATCTATCCCATACATACAAACTAAAAACCTGGGATTCAAAAGATATGGAGATGGAATAGCCAAAGAAGAACAGAAAATGGCATAGAAAAGAACTCTCTTCATTTTGTTTTCCCAATTTCCTCCTCCGAAAGTGTGTAAAAATGGTTGCACTCCAGTTAGGTCCGTATAACTATGCAGTTTTTTTATAACTTATTCATGCGCTTATGGCCTTATTGTTCATGTATAAATCAAGTTTCTGTGTAGAATTGGGTTCCAAGAAGAGTTATATACAAGTGCTCCGCGTGTGGCAGGAATTGTTCATGCCTTGGAAGGACGGAATGTGCACGAGTGTGGCAATTCAAGGCCTTGTTTGATGTTAATTGGGATGTTGCTTAATTAAAATTTTTGTATTATTTGTTTGTTTTACAAAATAATTCAATGTGCACTAGAACATGCGACTATGTAAAGGTTCGGAATAAGGTACATTTCTAGGTACTGATGAAGATACTTGGAGAAGGTACGGAAATTATTCTGGAATAAACATGAAGATACACCTACATGGGCTTGGGTTAAGCCCATTAGTGTCAATGTTGGGCCTACTAGTGCTACGTGGCACCTTCTAAAGCCAACATTTGTCACAAGAAGATTGAAGGAACTTAAGATGGACCAATGCCTATAAACGGGAAGGGCGTCAATCCTCAAATTAAGGTATAAAAAACATTAAGTGATCTCACTGTGCTACTAAACCTAGACAAGGAAGGCTTACAATCTCACTTGATAAAGTCTCTTAATCCCGATTTGACCATACGACAAACCGGTAATATTGCACTAACCTCCTCACCTTCATAATTACATGTACTTAGGATTGAAGGGAAGTTTCAAGAACTACTTAGTAAGGAATTTTTAATTACTGGACTTATTTATTCATCTTTGTACTTATTAATTTATGGAAAGAATTTGATTGTATTTGGTAGGGGTGTACATAAAAAACCCGTCCTCCGTTTCGCCTGCCATCTATCCGCCAACCACCCACCCGCGACGGTTTAATTTTTTGTCAAAAACCGCAGCGGTTATATTTTTGGTAACCCGCCAATAGGTGGATGGGTGGTGGTTTAGCGGGTGGCACCCGCCACCCGCCCGCCCACCCGCCTAATTAGGATTTATTTTTTTTTCCTCAAAATTTTCTATTGATGCTCTCATTACTATATCACTTTGGTGATTGATAATGCCAAACCAATTTATTGACCTTCCTATAATTTAATTTCATGAATTAAGCAAGTTTCTTGAATTTCTTAGATAAAAATTAATAAAAAAACACACTAACACTATCCTTTCCTGTTGAAGCACCACATCCTCCGTTAGGAAATAATAATTTTCCTAGAATCCATTATTCTCTAAGGTTGAAGCAAATCCTCTGCCATGAGACATGCAATAATTAATTTTCAGAGAGTCCATTAACTCGGCAAGTTATGGATGACAGAGAATAATTACTGACGAAGAAGATGCCAGTAAAAACACATGAACATTATCTTCTCCTTTTGAAGCAAAGATTTGTGTGATTGTGTGATTGTTTTGTGGCATGTTTCTATTTTCATTTCATTTAGTATAACTTTTACATGTTTTTATTTTAACATGCAAACCGCCAAATCGCCTGCCATCCGCCAATCAACAATAGTCAACCGCCCGCAACGGTTAGACAAATCACCCACAGCGGTTGATGATTTAACCAACCCGTCCTAATATTTGGCATCAACTTAATTTAGAGAGGTTTAGTGTGTTTTAATGACCTACTTAAATTGTTTTTCGTTCTTACTTAAAAAGTACACCATAAAAACCATCAAAACGTTGTTAAAATATATTGGTGATAAGTTCATTGTCTAATTTAAGAAAACTATATTATAAAAATTTAATGTTGGACGTGCTAGATATTAGTTTGTTGTGGTGTGGTGGAAACAATTTTGATACAAAAATTTACAACGTGTTTTCCATTTGTTGATTATGGCGCAACACACAAACAAATGCCATGTATTATTTGACATCGAGTTTGAGCAGCCTGTCTCGGACGACGAAATGTCGCTGGTTAATATATTGGCTCTTGGATATATGTCGCCGCGGCAATCCACATTTTGTCTCCCCCAATTTACACATGCTAAATTATGAGGATAACTTATCTCATGAGTAGACTCATAGCCACATGCGGATGTGTGGCAAATATATTCCAAAACTAGAAAGGCCAAGTTCTTTTTCCAGAAACGACGAGATTCAAATTCCGAATCCGGACATTATTCAGACAAGGAACACTGTACATTTAATTTGTACTTGCAATAAATTCTCACATGCGGGCCCAATATACATAAAGATTTACCGTTAAATGTTAAAACCCCTTAGATATATATATGGGTCCGCGCTTAATCACCATCGATCTGGCCATAAGATTTTTGGTTACAGATCGATCGATCCCTTATGGTTATAAAAAACGTTACACACAATATTAGCACATTTCTTGTTTTACCGGCATAACATATTAGAATATAAATATCAAAGCTATAATATTACGACATTTTGCTACAACCATTGCGCCGTATCACTTTTAGATATTACTATTAAACAATACTGTAGTAGATCAATAATGAGTTATTTTATATGCATATGCCGCGTAGCACATTGGGATATATCGACTCACAATATTATATTTGCACATGCAACTATAGTCATTGGGTTATTTTATGGCATATCACATTGAATATAAAACATCAAGCCACAATGTATATTAGGGCATTCAGCTGTAATCGTTGGGTTATATCACTGCGCGCTATAAATATTGGACCACAATATTAGTATAGTGGTTAGTTTCAGGGGCGGCTGAGGGCCTGTGCTGTCAGCCCAACTGCACATGACCTTCAATAAGTGAGGGTCTCAAATTTATGTATTTGTATATATAAAGAGGTTTATGTTAAAAGACAATAAAATTGTAGTGACAAATATATTGGTATAAGTGTTATATTTGACCATAAGTCCCTGGTTCTAATTTTTATCCTTTTTTTTTTTATAACATTATTTTTTGGACCTATCTTACGGGATCGAACATGGCCCCTAAAATCCAGAGCCGTCCCTGGTTAGTTTATGGGCACATTACGATATAAATATCAGTGATTTTGGGACAAGATGTAATTCTTTTGATAATAGGGAACATATATAAAGTAAAGTGGCTCAATAAGAAGAGAGCTGCAAGTAATTTTCCCTAAAATTTTAGTAAAGGGCGCTGCAAGTAATTTTCGAACGTTTTACATCCACAAGAATCTATTAGGTTCGGTTTGATTAATTACCTGCTAGAAGCCAATTTAAGGTAGCAGAAGCCAAGTCAAGTCCTTTGTTTTTTTTTACTTCAGTTAGTAAGTAGATGGAACTTCAAAGGTAAACCTCAGGAATGGATTTTTCCTATATACTACATATGCAAGGCGTGTGAAATACAAGAACTACAACCATTCTTTTCTGACCTAAATAAACTACTCATCAACACACATCAGTACCACTACATATGGAGTATATATATATGAACTACTAGTTCTCTTCAGTACACTGCAAAAGTGTAAGCTTCATGCAATCTATCTTATTAATTTACAAAATCCCACAAGCTAGCTATTAATTCTCATCAAATTAAAATGCAGATCATGAAGTTTGCAGTTCTTATGATCACCATAACCACCTTTGCTTTTGCTGCAAACTATGCACATCATGAAAATCTCATCAACCTTCAAACCATTTCCATTTTCTTGATAATGCTAACAGCCCTTCTGCTCATGATCATCAAGTCTCCAAGAAAGGTTTATTTGGTCGACTTCGCTTGTTACAATCACAACCCCGTGTATCTCCGCTCCAGAGAGAGCATTGTTGAAATTATGTCGATCGAGGCAATTGAGCCCCGAAAACATGGCATTTGCTGAGAAAGTGATGGACAGGTCCGGCATGTGTGATGACAGGTACATTTACGGTGCGCCTGGCAAGGAGTTTATGCCCGAGTCTTCCTTTAAGTTTGCCAAGGAAAAGGCAGATATTGTACTGTGCGGGACAGTAGATGATTTACTGGCGAAAGCACGGGTGAATCCTCAGGATATTGGTATTGTTATAGTCAATGTTTCTATGTTTAATCCAACACCTTCGCTCTCTACCATGGTCGTGAACAGGTTGAAGCTCAGGGAAGATGTATTGAGCTATAATTTGGGTGGTATGGGATGCAGTGCTGGAGTCATTGCCATTGAACTTGCCAAACGCCTTCTCAAGGTTATCTTCTGCTTCTGTTACATGTATAATAAGACTTATAATGTATACTGTACACGTTTTGCTTGCAAACGCCGGCCTTCTACAGGATATGTTCTTCTGCTACAAATAATAGTAAAACTTGGGATCAAAATTTTGATAGAACTATCTGGACTAAGTGGGTGAAAGCCTACAAGTTGAATAGGGAAGATATTTGGAATGTTTTGGAGAAACCTGCCGATTCTCCTTGGTGGAAAAAGTTGCTGAAAGTGAGAGATGAACTGAAGGTGAAGTTTCCAGAGCAAGATCAGAATGTTATGTTGCAAAAAGGTTACTCTGGTTTGGTTAATGAGATGTATACTTTCTATCATACTGATGCTCCTCTGGTAAGATGGTATAGAATGGTATGGAATTCTCTTACTTTACCTAAAGATGCGTTTATTCATTGGCTTGTGATTCAGAATAGAGTCGCAACTAGATCAAGGTTAAAGAATTTTCATTTGATTGATGATGATATGTGTGTTATGTGTGGTAAGTGTAGTGAAACTGCAAATCATCTTTTCTGTGATTGTGAAGTGACTTCTCAGGTTTTCAGAAAGTTAATGTACACTGTAGGTTTGTATGGTCTGCATTTGAACTTAGAAGGGTGTGAAAGAATGTAGGATCGGTATAACTTGCTTTAGATACAAATTACCAGCCAGTAGGTCCTGGATTGACTACGGGGTTCAGTGAACACCTACGTCAACCTGCAGATTAACAAACACAGATAATATATATAAAGTAAAGCACAGCGGAATGTAAAGAAAAACCTGTGTTTGGAATTTTTCAAGCAGCTTTGGCAAGCTTACTTGAATGCCCAGTCAAGGCAGAAAAACAACTAGAAAAGATCTTGTTCGTACAACGCTGTATACTCTCAATACCTATTCTAGAAAAACAACGCTAGTCACCTATAAGATGATATAGAAACCAATCTACCTATTCTTCCTTCAATACGTTGTTAGAGAAGGCTAGAATATAAACTAGCGTAAAAGACACAATGAACTAAGACAATAAAAGTATAACACTCTTGAAACTCGGTTGCTCTTGCTCTCTGTGTCGTCCCCCTCTGTTTGTCGATCTTATGCTATATATAAGAAAGTCAGCCTTGATCGATCTTGAAGAGAAAACGCGTGAGAGCAGATCTGGATAAGTCACAGCTTTAGTCTTTTGATCAGATTCATCTTTATCTTCCAAGACTCCTTTCTCTTTTAATAACAGGAACGTCTTCATGAGTCCTTTCCAACTAAGTCTCCTTCCGTCTTTAGCCTTCCTGTAATTCATCAATTTCCATATATAAATAACGTCCTGCACAAAACAACCAACTACAAATATGGAATAGTTAATATGTTAGAATAGGTAGAACTATATAAAAGCGGCTAAGTGCTTCTGTTTCCAGAACTGAGGGGTTGAGTAACCTATAGGTGAACCCCTAAGTTAACTTCCCAGAAACAGCAACACTTACAGGGTGGATTGATAAGTTTAGTAATGCGTCTAGACAAAATTCAATAATTTTTCAAACCAGAGCTGCTTGTTTTGGTACTGTTATTGCAGGAATTTGGAGATGGAGAAATCAAAGAATTTTTTAGACTAAACTAATTCCTGTACAGGCTGTCTGTAAAGAGATTGCTGAGAATTTCCACTTGAGATTGAAGAGTAAGATGAGGGGTAAGAGCAACAGGTTTGTTCGCAGTGTGATGGATAAATTAGCTCGAATCTCTTAGTTTCTTTTCTTTTCTTTTTTTTTTGTTTTTGATTGATGTTAATAATTGCTACTATACCTGATCTTGGCGGAAGATGGGATGTTTGTTTGCTTGTGCAGATTGCTGTAGGACTATACTGTAGGGTGGTGTATTTTTGCCCCAAGATTGTGGATAATCTTTGATTCTTGCCAGTTTTGCGCATTGTGGATATATAGGTATACTGATTCTCTGATCCCTAGCTTTTCTTCCCCCTGGAAAGTCTGTGGATCAATGATTAGAAGCACCAACACTCTATACACCAGCATGGATGGTCAGTCATATGCTTGGAGAGTACAGTCACAGGGTGTAATCCTTGGAGCTGGAAGAGAAGTGGCCAATGACTGCTTTTAGATATGCAGAGCTTTGTAATTTTGTTGGTTCTTTTCTGCATTGAATTAGTTAGGCAAAGATTGCTTATCCGTGTTAGGATTTATACGGGTCATAGATTTATCTAGAGCCTTGTATATTCCACCGGTGTGTGTTGAGCATTGATCCTCGCTTGTAGGCGTTTGATTTTCTTTTGGAATTCATAGTCTAGCTTCTCTTGGGGTATGCCCCTCGTATCTTGTAAGACTTTCCGGATTTCTATATCATATTCAATTTTGTGCAAAAAAAAAAAAAAAACTTTTAGATACATGCACTAAAACTGTATAGTGTACACATTTTTTGTGCAGGCTCAGCGCGACACGTACGCTCTCGTCGTGAGCTTAGAGAGCGTAACCTCCAAGTACTACCTTGGCAAAGATCGTTCGAAGCTGGTATCATGCTGCCTCTTCCGAATGGGAGGAGCGGCCAACATAAGGACACTTGGACCTTTAGTACTTCCCTTGTCTGAACAATTCAAGTTCCTAGCCAGCAAAATGAAAGGGGCAATCCCTTATGTTTCCTGATTTCAATCGAGCATTCGAGCATTTCTGCATCCATGCAGGCGGAAAGACAGTGCTAGACACGGTTGAAAAGAACCTGCAGGTAACCAAGTGGCACATGGAGCCATCTCAAATGCCACTTTACAGGTATGGCAATACTTCAAGCAGCTCGTTGTGGTACGAGCTTGACCGGGTTTGGCAACTCGCTTTTGGGTCGGGCTTCAAGTGTAACAACGCTGTCTGGCATGCCTTGAGGACTATCAATCCTGCTAAGGAAGTTAGTCCCTGGAGCAATGTGATAGACCAGTTTCCCATATCTACTTGATGTATGTGTTTTAACTTTTAATATGTAACAGCTAGCTTAATTAGCTCTAAAATAAAAGATGCAGCAATGTATTGTGTGTTCTGTAAAACAGCACGTGAAAGAGAAATTTACTGAACAAGCTAGAAATGCTAGTTATATTGCCAGTAAATCAAGTAAAATGACACAATATGTGAATGCTCAAACTCAAGTATGAATATTCCTGAGATATACTCCCCACGTGACTATGACTCACCAACCATGGCATTCCCAACACAATATGTTCCTCCATTTTAAAGTTCATTGTAAGTGTGGTTTTTTCTGACCAAAGTTAAAACAGCGGTTGAGTTAGAAGTTATTTGACCTTTTACTCAACTTCTATTTGGTGTCAACTGTCACACTTATTTATTTATTGAAAAAAATCATTTCTAACACAATAACTAGTTCCACAGTTGTACGTTTCTATGTGTGCAAGACGTCTTACTTGATACGAATTGTCATAGCAAGGAAAGACGTGAAGGAAAAGGAAAACACGGATTCAATGAAGAAGCCGACTTTGAAGAGAACTCTTAAAAGGAAAACGATTATAATTGAAGATGTGATTACCTTGTGAAGATTGAAGTGTCCAAGTTCAAGTCAGAAACGTATTGAAGACCTAGTAGTATCCCAACATAGTTTTCCAACACTATAAATACTACTGATCGAAGAACATAAGACTTACACCTCGTGACATTACTTTATCAACGTGAGAGCTTTCTGTAGCGTTTTAGTTTAGTTGATTGTTTAGAGTCTTTACACTAGTTTATATTCTAGATCTCTCTAACGGTGTATTGAGAATATAATAGATAGAAGGGGATTCTATATCATGTGACTAGTGTTGTTTTCAGCTAAGGTAGAATAGAGAGTATACGTCGTGTACGAACATATTCTTCTTAGTGGTTTTTCTGCCTTGACTGGGCATCAAGCAAGCTATCAAAAGCTGCTTCAGAATTTTACAAACACAGGTTCTATTTACTTTCCGCTGTGCTTTAACTTTGTTATATATATCTGTGTTTGTTTGTTTTACTTTGCAGAGTTGATCTCACGGTTAGCTTAACCTTTAGCTCAACTGTGACGTACAGGCGGTTAATTTGTTCTAAAAGCAAGCTATATCGATCCTACATTCTTTCAATAGAGAGAGTTAAGTGTACCGTATTTCGTGAATTTCAAGCTTAACATTATCGAACCTCTAGTTACTGGCCAACGATACTGACTAACTGTAAATAGCTCTAAATATATAATTATCTAGAAGCTTTCCGGTAGAATCCTAGAGGCGGGAATAAATCCCAACACAATCATTTGATAAAACGATATATCAATAAATTCATTGATAATTGTTCGTTCGTAGGCACCAACGGACAAGAGATCACCAAAAGGAGAGCCTATCTGTTTCATAACTTTGAAGGAGTCACACGGTCGGTCATACTCCAATGCAACATCTAGACTTGTTAAGGAGTTGTTGGTAACATCCATACCATTTTTAGAGTGACCTCTCTAGTAAGGCAATCCTTGTATTTTGGGTGACCTTTTAGCTAGTAAGACCTTTATTGTGACCTGTTAACTAGTAAGCTAGTAAGGTTCTCGTACCTTAGGTGACATCCAACTAGTGAGAGCCTTCTTTGATTTTTGGTTACCTAGCCAGTGAGGCGCCTCCTTTAACTTTAAGTTACCTTTAACTAATGAGGTGCATCCTTTAATTTCAGGAGATCTCTAAGCGTTAGTCTGTCACCTATGTACTTAGCCCATTGGGCCTTGTCTGGACTCCACAAGCCAATTAACTAGTGGTGAATTAGATTATTGTGAGAAAAACTTTGACTTGATTATATGTGATTATGTATGATCAATGTCTACAATGATAAAGTATTTAAGAAATTATATTGTAAAAATTTAAGATCGATAAAAGTCGGAATGAATAAATAATAATGGAAGGAAATACGTATATTTTAATTTTGGGGAAACAATTTTGATTCAATTACTTACGTTTTTTCCAATGTGTTGATTATGATGCCACACACAAATGTCATGTTTGTTGACTGTGAGCACCCTGACTGATACGACCGAAATGTCACTGCTTGATACTCCTTCTGTTCTTTCAGAAGTGTCATGTTTTGACATTTTTCGGTCAACAACTTTCAACTTTGACTGCGATTACACTTAAACTATAATGCTAAAGTATTTAACGAAATTATATTATGAAAATTTGGGTTCTATATTTTCATAATATAATTTCGTTAAATACTTTATCATTATAACTTAAGAGTAATCAAGAGTTAAAGTTAAAAGTTGTTGACCGAAAAAAGTCAAAAAAGTACACTTCTGAGAAAACAGTAAACAGTGGGACTATATTATTGGCTCGTGGGTATATTTGTGGCCGCAACAGTACACATTTTGTCTCCCCAAATTTTACACATGCTATTAACATACTTCCTCCGGAAACTTAATAGTTTTACAATTTATTTTTGTTGACTTTTCGATGTCCGGTTTGACCTCAAATTAATAATAACTCGTTACGAAAAGATAGTTTAAAAAATTATATTATGAAAGTATACTTCTTATATTTGTATAATATAACATTTAAACTTAATTTTTTCATAATCAATTATGATTAATTTGAGGTCAAACCGAACATAAAAAGTCAACAAAAACAAAGTGTAAAACTATTAAGTTTCCGGAGGAAGTATTACATATGGTAGCAAAATGCCATTGATATATATGGTCACCGATAACTTATCTCATAGCCACATGCGGATGTCCAAAACTAGAAACACCAACTTCATTTTCTAGATACGATAAGATTCAAATTCCGAACCCGGACATGTGCGTATCATTATACATAAAGATTTGAGCGTTAAAAGTTAAAATCCCTTATATATATGGGTCCGCTTAATCATCATCGGGCCATAAAATTTTTGGTTACAGATCCCTTATTGTTATAAACACGTTGAAGACAATATTAGCACATTACCTTTATCTTTATATCTTTATAGGGATTCATAAGGTGGTGCAGCGTAAGGAGTTGGAATAGTGAAGGAGAGGTGCAGGGTTCGATCTCTGACGGTGGCGGAGGTATAAGGTTGGTTTAGATATGGAGAAATAAGATGGTTTAGAAAATTTGTATAGCATTAGTGTAGAAGTAGTTGTAATATTTGTCGTTTCAGAAAAAAAAAAAAAAAAAAAAAAAAAAAAAAAAAAAAACCCGTTTTTGTTTTACGTGTATAAATTGAAAGAATGTAGCTTTTAGTACAAATACCATGTCTGTCGGTAGGAGTTATCAAATGTGTTGAATAACAACGATAACACTGTAGTAATCTGACTACTATCCTGCAAATTAGTTCAACAAACACAAGTAAGATATATCAGAATGTAATGCACAACGAAAAGTAAATAAGAACTTGTGTTTGCTAATTTTCAAGCAGCTTTGTTAGCTTGCTTGATGCACAGTCAAGGCAGAAAAAACCACTAAGAAGAATTTGTTCGTACAACGTTGTATACTCCCGATGTTATCTTAGCTGAAAACAATACTAGTCACCTAACGATGATGCAGAGCAACACTCTACCTATTCGATCTTAATACACTCTTAGAGAGAACAAGAATATAAACTAGTATAAAGACTTGAAAACAAACAACTAAACAACAACGACTCTATACAGAATTCTCAAGTTGTAAACTCTTGCTCTCGGGATGTGTCTTCCTCAATCTCGATGCTGGTGTATATATAGTAGTGGAATGCTAATTCAAAATCCACCAGGACATCTAATTGCAAGACTTCGAATTCTGAACCTGGACAGGATCTTGAACTCCTTCAATAAGAACTTCTTTTCCTTCTTGAATTCATTTTACTTATTGAGTTCTTCTTGAATAAGTTTTCATTCCTTCTTGGACACGTTTTCCATCTATTGACTCGTTCTGGCTTGTTCTTTCCTGCACACATTAAACATCTATAGGTGTGGAACTAATTAGTTGTTAATAAAGGTACGTAAAACACAATAAAAACGGCTAAGTGTAGTGTTGACACACATAGGAGTTGAACCAACAAAGGCCAACACTTAGGTTAACACCTTGATCAACAACAATGTAAAACACCTACACTTACAATCTCCCCTTATTTTGCCTTTTACATGACACCATACCTACCTGTCACAACTTCTTAGTTCTTACAAGTACAATAAATGTGGGAGAGGCGTGGGGTTTGGGGGCCGGGGGATAGTACATGCTTTTTTTTAAAGATATGGGGATAGTACTAGTACATGTTGGTGTGTATTAAACACCAAAATTGCCAAAAATAGCGTAGGGTTTGTTTGGAGACCAAACCACACGAATAGTGTCGGATTTTTTTTATTTTTGTTTGGAACGTAGATCAATTTTTATTTATCCAAAACACTGATAGTACACGCCGATCCAAATGATCCAGGCCTCTCACTACAAAATCACACATCAACTCACAGACTAGAATAAGCAGGCAAAGCATTTATCAAAAGAAAAGGAAACTAAATCAGTCTGCTGGGGCAGAGAGTTGTTCCTGCTGCTGTCAATTTCGACATCACATTGCATCTTGTTACAACTATCTCCTTAATATTCTCATACACTCTAGCATCAGCATCACCTTGAGCAAATATCATCCTGATGCATTGCGCCCAAACCGCATAAAATGGTCTCAGCAACAACCATCTTCAGTAGCAATGCTTTATTCCCCTTTCCTCTGGTCTGCCGGTTAAGCCAATGTACTTCAACATCCCAAGGCATCGGCTGGTGTTGCACACGTATCCAGTTCAGTATATTCTTCCAAATGGTCTGCGTATAACAACATTCGAAGAACAGGTGCCTCACAGTCTCCAGTTGTTGGCAAAACACACATAATCCATCGTTGGGTATGCCAAATTTCATCAGTCGAGCTTTAGTATAAAGTCTTTCTTGCATGCACAGCCACATGATGAAGAGTGCTCTAGGACGAGCTGCATTTGAGAAAAACAGTTTATACCAGTCTACTCTTGGTCTTTCCCTTATAGTTCATGATAAATGGCCTGTGTGGGGAATTTCATCGAAACCTCCAAACCAGTCCACGTTTGACTAGTGGCAGCGCATGGCCTCATCTTCAAAATACTTATCAGTATCCATGAGCAGTTTTTTTTATGGACTCAAACTCCATCACCTGTGTGTTCTTTACGTAGTATGCATGGACCCAGCGCACCCACAATGTATCAGCTTTCTCAGTGAGGTTCCAGAGGAGTTTCATCAAATTCGATGTACTCCAATAGGTGAGGTCGATCACATTAAGCCCTCCAGAATTTTTTGTGTTGCATACCTTTTCCCATGCTACTGGAGCTTTTCTAGTTATTTCCTCCTTACCACTCCACAGATAACTTCGGCACAGTCCTTCAATATGCTGTAGGACTTTCTTCGGTAATGGGAACACTTGCAACCAATAGTTTGTGATTGAAAACAATACACTTTTAATGAGTTAAGTCTTCCGGCATAGCTAAGCAACTTCGAAGTTCAATGTTTGATACGAGCAATTATCCTTTCCACCAGAGGCTCACACATGTGCACATATAGCTTACGGGTTGCTAGTGGTACCCCAAGATATTTAAACGGCATTTTGCCAATCTCAAAGCCAGTAGTATCGACAATGCTATCTATCTTTAGTATTTCGATCCACACCCCCAAAATATATGTGGCATTTTGACATATTGTCTTTCAACCCCGTCGACTCAGAGAATTGCTGGAATTCCTCGAGAAGCAGCTTCACAGATAACTCATCACCCCTACAAAAAAGTAATAAATCGTCTGCAAAACAAAGATTTATTAAGTTCACTTTCTCACACTTTGGGTGAAAATTAAAATCCGGGTTCCTTCGCAACTTTTGGAGTTTTCGTTGGAGGTACTCCATTATCAGAACAAACAGGAGAGGGGAGATGGGTCCCCTTGCCGGATTCCACGATGTACTTTAAGTAGTCTACTTGGATTCCCATTCACCAAGTATCGGTAAGAAACCGTTCTCACACATATCATTATCCACCGAATAAAAATTGGCGGAAAGCTCATCTCATTCAGGATTTCCTCCAGAGCGTCCCAGTCAACTGTGTCATAGGCCTTATGTAGGTCCATTTGGATCATATATCGGGGAGATACACCTTTCCTCGAATAGCCTCTTACTAGTTCATGCACAATAAGGATATTATCATGTATCACCTTGCCAGGTAAGAAAGTCGACTGACTATCGTCCACCACACTATTTATTACAGAACTCAAACGCTTGGTAATGATATTTGATATGATTTTACAGACCGTAGTGTAGCAGGAGATGGGTCTCATAGCCTTCATTGTTTTTGCATCTTTTGTTTTTGGTATGAGAGTTACCAAAGTGCAGTTTACAGCACTAAACATTCGCTCATTGCAGAAGAAGTCCTGTACAGCCGCAATTATATCCGACTTGATAATATCCCAGCTTGCCTTAAAGAACTTCGCACTATATCCATCAATCCCATGGGCTTTGAAGTCATCGATACTTTGCAGACTGCAGGGCTTCCCATATCTCAATATTAGTCACAGGTGGAATGAGTCGCTCACCATGGATGGAGGTGAGTTGTGGACCACCACGGATAGCTTCTACATCAACACTGAGGCGGCTAGGCAGCTTGGTCCCTACAAGTTGTGTATAGAAGCAAATAATTTCATTCTCAATGGCGTCTTCAGTTCGCAATATATGTCCCAAGTCATTGTCTAGATAATGGATACCTATCTGCATTTGTTTTTCTCGAACCGTAGCATGGAAGTAAGCATTATTGCCATCGCCCAATTTGAGCCATTGAATTTTTGCCCGCTGCTGTACGTAGGAACTTCTCTTCATTAGTACGCAGGTACAATAATTGCGCAGATCTCAGTTTCTCGTTTTGGATCAGGCGAGGGTTTAAGCGATCCAATTTGAGAGCTTGTTGCGCACTCTCCAGTTATGTACGCGCTGCAACAATATCCCTTTCCAAACCTGTGTATTCCTTAAGAGGGGGTGTAAATGTAGTTCTCCTTCAACTTATAATTGAGTCGAGTGAGTGGAAATTTATCCGAGTTTTTCTAGAACTGCATGAAATTTAATACTCTAGTTAGGTCCGGTTATTTTTCTTATGAAAAAAACAACACTACCACAAAAAAAAAAAATTAGTGACACAAAAAAGCGTCACGATAGGGGCCTATAGTGACGCTTTTACCTATAGTGCCGCTCTTGACAAGCGTCTCATAGGTGAGGGTGGTAATATGTCCATCACCTATTGCGACGATTTCAATTCAACTTGGTTTAAACTCACAGAAGTAAGTCCAATTCAATTAAGATTTGAATACTTATTTTTATACTAGATTCAGTTTATATTTATTAAATTAAATTAAATCTGATCTTTTTCATGACCAAAATAACATGACCTATATCATGTTCCTTTTTTCATCGGTCAAAAACAACATTTTCAGTTAAATTGGGTTTAAATTTTTGGATTGACAGAACATAAGCTTACTCCCCAAATTTAAGGTGGAGCTAAGTGGGTTTCAATATATTTCGGGTCCATTGATTTTTTATACCCTCTTAGCGTTCCTAATAACGAAATGAACCACCTTAGTTTATCAATTACATTTTAGTTTAAAGTCAACAAAAATTCACTATTCCAAAATAGAATTTGATGAAACCAAACAAACCTTAGTGTTTTCAAATAAAAAAGATAAAGAATTAAAAGAAAAACTAAATAAAATACTAAAATAATAAAATAAATTTTAAATTAAGAAAAACAATCTTAACTAAAATAAAAATAAAAAAATTATCTTCATCATCCCCAAAGCTTTGGTACCGTAATTTTTCCCGGTACCGGAGCTCTAGCGCCGAAAACGGTGGAGCATGCTGCTCCACCACCATTAACGGTGCAACAAGCAACTTGCTCCACCACCAGATCGGTGGAGCTGCTCCACCGTACCGGCACCGGAGCTCCGATACCGGAATTATTCAGTACCGAAACTTTAGCGAAGAAGAAGATGGATGGATCTTGTTAAATATTTAATTTTTATTTTATTTTATAATTCTATTTAGATTTTTTAAATCTTTAAATTAATTTTTTGATTGAAAATATTTATTTTTCTTAAGTCATGTTTGGTTGGAAGGTGTTTAAAGTGTTGGTCAACTCAAATGGACTAAAATGTAATTGAGTTTGCACTATAATGTAATTGATAACACAAGAGGGTCCTCTATGAGAAAGTACTATAGTGAGCCCTTATAATCAATTGAGTAATTATATAGTAAGGCTAGCCTTTCCTATATAATAGGAAAGGCCTGGTTTTTATAGAAAAAACCAACCGGTAGCGGTTTTGAACCGAAAAACCAGAAGCGATTCGGTATATATACCCATAAAAAACCACAAATCAACCAAAAATACAGAAACACATACTACACGGTGTACTACGTGTTTTTAGTCAGATTTCTCCCGATCTTCAAATTCCGTCAAATTTTCGTCGGATTTTCGCCGATCGAACGCCGATTCCACCGGATTCTTAGCCAATACACCTTCAATTGACGTTAATCAGGTTAATTCAATACATATTTTCTGTTCTCTGTCCATATCTATTGTGTTTTACTGTGTGTTTGTGTGTGCTTTAAGGATCAACTCTGATTTCATGATTCTCTATTGATTTGCATCACAATTTGTTGTTGAAACATACAGATTCAATTGTTGCAATACTCGAAACAATAAATCGGTCTGGTTTCATGATTCTCTATTGATTTGCAATTACAATTTGTTGTTGAAACGTACAGATTCAAATTCTGCAATACTCTAAACAACAAATCAGCTTGGTTTCATGATTCTATATTGATTTGCATTACAATTTGTTGTTCAAACGTATAGATTCAATTGTTGCAATACTCGAAACAACAAATCAGACGTGGTGAAGAAGGATGCTCGTCGGATCTGCAATTAATTGAAGAAATCCAATATGAGCAGCAACTTCGTAAGTCGATGAATACTTTTAAGCCTTTTTGTTACGATTTTAAGTTTCTACAGTATATTGATTAAATAACGCCGTCTTATAGTTTTTAGTATGTTTGGTGTACTTTTATGGAACCTTGTTATGGCTTTAAGATATCATGTAATGATTCAAAGCAGCATTGATGTGATTTTTTTGCTTGCATTCAATTCTAATGCTATGATACAGTTTTTAAGACCTATTGGTGTCGTTTTAATTATTGTCGTTTTGGTTTTAACAACTTGTGGTATGGTTCAAAGCATGTTTGGCATGGTTTATAGATTCAGTAGAATGTTAATGTTATCTCATAGTTTTAAGATATATTGGTGTACTTTTAAATCATGTTATTATGGTTTTAATTTATGGAAACCAAAGCGGTTATCAGTTTTATGTGTCAATCGTACTTAAGTTTTTGAGTATGTCCATTGCCAAGTTCTTGCTGCTTCAAGGTCTATTTTGTTCATAGGAAACACGAGGAGATAAATGTGGTGTAATTTGAAATGGCCGATTGCTACTTGTGCGTGCTTATAGGAATACTATAATTTTGAAGATGATCCTTCTTGTTTGTCTTCTGATAGCCATTTTGATTGCAGATTATTCATTAGTGCAACAAAATCATGGGTTCCTTTGGTTGTTGTGCGTATGATTACACATATAAGCCCAATGACAATGGCCATTATGTGACAATCCGCTCTGGAGGTGGGATTATTTCTTGGTTCAATCTTTAATTAACTAAATAGTTGCCGCTATGCATATGTGTTTTAAAAAGTTTTGTTGTGGTTGCTGCTACGCATCTGAAGATGGGTTGTTGTGGTTTTATGTTTCTTGTTGTGGTTTTAAAATATTCTGTTATGTTTCTAAGCAACAATGATAAGATTTTTCTCTTCAGTTGCATAATACTGTCGTGTAATGGATATCAATATATGTTGTTATGGTTTAAGATAGGTTGTTGTGACTTCAATACTTCTGGTTGTGGTTTTAAGAGCTTATCATATTGTTCTAAGCATCATTGATATGATTTTTACCTTCACTTGCATGTTGTTGTGGTTTTAAGATGACTTGTTGTAATTTTAATACTTCTTATTGTGGTTTTAAAAAACAACCAGGAACGATATGATTGTCAAAATCCACCCGGAACATGCAAGAATGAAAACACATCACGTTCACTATCTAAAAGAAGGTGAAGAAGTAATCTCCTTCATTTCTCTGTTTTTTTTTTTTTTTTTTTTTTTTGCATTATACTTTTAAGCATGTATGGTGTGGTTTTAATACAATAGGTGTGGGTTTAAGCTTGGTCACTAATCTACTTCATTTTTCTGTTTTTTTTCTCTCTTTTCAAGGATAATTGAAGACGATTACAACCGGAATCTACAACAAGTCAAAGATGTACTCTCAATCGAAGGCCCAAGCAAAAACAAATGCAACTCAGAGTATCGAAGGAACAAGTACAACCAATAATAAAAATAATATATCTCAAGCACCAGATCACACACAAGTTTAATCGCAAGAAGCCAATTTCAAAGACTGGATTCCGTTTGCATCACAAACACCACCTGGACGATTGTTGTAATTTTTTTACTTTGTTGATACGTGTTTTAAACTAATCAAGTGACTGGATGATTCAAACTATGGTATAAATGAAGAAGTATTCAATTTTACAATATTTTATTACATGGTCTAATATATCCATTATAGCAGTTGGTGTGGATATAAGTAGCCATCTTGTGATTTTAAGTCACTTTATTATATATAACTACTTCATGTGATTTAATTTAGTTGATGTGGTTATAAATACTCCTGTTGTGGTTTTAAGTGTATAAAGTTGTGGTTTTAAAAAACTCGAGTTATTAAAAAAACAAAAAAGCTACTCTTAAAACCACACCCTAAAATCTTATAAGCACAACATATATACTCTCTTAATGCCACAAAATTAAATATACAAACCATACATATCTTCAATCTCTTATGACACTTAAGTTGTCTCTTAAAAACAACAAAACGTCGTCTTAAAACTATACCATATATCATGAAAACCACAACATTATAGATTAAACAAACAACAAACTAACAAAATAAATATTCCACGGTTGCATATTAAATGCACTTACAAAAAAAAAACATTCAAAGTAATCCAAAATGGCATCCATAGTTGCATGTTAAAAACACATTGCACAACTCCCTACTTCTTGATATTGTCTTTTATCTTAATTCACAACTTGAAGCGCTTTGTCAACTACGCTCAGTTCATCGCAATCTAAATCATTACAAGCTACATCAGCAGCAACCCTAGAAACAGGAGCAACATCTTCCCTCCTCTTCGATCTTATCTCCCTTACCGGATTTTCACTTGCTTTGAGCCTCTTCGTTTTTGCAGCATTATTCTTCTTCTCTAGAACTTTCTCCTTAGCACCAGTTTTCATCTTCAAACCCAACTGCTTAATCACTTCATGTTTACGACAAAAAAACATCCTTAACCAGTTGAAAACACATGATTTCTATTCTGGTTCATGCCGGCGAGAACCAAAGTACCAAGCATTTCAGCTCCGAATAGCAACCAGAAATCTGAAAACATTAGCATAACACCTTAAAACCAAACCATAAGAAAATCTCGTAAAACCATAAGAGTTTGACTTAACCCTTTCAACAACCAATTAAAGTGCAGTATCACAAACACAAAAAAAAAAACCTTAGAACAGTAACACAAGACCATAATAGCAATCTCAGGATCACTTACAAAAATACAACAAACCAAAAACATCACCATCTAATACAAATAATCCCCCCTGCTCCCCGCCGCTTAAAACGATAACAGAAACCTTTAAAACTAGAAGAAAAAAGCTAAAAAACGATAACAATACACATTAGAAAACCTAACAAACCAGAAACACTTTTAATCCTCGTAAGCATACCAAAAACACTTAAAACCATACCACATTATACTTAAAAACAGCTTGCATGTTAAAACCACTTAAGACCATACACAAACTAATTATCCAAGACCAAAGACTAACTGTTAACATCACACACTACTCGATCAAAAAATAACATCCAACATGCACACTTTGTCCAACAGTCGCATCATCTTATATCTTAAAGCCATAACATCATATATAAAAAATTATAACCAAAACATATAAGAATTTCATATTAAACCGCTGCTTAAAAATATACACAAACTAATTGTTCAAAAAGGCAAAAACTAATTGCTGAAATTTGAAACTACTTCAAATAACATCCAAATAAATAGTTTGTCCAAGACATATTTACAAATCCTACTTGTTCAAAATATTGTTGACTTTTAATGCAACTCGCAAACTATGTAGCTTCCATTCAATTGTCATCAACTCTTCATAACCTGAAACACCAACACCAGCAATTATACCAACAACAGGGGCATCTTGCCTCTTATTTGATCTTGTCTCCCTATAGTGTCAAAAGCATCACCAACTTAACAAAAGAAAAAAGTAAAACATCAGCAACACATGTAAAAAGCACAATGTCACACTTTAAAACAATAACATAACATGATCCCTTATAAATATACCACGACCCCTTAAAATCATACCACTACACCGTAACCCTTCAGCAAAAAAAACTAAAGTAGCATAAGATTACACCCCCTAAAAACCATAACACAAGACCTTACATAGCATAACATGATCTGTTAAAACTACAGCAACACAAATATCAACATCTAAAATCATAATATCCCCACTTAAATCAATTTCATAATCCCAACGACACTTAAAAACACACCAAAATCCATTATAAGCATACCAGAAACACTTAGTACTGAAAAAAATAATTCAACAACAGAAACTAAGCATAATAATAAGCATACCAGATACACTTAAAACAACACCAAAATCCATCGGAAACAACACCAAAAATATCTTATAAAGCATACCACAAACACTTAAAACTGTAACTTGAACCATAACATCACACAAACAGAGCATATAATAGAAAGAATACAATCACAGACACTTAAAAACACAACAAAAAACAGATTCACAATATCAAAATCAACAACTAAACTAACATACCAGTACTGGAAGAATCAACTCTCCGTCGTGAAAACTTCTTCAACAGATTAACAACGTCTGAAACACCAGAGAAGAACCCTTCCTCTTCGTCATGATTCAAATCCCTAGCTAGATCTGTGAAATCGGATCTGAGAAAAAACCAAATTCGAAACCCTAGATCTCACAAAATACATTGAGAACACTAAATCAAACACAAAGGTAGCATAAACGAAGAAAATAGGAGAACAATCGGCGTGTTTCTTCGATCAATCGGAAAAGTTTGAGATTTAGAAGCAGGAGAAGAAGATGAGAATTTGCAGAGAGAAAAAAGGGAGTTCACACAGTAAACACGTTGAATTATGTGTTTTCTGCGTGAATCGCTTTTGATATAAGCTACAGTGAACCGGGTTTTGTAAAAAATTGAGCGGTTTAACCAACAACGAGTTTTTGACAAAACCAGTCACAAAACCACCGAGTTTTGCACAAAACCAGGCCTTTCCTTCGTATTAGGAAAGGCCGGCCTCCCCGTAGACTTTAGCAAATCAATTTTGTCTATTTCGGGCGTAGATGCCTACAATAATGTAGATCCTAATTGTTTAAAAAATTACATTTAGATCCATAATTGTTGTTGTTTTATATCAGCTTGGCTATAGTGGTAACTACATGAAAGGACAAAATCACTCAAAACCGGACCCATATTTTTGTTTTCAGAAGATAGGGATTTAATCAAATTGATAAACCCTTACCCCTTGTACTCATTGGTTAACTAATTGGTTAAACTGCCCTTATACCTTTTTCTCAAATACATAACCCTCTTTAAGCATTTGAAAATGTACCCCATTTTTTACTGGGCTTTATGGACTAGAAATACAACTTAATTTGACTATCAACCAGTACTTTTATTTTATTTGTATTTATAAAAGTTCAACCTTTAAAATACACATATTTTTACTCTACCAGTTACAGTTACTGTTAATGCTACCGAGCACTATCAACATCTTATTGAATGCCGCCTCTCCCGCTTGTGTTTTTAACATCCACAAAAACCGAGTAGGTTTGGTTCGACGATTAATTGCCTGCTGCCAAAGAGCAACACGTAAGAACAAAACTTTTTATGCCTTCACCGTCAAATCCTTCTTAAAAAAAAAAAAAAAAAAAAAAAAATCTCTTTAGACATACACGGACCTTGGGGGATGGCGGGGGTCGTCGGCCTCCCAAATTTAAAACATAAAAAGTAAAAAATTTATAGATAATATGTTTGAAAATTTTCAACTTTTTTATAGATGATATTTATTACGAACCTTTAAGTTTTTAATAGGAGTTTTCAACCATTTTACTAAAAAGAGTTTACACTCTACTTGTTTCATCTAAATCTTTCTATTAATTTATATTATTCATTTCTCTTTTCCTTTTTTTTTTTCTTTAACCGGCAAAGCGAGGATCAGTAATGGTGAAATAAATATTATCTATAAATTTCTTAATTTCCACCGATATCCTAAAATGAAATAATATATATTGCACTTATTTAATTAGTTTTTTTTGCATTCTTTAATTATCAAATAATATTTATATTAGATTTATCTTATTTTATTTGTGTGTAATTTTAGTGGTACATTTGCAAAGTTAATTATGTTAACTTACCCATTTTTATTTTTATATGTGTTTGCAATTTATATTATAAAATATATAAACAATGTTTTTTAGGAAAACAATTTTTACACTAATTTACTGTAAAATTTGGTCTAGGTTACATCATTTAAGCACTAACCTAATCAGTTTTTGGGCATGCACTCGATTAGGACCACAATATGCATGTTAATTTGCAAAATATTTGCACTACAATTTTTTATACATCACTCTCGTCTTTTGCCTCTTGTGTAAACTCACCTATAAATAGGACCACCATCGTTGCCATCTCTTGATAGAAGACAATAACTGGTTTAAAAAGCTCAACTAGAAATTAAGCAACAAAAATGGCTACAACACCTGGCTTGCTGACTGACTGGCCATGGAAACACCTTGGAACTTTTAAGGTGACATTTTCATATATTTTTCTCTCTATTTTCTCCTTCTATATTCTTTTCAATTCTTAAGAAACAAAATAAAATGAATGTATCCAATAATCATAGTCTTTAAAGTTCTTTTCAAAAGAACTTTAGTTTGTTAGTTCTTGAAACAATTTAAATATATAAATTACAAGGTGCTTTTGTTTATCTTGATTCTTTTCTTCCAAAACAACATGCCAATGCTTTTGCCTATCAAAAAAATAAAAATAAAAATAAAAATAAATGCCAATGCTTTTTTTTTTTCACCAATAAACTCAAATAATAAACACCTTTTTTTTTTTTTGTGTGTGTGCGCAGTATATGATATTAGGGCCATGGGCGTTGCAAAGCTTGTACATGGCAACAAGAAAAGATGATGGAAGAGAAAAGGATTACTTGAATTTGATGATAATACCATTTATGATATCAAGAGCTCTTCACAATCAAATTTGGATATCTTTTTCCCGCCATCGAAATTCCAAAGGTAGCAATCGGATTGTTGACCGAAGCATTGAATTTGACCAAGTGGACCGTGAAAGCAACTGGTATATACTTCAAAATAGTCTAAGTTTAATTTTTGAATGACTTTTAACGAATGTGTTATTATATGTGTTCGAGTGGTGAAACCACAATAAAAAGTAGGCTATGTTTGATTCGTCTAAAATAATTATTTTGAACTGAACTTGAACTATGTTATGAGCTTATGATAAGTTGGTTTATACATGCATATGGTGATTTTGCAGGGATGATCAGATTCTGCTGTCTGGAATAGTGTTCTACTTGTTCAACACCTTCACTCCAGCAGCTTCTTTCTTGCCTGCTTGGAGAACTGATGGCATACTCATCACCATTTTGCTGCATGCTGGTCCGGTTGAGTATCTTTACTACTGGCTTCATCGTGCATTGCATCACCATTTCCTCTACTCTAGATACCATTCCCACCACCATTCATCCATTGTCACTGAGCCTATTACATGTAAGATCGCGATAAGTTTTGTTCATTTGCATCAATTATATGTTCTATATATATGTTGGTGATCATGATTCATGTGTTATGTTGGTTTTGTACATTTAGAAAGATTAATCGCCCATTTATTTATGTTTCTCACCGATAGAAATGAGGAATGTTTCGTGTTAAGAGTTCAACATTTTTTGCCTTAGAAATTGTCAGACAAAACTCAAAAGGGCTAATAAGCATGTTTTTGTGTTAAGAACCTAACAGATGTTATAACTCTGGCAGCTGTTACACATCCTTTTGCGGAGCATTTAGCGTATTTTACTCTGTTTGCGATTCCAATGCTTGTAACCGCCTTCAGCGGAATAGCCTCCTTGGTTTCTGTCTACGGCTACATCACTTACATTGATCTCATGGACAATATCGGGCACTGCAACTTTGAGCTTATTCCCAATTGGCTCTTTTCCGTCTTTCCGCCTCTCAAATACATGATGTATACGCCTTCGTAAGTCTCACTGCTAAAATCCATATTCTTGTTTCCTTTTATATATTGTGAACATGACTCTGACAGTATATTTAAACACAGGTTTCATTCTCTGCATCATACGCGTTTCAGAACCAACTACTCCTTGTTCATGCCGTTCTATGACTACATACATGGTACCATGGACGTGACCACTGATGAACTATATGAGAAATCACTCAAGAGGAAGGAAGAATTTCCAGATGTTGTGCATTTAACGCATCTCACAACACCTGAATCAATCTTTCATCTCCAAATTGGATTTTCCTCTTTTGCATCAAGGCCTCAGAACTCTGCATCTTGGTACATGTGGCCTCTAACATGTTGGTCTATGATGCTGAGCTTCATTTATGCTCACACTTTCATTACAGAGACAAACAATTTTGACAAAATTAAGTTACAATCATGGGTGATTCCACGATACAGTATAGAGGTAGCTAAACATCATCTGTGCAGAATATTGAAAAGTTAACATAAATTTTGGTTCTTGATTAAAGATCAATTGTATATTCGCAGTATTCTTTCAAATGGCAAAGACCAGTTATCGAAGGCCTAATTGAAGAAGCCATACAGGAAGCAGAATCAAGAGGTGCCAAAGTTATGAGCTTAGGCCTACTCAACCAGGTGGTTTTTTAGTTCTCTAGTAATTTCATTTCTAAAGTTTACGTGCATGCAATTGATTCTCAACGTTTGAATTTACTTCTATAGGCTGCAGAACTAAACAGAGGCGGAGAACTCTTCATTGAAAAGCATCTGAAGCCAAATGTCAAAGTAGTCGATGGAAGCAGCCTAGCTGTTGCTATTGTTGTGAACAGCATTCCTCAAGACACGACGGAGATAGTTTTCAGAGGCAGCCTGACAAAAGTTTCTTATGCCATTGTTTCTGCTTTGTGCCACAAGGGTATCAAGGTGTGTACAAAAACAAGATAATGAAGAAAAAAGGGTGTTTTTTTTATTTTTTTAGATATTTCCTTCTTATTTGTCCTTCTTGAGGAGTTATACGTATATTTCAGGTGGCGACAATATATGAGAACGAGAGGCTAGAGTTATTGTCATTGCCTTTGAGTAAAGTTGTTCTCTCAAAAGGTTACTCTGAAAAGGTGAACAGTTTCTTTCCTTTGATGTGAAATGGCCTAATGGAAGTTAACATAAAGTGTAACGTATTGATGATGAGATGAATTGACAGATATGGATAGTTGGAGATGGAATAACGAAAGAAGAACAGAAAAGGGCACCAAAAGGAACTCTCTTCATTCCGTTTTCCCAATTCCCTCCTCAGAAAGTGCGTAAAAATGACTGTTTCTACAGTCACACTCCGTCTATGGTAGCTCCACCTGCCCTCCAGAACTTGCACTCTTGCGAGGTATGTATGAGTATAACAAAATGCAGTATCTGTATAACTTAATTATTCACGTGCTCCTTAACTGAATGTTTTCATATAAATCAACTTTCTGTCCAGAATTGGCTTCCAAGAAGAGTTATGAGCGCTTCGCGTGTGGCTGGAATTGTTCATGCCCTGGAAGGGTGGAATGTGCACGAATGCGGTAACAAGTCCTTGTTTGATGTTAATCTTGTTTGGAATGCTGCTCTGAAACATGGCTTTCGCCTTGTGAGTATTGGCAACTGATTGAAATGATGTGATGAGATCTTGGACGAACCCGGACTGATATGAACTAATTGAAGATCTTGAATCGACCTATCCATAGTTGTATGTTTATGTATGGTACGTAATTCAATAATTAGAAAGAATACTATATCAAGAGTATCTTCATGTAAAAGGAGTTAACTCCAGCTATATATTTAAGGTGTTAAATTCTATTCAAAAAATCAATCATATTGTATTGTTTATGATAAAATATGTCAAACACTCATTAACTCATTCGGAAGTCCTGCAAAAAAGTTTTCTCCTTCAAGGAGTTGCTACTGCAGGATTCAACAAAACAACATGAATCAATATTCAATATTCATATACACCCATGCTTTACTCTAAAACATACCAAAAGCAAACAATCGACCAAGAAAGGACTGCAACAAGAAACATGCACAAATGAATACGGAAAGAAGAAAATTCCTTAGGGCATACCGCTATCGTCAACAAGCAGAGAGGGCTTGGGACTCAAGCGGTAATAAGAAAGCAGGGATTCAAGCATGCGAACCCTGGGTTAGGGCATCGGTTTGCTCGTAAACAGTAGACAAGGGCCACCTGTACCCCAAAGGAGAAAATCGTCTTTCGAAAATAGTTAAATCCCCTAGACTTGCTACGAAATGTATCTTAATTACTCCTTTGGACATGACTAAGATTTGGTCGTACAACTTGTAAACTCCTCGGATCTTGTCGCAATAATGGTTGTTGGGTGACCGTGGCCCGAGGTAGTATGTGTTGGTGGTGGTGTAGCTGAGGTAAATGAGGAGGGTTTGTGATGGAATCTCGAGCTCGTCATCTTCTTATTTTGTTATTTAATTATTTAGTTGAGTCATGGCCAATAAGTTAGGGTTTAGGTGGACTGTTTATTATAGAACACAATGTTAGTTGGGCTTAGACCATAGTTAGTAATAAGGCCTGTTAGTATTTTCTTAGCCCGTAAGTTAGTTTCTTAGGTAGCAAGTCAGTTTACTATTTAATCATTGTACTCCATTCACCTTTATTTATGCAATGGAAAAGTAGTTAGTTAAAGAGTCCGGTGGAACCGGCCCCATCGGGCTCTAGTTTGTCTCGTTAGGCACGTCGTTTTTTACGTTAAAATATCCAGGGTTTCGAGGTGTTCTTGTGCACAGGAGGAATCGACCAGAGGCCATCGTTGGTGATCCAATCGAGTGTCTCGACCACGCCAGGTTTTGCTATTCTTTTCTAGAGGCCTTAGTGGGTATTTGTGCTTTATTGTTCTGTTTATCTGTTTACTGTATGTGAATATGGGTAGGGTTTTGGACTTCTTGTATCTTTTAGCTTATCTGATAGTATTAGGTTGAGGAGCTTAATCCCTTGTTGTTGTTGTTGTTGGGGAGATGAAGCTAGTGTAGCTACCATTACAAAGGACGTTTTGGATCCATGTTGATGGTTGGGAAGCTGAAAAAGGAGGTGGTTATGGTGGTTTTGCTACGGTTAACAAGTGAAAGTTACGAGAAGTATGGAAATTCAGTGGTGGTTATATGGTGCTGTGAAAAAATTGGTGGTGGTTTTGGTCTTGTTCTTTCTGCGTGACCAACGAGCTTCTTTCGGAGGGTGCTTTTTATTATGTTCTATTGTTTTGGTTCAGGTTTTGGTTGTGACAGCCGGTGTTTAGGGTGGTGAAGTTGTTGGTATAGCTCGTCTTTGTAATCGTTCCCAAGCATTACTTATGCTTTTTCTTTTAATTAATAAATTTTTTAGCCATTTCAAAAAAAAAATGTGAACACCACCCTAAATACCGGTTGTCAGTTGAATGATATCTAGTAGAAAACTTGGGCAAAATATATATATCAACGTCTATAATCATGATGAAATATTTAAGAAACCTTATTGTGAAAATTTAGGGTCAAAAAAAATTAAAACATACAAATATTAATGGACGGACGTGGTAGATATTAATTTGGTGGAAATGATATTTTGATTCAAATTTACAACGTTTTTCCCATTACGCCACACACAAATGTAATGTTTGTTGGCATCGACTGTGAGCATGTGTGAGACCACGAAACGTCGCTGCTTGATGCTATTGGCTCTTGGATATATATGTGGCCGCAACGTAACAGTACACATTTTGTGTCCCCCAAATCACACATGAGGATAACTTATCTCACGATAGCCACATGCAGATGTGCATATTTTTCCAAAACTAGAAAGACCAACTTCTTTTTCCAGAAACGACCAGATTCAAATTCCGAATCCGGATATTATTCGGAAGGAACACTGTAGAACGTAGATTTAATTTGTACGATAAATTCTCACATGCGGGCCGGCGTTAAAAGTTAAAACCCGTTTTATATATGGGGTCCGCTTAATTTTTGTCATAAGTGTTAATAATCATCTCGGGCCATAAGATTTTTGGTTATAAAAACGTTGAACACTATAGCACATTTGTTGTATTACGGTATAATAATAACATATTAGAATATAAATATCAAGCTATATTAGGACATTCTACTACAACCATTGGGGTGTAACACTTTTGAATATAACCATTGAACAATGAATAGTAACACATTGAGTTATTTGATATGCATAGGCCGCGTAGCACATTGGGATATGTATTTCGAGTTATAACATTTGTGACTCGATATGAAAAAAAAAAAAAGAAACACTTTAATTTCCGCATGCAAGAGTCGGACGAAATAAGTACTTAAAAGTTAATTAATTTATAAATTATATATCCAATGAAATTGCGGAAGATGAGGGAAAAAAATAGGCAGTTGCTTTGGTCGAGGCATCATACGTGGTTGTAGAATTACCGTGTTGTAGTATCTCATTAAGGTTTTTCGGAATTCTGTGATACCCCCGCAAATTCTTAATAATTCCGAGATAATAAGAACTCTGCTGGTACTTTGGTTATTCCTACTTGGATTTCGTGTCTCGGTTGGGATTGGGAGAGTTGTTGTTGCTTCTATTCTACTTTCTCTGGTTTAGCGTGGCTTTTGTAGTTTGTGGTTATTCGGTAGCGTTTGTGTTGAGCAAGTTACGAGGTTGTGTATGGCGTTTCTTTCATTTGTATTTCTAATAATATTTTTCATACTCTTTGTAAGATATTTTTTTAATAAAATTTTTCCGCTACCTAAAGAAAAGAATGAGGGAAAGAATAGAGAAGGAAAATAAAGTTTGCGTGGGCCACCACGTTTGACATTGAAGTTGTTAGACTATCATCATCCCATAGGAGAAAATTAAACTCAATTGAATCGAACAAAACTGAGTTGAATTGAATTGGTCTAAGAAGATTGAATTGATTTAAATTAACAGAATTTAATTTAATGTAAAATATAAGAAATAACTAAAAGTGAAATTGAACTGAATTGATTAAAATGAACTTAATGGTATTTCATACGAAGATAAGATCGAGCCTTACTCTATTTACATTTCACCTTAAATCAGTTCCATTAGGTTCAATTCGGTAAAGATCACTTCTGATCGGTATAGCTTTAATTAATTAAAATTTATATTTCTTCTTTTTTTTTGGTAATGAGAAATCGGTATAGATTTAATTAATTGAAATTTATATTTCTTCTTTTTTAATTAATTGAAATTTATATTTCAAATAAATTCATTTCAATCCAATACAAATTAATTACTAATTTAAATTACGTTTAGTTCAATTAGGGATGACAATGTGCCGAAGTGGACTTTCATAGGCCCGGTCGGCCCAGAAATACTAGCATCAAAGCCCAAATTCGGCCCTGGCCCAGGGTGGGCCTGAACATTAGGCCCAAGTCCGGGACCATCATGGGCTAGACCGGGGTCGGGTCGGGCCGGGCCTTAGATTTTTAATTTTTTTTCCAATTATTTGGAAAAAGAAATGCTCTTTTTAGTTATGTAGTGTAGTAGTAGTTGTGGTGGTAGAATTTTTTTTTATTTTTTATTTTTTTTGAAACGGCTAAATTTTAATAAACATGAAAGGAGTTTAAAATTATAAAAGCGAGGTGCATAAGAAATGCACCCCTCACCGAAGGAAATTACAACCGAAACAAGTAGAGACCAACAAACCCCATCCCTAAAACCGTTATGACCGCCACATTCTTGACCCCGGCCCCTAAAACCGCAGTGGTGGTAGAATGGTGAATCTATTTAATTTATATATTTTTGCTTGAGATCAAATATTTCGATATAACTTTATCATTTAAAAATTATCATTAACTTCCTTATATGACATACTTATCTGACATTGAAATTAGTTAATACAATAAAAGTTACTTAATAAATCATACAAATGTACTAAAAATATATAATGTGATTGTATATAATCACTTGAAAATCTTATATGTATATACATATTTATATATATTAAAAATATAAATTCTATACATAATCACGGGTCAGGCCTAGATGTTAGGCCCTGCCCCGGGCCCATGGGCCTAACTATAAGCCAAGCCTGGCCCATTCTCTAACCATGGGCGGACCTAGGCCCAGTATAGCGGGTCGGGACCGGATAGTCCAATTTGACATCCCTAAGTTCAATCGAATCAAACATTTAATTTTGAGTTATTAAGAGTAGAGGTGAAATTAGGACAAATAGTTGAACAGGCCAGCCCACACCGTATATTTTAAAGCTCTGTTCTCTTCATCTGAACTGAACTGAACTGAATGAATTTGAACTGAACTGAACTTATTTGTAGTACAAAATACTATTAGACAAATCTAAACTGAGCTTAATGCATCTGAACTGATCTGAATTGAACTAATCAGAACTGAACTTAAAATAATCAATTTTCAGACGAAAAGAACAGAGCTTCATCATATCATGGGCCGGCCTGTAAAAAGCCCGGTCAACAGCCTGACCCGGCCCACACATGCCCCGCTTAAAAAAATCCGTCAAAATTATGTTAAGAAAATATTACTTCCTACGGTCACTTATAAAAACCTCATTTCGTTTTATCGACTTTTTCGATGTCCGATTTGACCTCAAATTAATTATAATTCCTTGTGAGAAAAATAATTTAAAAAATTATATTATGAAAATATACTTCGCCTTCTTTAATTTTTGTTACCTCTAGCCAGTGAGGCGCCCCCTCCTTTACTTTTAGGTTACCTCTAGAATTTAGATAATGAGACGCATCCTTTGATTTAAGGAGACCTCTGACCATTAGTCGGGTCACCTATGTACTTAGCCCATTGGGCCTTGTCTGGACTCCACAAATCAATCCGAGTTAGTAAATGAATTAGTGGTGAAAATTCGATTATTGTGAAAACAAATATGACTTCATTATATGTAATTGTGTATGATCGATGCCTATATGATGAAAAATTTAAGAAATTTATATTTTGAAAATTTAGGATAGAAAAAAATAAAAATAGATAAATATTAATGGGATGGATGTGTATGTAGTAGGTATTAATTTGGTGGAAACAATTTTGAGTAAAATTTACAACGTTTTTTCCATCTGTTGATTATGACGCCACACCAATGTCATGTGTGTTGAGGCAGCTGGCCTGTGCAGAGGACAAAATGTCGCTGCTTGATCTATAGTGGCTCTTGGTCCTTTGGGGTCCGCGAATCAAAGCTTAGCATATTATGCATGTGTTGTGATTTCCGCGTAGGCAAAATTTGTTAATGACGGATATGGATGCGGACACGATACAAATATGGATACGTTGATAGTTAAAATTTAAGAAATATGATACAAATATGTGATCGATACGTTTAATTTTTTAGGATATTTAAGTATGTAAATTTTTTATCTAGTTATTTTCTAATGAAATACTAAAAAACAAATAAAAAAAGTAAATAACTAAATATTACTCTTTAGTTATCCGTCACAAACCATGTCAAATGGTCAACAACATAATTAAAGGGGAGGGATACGTATCGAAGACAAATCGGATACGTGCCAAAATGCATACTTGACCATTTCGATGTATTGTTGCTTTCTAGTTTCTCATTTATACAATTATACACCATGACCGATTAAAAGAAAGAAATTTTTTTTAAAAAAAAAAAAAAAGGGAAATGGGGGCCATGCGGATGTGCGTCATTTTCCAAATCAAGAAAACCAACTTCATTTCCCATTTGGAGAAACGACTAGATTCAATTCCGTACATTATTCTGACAATGGAACACTGTAGCTTTAATCTGCACGATAATGAGCAATAATATTAACCAAGTCGTCACATAAGATTTGAGCGTTAAAAGTTAAAATCCCTTATATGTGGGTCTGTTACGTTTAATTTTTGTTGTGAAGTGTTATAAAAACGCTGGCCACAATATATTGTTTATTGATGACCTGAAGAAAGGAAGTAGCTCCAGCCAGGCAGCATTAACAAGGGGTGGATCAAGTCATTCAAGTAGAAGATGTTAGCCAAATTAATTAGGCAGTGGGTCGTTTTCCTTCCCTGTTTGTAATGATCTAGTTAGGCAGAATCACTCTATATATATTAGTCTTTGATTAATGTCCGCAGTGACTTAGTAATGCAGTAGTCTGTAATGGTTATTCCGCCTCGACACGTTTTGTGAAAGTTGTAAGTCGAGGCCAAGGTTGGATGGTAGGCTAGCGCTTATACAGTATTTTAGTTATGAATCGATGAACTTTGGGCGGAGGCAAAATTTGATCTCATTTATACACCATGACCGATTAAAAGAAAGAAAAGATAAAAGGGTAATTACACTAATTCTAATTTGATAGAAATTTTTAAAATTATCACTAATTTACTAATTTGTAATAATTCCAAAATAAAATGTAAAAAAAAAAGTAAGGGAAATGGGGCCACGCGGATGTGCGGCATTTTCCAAATCAAGAAAACCAACTTCAATTCCGCACATTATTCTGACAAGGAAACAATGTAGCTTTAATTTGCACGATAATGAGCAATAAATATTAACCAATTCGTCCCATAAGATTTGCGCGTTAAAAGTTAAAATCCCTTACATGTGAGTCCGTTTAATTTTTGTAGTAAGTGACTAAGTGTTATAAAAACGCTGGCCACAATGTATTGTTTATTGATGACCTGAAGAAAGGAAGTACCTCCTGAAAGTATATATGTCCTAGAGACAACCTACGATAGGGACGATATGTACTTGATCACATTCAGTTATTGTCTTTTATTTATGTTCATTTATTTATACATTATTAAATACAATTGTCATTACATTTTATGAATACATTATTTGGTTGTTTGAATTATTCGATAAAATGTTCTCAAGGACTTAAGGTAATCACCAAGTTAGTGGGAGCTTGTGTGTCAATAATTAAGTCCTAAAATAAGCTACTAGCTGAAGGTCATTGAGATACGGGATATCAATGATGCGATTGAAGCTAGCATATGTTGCATTAGATCCTTCGAGGATGTAGTAGGTCTCACTGCTACGAATGAACTTGGTTATTCATGATTAACATATGGACACTTTGGAGAGTGTTGGCATACCCGACCGAAAAACCATTTGGTAAAGCTATTTAAGTGTCTATGGTAGTATCGGTGTGTAGGGTGATGTTAGTAGTCCTTAGACTTGAGGCCAATACTACAGCATATGTGGAATAATGTACTTTGACCATGCGCAACGCTTGCACTCTTAAAGTAGGGTAGATACGGCATGCGTTGGGTACATTAGGAAACATATGGTGTGAGTGATTGGGCCAAGATAGGATTCATTTCCTCCATAATAGATACAAGGAGAGAATACAAACTTCTCATATTTAGTGCGATCACAAAACCGGTGGCCACCGTATGTGAATATGTCAAAATGGTGTTTTGACATAATTCATAGATCGACTAATAAGATTGAGAGACAATGAATGAAGTTATTAGAATAGACACATAACCATATTCTAGACTCATTCGAGTATTCGTGAATGAAGGGACCGTATCATCAAAGTACCTTACACTACAGGTGGTTTGTTTTCCTCACAAACGTTCCTTGCATATTAATATTGTCTGATAAATTGTCTAGGAATTTATTATGATCTTAATTAGATTGTTGCTTAATATGCAAGGCCCTATGGGTCACACTTCAAGGTGGTGTTTCTACACACGAGCTATGTATATAGGATTAAATATTAATTAGATTAATGTTGAATTACTATATATAAATATAATGGAATTATTATTAATTAGATTAATATTAATTCATTATATATACGGAATATATTTTAGAAATATAATTAATTGAATTGAATTGGATTTAATTAATTAATTGAAGACTTGTGCATTTGGACGGAATTTAGAATTAATGGCCCAATGAAAGAAAATGAATTAAAAAAAAAAAGGAATTGGGCTGGGCAGATTTGGCCCAGCATATGTGGGGCTGGGCCAAGCGGCCCAGCATCACGTTGACAGCATAGGATGTCAACGTGAGTTGTTGTTTTTTTTTTTTTTCTTTTTTTGATTTTTATTTTCCTTTTTCTTTTCTTCTTTAAGTCTTTGATTTAATTTCTCTTTTGATTGAGATAATTTAAAAGGCTTATATGTTTGTTAGTCGGTTGATAACTTTTGCAGTCTTTTAGTCAGTAAGATGTACTTGGTAAAATCTTACGTGATTTTCTGAATTAACTAACTGACTAAATCAGAAAGAAAGAAAGTGAGTCTTCTATTCTATTCCAACAACACGTAAAAATATTATTCTCTGATAGTCAGAAAGAATAATTTTTCTCAGTAGCTCAAAAACACAGAAGAACCTCCTAGCGTTCTTGTGGAAACATTGCCCGTGGATACCAAGGTCGAAGGAATTAATCAACCTGTTGATGAGCCATCTTGGAGATTTTGTTGACGAAGATTTCATCTCTGACGAAGAAGAAATCAACCAGCCGGACGAGGAGATTGCAAGGCTTTGTCTGGAGATTGAGGAACAGCTACCCGGTCAATTTGCTTATCTACTGGAGGACACGTAAGTGATTTCTTCCAATGTAATAAACAGTATAGTCATATCAGTTTTAGTGAGATTAAAAATTTTAAACTTCCGCTACTTAGCCTTAGAGGCAAATTTTCTCACTTTTACTAACAGCTCCAACCTAACAGCTTTAACAAGTGGTGTATCAAGTCATTCAAGTGCAGCAATCGATGTCAATGATGTGTACATTCAGAATATTTAGTGTAAATTTGATAAAATTGAAAATATTTGAAGCTCATATTTAATTAATTAAATTTGGAGCTGTTAGAATTGTTTGAAAATCCAATATTTGAGGAGAGTTTTGTATTGTTATCCGTGATAGACTACGTCACCGGTAGGGCAGTTAACGAGCCGATACAATCTGATCGTTGGCTCTATCGATCAATGATCGTCAGAAATATATGGCTGATCGTGATCGGCTCGTGACCGACGAGCTTCATAAAATTGAGCTCTTGATCGGCTCGTCAAATGATCACATTGATCCTGAGCGCTCGCCAATTGTTAAAACTCAAAATTGAGCTCTTTTACTATGTAAATTTATGGATCATAAATACAATCTATTACAAACACTACAGAAAATAAAACTAACATAAATTCAGAAAAATGGATGTGTAAAATTATAATTTAGGGTTAAGAAAGGTATATATACGATCATAATAATAATAATAATAATAATAATAATAATAATAATAATAATAATAATAATAATAATAATAAATAAAATAAAAAGTAAACTAATTATTGATCACGAGCTGCTTGTGAGCTTCAATCATTTAATCAAGGTGATCGATTCATGATAGAAAATGAGTCGATCATAATCGTGATCGAGCTCGTGTTGATCGATCTCGAGCACAATCCGAACTTTGACCGATCTTTTTCATAATTGCTCACGATCAGCGCAATTCGTTAAAAGCCCCAGTTACCGGAATGGTTGTACCCCGAACCTCCTACCATCAAGAGAAAAACAAGTCCAGAATATGAATAAATATATACAAAGAAGTATGAGATTCTTACGTCACGACTTATGACACCGTCATATTTTGAGTTGAGACTCGATCTGTATACTAATTAAGATCGAAGGGCGCGTGGCTCTCCCAATTATATTGTTTACATCGACAAGAATCGATTAGGTTTGGTTCGATTAATTAAGCCAAAGGTATCAGCAGCCAAGAACAGATATTTTTTTATGCTTCACCCGTCAAGTCCTTTATTTTTTATTCTTTTCTCATTGGACAAACTTCAATTAGTAGGTAGATAGAACTTCAAAGGTAAACCTCAAAAATGGATTTTCCTATATACTACATATGTAAGGCGTGTGAAATACAAGAATTACAACCATTCTTTCTGACCTAAATAAACTACTCATCTACACGCAACACCACTATATTCTATATATATGCACAACGACAGTTCTCTCTTGAGCACACACTGCAAAAGTACAAGCTTCATGCACTCCCAACTACCAAGCTAGAGTTATTAATTCTCATCAAAATGCAGATCATGCAGTTTACACTTTTTATGATCACCATAACCACCTTTGCTTTTGCTGCAAACTATGCACATCATAAGAATCTCATCAACCTTCAAACCATTTCCATTTTCTTGATAATGCTAACAGCCATTCTGTTCATGATCATCAAGTCTCCAAGAAAGGTTTACTTGGTCGACTTCGCCTGTTACAATCACGACCCCGCGTATCTCCGCTCCAGAGAGAGCATTGTTGAAATCATGTCGAGGCAATTGAGCCCCGAAAACATGGCATTTGCGGAGAAAGTGATGGACAGGTCCGGCATGTGTGATGACAGGTTCTTTTACGGTGCGCCTGGCAAGGAATTCATGCCCGAGTCCTCCTTTAAGTTTGCCAAGGAAGAGGTGGAAGTTGTACTGTGCGGGACGGTAGATGATTTACTGGCGAAAACACGGGTGAATCCTCGGGATATTGGTGTTGTAATAGTCAATGTTTCTATGTTTAACCCAACCCCGTCTCTCTCTGCTATGGTCGTGAACCGGTTGAAGCTCAGGGAAGATGTGTTGAGCTATAATTTGGGTGGTATGGGATGCAGTGCTGGAGTCATTGCCATTGACCTTGCCAAACGACTTCTACAGGTTATGTTCTGCTTCTGTTACATATAAGCAATATAAGAAGAAACAAAAACTGTTGCAAACACGCTCTTATCATGTATATTGTACGCGTTTTACGTGCAAAACGCCTTCCACAGGATATGTTCTGAACATGCACTAAAACTGTTATTGTTCATGTTTATTGCGCAGGCTCAGCGTGACACATACGCACTGGTCGTGAGCTTAGAGAGCATAACCTCTAACTACTACCTTGGCAAAGATCGTTCGAAGCTGGTATCATGCTGCCTCTTCCGAATGGGAGGAGCTGCTATCTTACTATCCAATCGCCAATCTGACCGTGGACATTCCAAATACGAACTCAAGCACACCGTACGCACGCATCGGGGAGCTGACGACAAGGCCTACCAATGTGTGGTCCAAGAACAAGACGAAGACGGAATACTAGGTATTACCCTGTCAAAAGACCTGACAAAAGTTGCAAGTGATGCCATGAAGGCCAACATAAGGACACTTGGACCTTTAGTACTTCCCTTGTCCGAACAACTCAAGTTCCTTGCCAGCAAAATGAAAGGGGCAAGTCCTTATGTTCCTGATTTCAAGCGAGCGTTCGAGCATTTCTGCATCCATGCAGGCGGAAAGGCAGTGCTAGACGCGGTTGAAAAGAACCTGCAGCTAACCAAGTGGCACATGGAGCCATCTCGAATGACACTTTACAGGTATGGCAATACTTCAAGCAGCTCGTTGTGGTACGAGCTCGCATATACTGAGGCTAAAGGGCGCATTGGGAAAGGTGACCGGGTTTGGCAGATCGCTTTCGGGTCAGGTTTCAAGTGTAACAGCGCTGTCTGGCATGCCTTGAAGACTATCAATCCTGCTAAGGAAGTTAGTCCCTGGAGCAATGTGATAGACCAGTATCCCATATCCACTTGATGTATGTGTTTTATGTGACAGCTAGCTTAATTAGCTCTAAAATAAAATATGCAGCAATGTATTGTGTGTTCTGTAAAACAGAAAGTGATATACTTGAGTTTGTGTGTTTTCCTTGAACTGGATAATGGTTTTCTATTTTTTTTTACTTTACTGGCATTATAGCTAGCATTTCTTGTTCAGTAAACTTTTCATGAATGTGAAAACAAAAAAAATCACAATAATGGTAGTGATCCATCCATCCATCTGTTCATTAAGCATTTCTTGTTCCTATTTACGAAGACGATCTTAAAGCTCTCAAGTCTAGACTACTTCACAGAATACGTCAACTTCAGATCATACCTATCGTTGGGAAGAAGAGAACTCTGGCTCTCAGACTTCACAACAATTCTTCTGTTACTGAGCAGTTCCAGAATTGCATTTGCAGAAGGAGACGCAAAAGTCATCCTATTAGACATGTTGAATGGCCTACGGATGAGGATACGTTCATCACATTTACTCTGTTATCTTAAAACCTTGTCTTCTGTATAGCTCAGCATTCAATGTCTCTTGTGATTCTGCAGAACAGTGATTATATCGACATCCTGATCAACTATATCGGCGCCTATAAGAATAGGATAGATGGCCATCACAACCGCTTCAATACGCCAGCTGTGGGGTGTTATCTCAACAACTGTTTCCGAATGCAATCAGGAAAAGGTAATTGTATCCATTAGGAAATCAATTCCTATTTGATTTCAATTTCTATTCGAATTCCTTTAGGTATAGCTGCAAATTGAAGGCTATATAAAGGGGTGATTATTGCATGCTCATAACCAGATCTGGAGGCATAACAACACAGCTTGAAGACCCGGTTCGACTACTTCGAAGGGTGATATTATATAGATTATAGGTTCTAGCTTTGAGAGACAGATTTGTTCTTGTTTCTTGCATACTGTTAGGGACTTGTAATTGGGTTTGATATAATATAGTGGAAGCTGGTGATCTCCGTGGACGTAGGTTATTTACAACCGAACCACGTTAAACTCTTGTGTTCTCTTTTGCTTATCGTTCTTGCTCTGTTTTCTGTTTTGGTTGCTTGGGTGTGTGTTTGATTGGTGCAGCTGGTTCTTGGTGGTTTAGTTGTGTTGTGAGCTTTTGTGATTAGGTATAATCGACTATTGTTGAATCGAACTCAACAATTGGCGCCGTCTGTGGGAAGAAAGGTCGAAAGAATTTACCGGGAGAATCCAAAGCTTGATATAAGCAATGTCATCAACTAAAATCGAGATTGAGAAGCTGACGAAGCACACAGATTTCAGCCTGTGGAAACTGAGGGTTAAGGCCTTGTTATCGGATTATGGAGCTGACGATGCTCTGTTGGGGGATGACGGTCTTAAGGATATTAAAGACGATGCAAAGAATAAAGAAATCAAGACGAAGGCATTCAATACACTGATTCACTCATTGAGCGACGAAGCATTGAGGGAGGTTGTTAAGTGTACTGATGCAAAAGAAATCTGGGATAAACTTGAAAAAGTTTATATGGGGAAATCATCAGCCCAGATGATGTATCTCAAGCAGAAGTTTCTTGGTTTTAGGATGGATGAAGGTAGGCCGATTCTGGAGCAGTTAGCAGAGTTTGACAAGATCACAACACACTTGGAGAATGTTGGTGATAAGACTACAGACGCAGACAAAGCTATGGTGTTGCTCAACTCCCTGCCCAACTCCTATGAGAACTTCAGAGATTCGTTGATGTTTGGTAATGTTGAAGTAACTTTGAATTTGGTAAGAGAATCATTGAAGACTAGGGAATTCCATAAGCAGAAGAATCTGCAGGAAGGTGGACATTCGGCTGAGAGTCTTGCTATGAAGTACCATGGTTCCAAGAAGGGTTCTTCAAGGGAAAGATTACCAAAGGAGAAATATAAGAAGCAAGAGAGTAAGAGGTCATCAGATTTTGTGGAGAATAGGAGGTGCTACCACTGTCACAATAAGGGACATCTCAAGAAGGATTGCCCTGTGTGGAACAACAGGAAGCCAAAGCAATCTGGGGGAGAGGCAGGAACAGTTGACATAGCACAAGCTACACAATCTTTTGACATCTAAGAGGTACTTACGGTCTCTACTTCTAATATAGACTTATCATGGATACTTGATTCTGGGTGCTCTTTTCATATGAGTCCGGTTAAAGAATGGTTTACAAACTTCAAATATGGGAAAGGTGGAACTGTACTTTTGGGGAACAATCAGTCATGCATGGTCAAAGGCATTGGTGATGTTAAATTGAAGTTGCATGATGGAACTGTTAGATTGTTAACTGATGTAAGGTACATACCTGATTTGAGGAGGAATCTGATCTCACTTGGTCAATTTGATGCTATGGGATATTCATGGAGTTGTAGTCATGGTGTTCTGCGAGTTATGCACGGGGTTCAGGGGGTGTTGGGTCAACACCTCAGACAACCTTGCTGGAAGGTGTTAAGAAGAATGGTCTATACTATTTATCTGGTAACACAGTAGCTGGAGAAAGTGCAGCAGTTCATGGGAATGACAACACATATCTATGGCACAAGAGGCTTGGCCATCTTGGAGAGAAAGGATTGAAGGAACTTACCAAGCAGGGATTACTTGGAGGAGACAAGTTCACTAAGTTACCATTCTGTGAGACATGTGTGATGGGGAAGGCGCACAAGACCAGTTTCAACACAGGGAAGCATACTACTAAAGCTAACTTGGATTATGTGCATTCAGATTTATGGGGACCATCCAGGACACTCACTCAAGGTGGAGGTAAATATTTCATCTCATTCATAGATGATTATTCAAGGAAGGTCTGGGTTTATATTCTGAAGTCTAAGGATCAAGCATTTAATCAGTTCAAGGAATGGTTAGCTGAGGTAGAGAATCAATCAAGAAGATCATTGAAGTATCTCAGGACTGATAATGGATTGGAGTTCTTATCTACTGAGTTTACTAATTTCTGTAAAGAGAAGGGTATTACTAGACACAAAACAGTTGCAGGTACACCACAGCAGAATGGAGTTGCCGAAAGAATGAGGAGTCTAGTAGTAGCTCAGAGTCAGATGCTGATGATCGACTCGATGAGGAAGTTGGTGAAACTTCAAACTATCAACATACAAGAGATCAAGGAAATGCACAGGGAATTTCAGTTGAGGTGGAGTCTGAGGATGAAACTGATATAACACCAGGAGAAGTTGTTTGGGATATGGAGCAGGTTGATACACTAGGTGTTGGACAAGGGGTTGAGGCAACCCTGACCAAAACTCCAGAACAACAGGTTTATAATCAGGTCCCAGAATACTCAGGTACTGAATCTGAAGCTCTAGATGATGAGTTTCAGGATAGTGCAGATGGAAGGATCTTGTATGTGGATGATATGTTGATTATTAGCAGGTCAATGGAGGAGATTGAAACACTTAAAGGGAAACTGCGGGAAGAATTTGAGATGAAGGATCTTGGGGGTGCAAGTAGAATTCTTGGGATGGATATCACTAGGGACAAGAAGGAGAAGAATTTGTTTCTATCTCAGCCTAGTTATCTCATGAAGGTTCTAGCCAAGTTCAATATGTCAAATTGCAGTAGTGTGGTTACTCCTATTGCACCTGGGGTAAAGTTATCTGAGGAACAATGTCCTAAGGATGATGCAGAATCAAGGATTTTGTCGATGATACCTTATGCAAGTGCAGTTGGAAGTATTATGTATACTATGATTTGCTGCAGACCTGATCTTGCATATGCTATGAGTGTTATCAGCAGATACATGGGGAATCCTGGGAGAAGGCATTGGGATGTTGTGAAGGATGTTCTCAGATACTTAAGTGGCACAAGGATGATGGGACTGAGGTTCAAGAAAAGCAATGACTTGCAGAATCCATTGATTGGATATGTGGATGCAGATTTTGCAGGGAACTTGAATGGAAGAAAGTCTATCACAGGGTATGTGTTTACTTTGTTTGGCACGGCAGTTAGTTGGAAAGCAAGTCAGCAGTCTGTGGTTGCATTATCTACAACAGAGGCGGAGTTCATGGCTATCACTAAAGGAGTTAAGGAAGCTATCTGGTTGGGTGGATTATTGAATGAGTTGGGTATCCAACAGGATCATGTGAATATTCACTGTGACAATCAAAGTGCTATTATATTGACTAAGCATCATGTGTATCATGAAAGGACAAAACACATTGATGTAAGGTTTTTCTTCATCAGAGATATCCTTGTCAAGGGAGTTGTGAAGATAAAGAAGATTCATACGTCGTTGAATGCTTCAGATGCTATGACTAAGGCGCTTCCAGGACCAAAGTTCAGGTTTTGCCTGGAACTTGTGGGTGTCAAGACTTTGAGGGGGTCATCCTAACCGCAGGGATGGAACGGGGAGGCATCTTAACCTTAGAGGTGCATACGGGGAGGCATCTTAACCTTAGAGGTGCATACGGGGAGGCATCTTAACCTTAGAGGTGCATATGGGGGCGTATCTTAACCTTAGAGGTACATGGGGGCGTATCTTAACCTTAGAGGTGCATACGGGGAGACATCTTAACCTTAGAGGTGCATATGGGAACGGGGAGGCATCTTAACCTTAGAGGTGCACATGGGGGCGTATCTTAACCTTAGAGGTGCATATGGGGACGTATCTTAACCTTAGAGGTACATGGGGACGTATCTTAACCTTAGAGATGCAAAGGGGTGTGTCCTAACTTCAGGGATACAGAGGTCGTTGGTGTTGAGCTAAAGGTGGAGATTTGTGGGGTGTTATCTCAACAACTGTTTCCGAATGCAATCAGGAAAAGGTAATTGTCTCCATTAGGAAATCAATTCCTATTTGATTTCAATTCCTATTCGAATTCCTTTAGGTATAGCTGCAAATTGAAGGCTATATAAAGGGGTGATTATTGCATGCTCATAACCATATCTGGAGGCATAACAACACAGCTTGAAGACCCGGTTCGACTACTTCGAAGGGTGATATTATATAGATTATAGGTTCTAGCTTTGAGAGACAGATTTGTTCTTGTTTCTTGCATACTGTTAGGGACTTGTAATTGGGTTTGATATAATATAGTGGAAGCTGGTGATCTCCGTGGACATAGGTTATTTACAACCGAACCACGTTAAACTCTTGTGTTCTCTTTTGCTTATCGTTCTTGCTCTGTTTTCTGTTTTGGTTGCTTGGGTGTGTGTTTGATTGGTGCAGCTGGTTCTTGGTGGTTTAGTTGTGTTGTGAGCTTTTGTGATTAGGTATAATCGACTATTGTTGAATCGAACTCAACACCAGCTTAGTGCAAAAGCAATCCTGTACAAAGGCTGTCACATCGACTGCCATATTCTGGACGAGAGTAGATATGCGGTCTGGTATATATTGCACTTTGTACTAATGTCGCATTTGTTGCCAATAACTTTAGATGAAAGTGAACCAGTACCATTTTTTATGCAGCGTACGTGGCGAGGAAGAATTCTTTATCAAAGTTTGTTGATTCCAAAAAATACCGAAGATCGATAGTTGTGAGAAAAATCTCGTTTTATTAATCAAATCAAAAAACTGAATAAAAACAATGACTACTAGACTCTTAATGACTACTAGACTCTATTTATAGGACTAGAACAATGCGAAAACGAAAACGACTAGGAATTGAAATTCTAATTATACTGGAACTTGAAAGGTAAACTAATTCCTAATTTAAACTATGTCTACGAAAAGTAAACTACTGCCTAAGACTTTAATAAAAATAGAAAACGCAGAAAGTTGACAGAACTCAGAAAGCTGCTGTACGCGCCAAAGCTCCCTTATTAACAAGTATAAAACTTCAACAATTGTTGAAGCAGATTGAATTGAATATGAATCTAATACAAGAGGTATTGTACTTCTACGTAGAAGATGAAAACAAGAAGATAAAGATGAATAAAGTGACTTCTACTCTATAAATACGTATAAGACGGAAGGGTAAAGATGATGTACAAATCTTGATACTTGATGTACAAGTCTTGAGAGAAACCTTCTATTGATATTGCAAATTAGTCCTTCAGGTTCTTCTTATTCTCTGATCAGCCCATAATGATTCATTATGCCTGATACCCCCCTCAATCTGATCAGCCCATAATGATTCAGATTGCCTGATGAATGTTTTTGAGGTTAAGATTCTTCAGAAATCTCTCCCATAAGGTACCAGACAGAGGTTTAGTAAGCAAGTCTGCAGTTTGGTAATCATTTTTTATGTGTAGAAGTTTAATGGTGTTGGAAGTGATCTTGTCTCTTATCATATGGCAGTCAAGCTCAATGTGTTTGGTTCTTTGGTGTTGGATAGGGTTATGAGCTAGATAATAGGCAGAGAGACTATCTGTGTAAATAAGGGCTGGTTGTTGGTGAGGAATGTGGAAATCTTTAAGAAGATAAAGTAGCCATTGTATCTCACAACAAGTGTTAGCAGCAGCTCTGTACTCGACCTCAACACTTGATTTGCTAATGACTGGTTGCTTCTTTGATTTCCAAGAGATTAAAGAATCCCCCAAGTATATGGCATACCCTGAGATACTCCTTCTAGTGTCTTTACAACCACCCCAGTCTGCATCTGTAAAAGCCTTAAGATGAAGATCAGAATGAATACTATAAAACACACCAAGACCAGGAGCATTTTTCAAATATCTTAGTACTCTGTGTGCTAATTCAAGGTGTATATCTGTTGGTGCAGACATAAATTGACTAAGCAACTGAACAACAAAGCTAATGTCAGGCCTTGTGATTGTTAAATACAAGAGTTTACCAACTAGGCTTCTGTAAGGTTTAGCATCTAGTAAAATTATACCATCATCCTTACTGATTCTTTGCTTGGGATTCATTGGAGTGTCTGCTGGTTTACAGTCAAGAAAACCTGCATCTTTCAGAAGATCAAGCACATACTTTCTCTGACAAATAGAAATACCACTTTCAGACCTAGCAATCTCTAATCCCAAAATATACTTCAAATCACCAAGGTCTTTAATAGTAAAAGCATCATGCAAGTGTTTCTTAACAACATTTATTTCATCCATAGAATTTCCAGATAAAATAATGTCATCAACATAGACTAGCAATATTGTAATGGATTTATCAGACACTTTAGTAAACAGAGAGATATCAGCAAGTGAATGTTTATAACCAAAAACAATTCGCCCTTTCCCAAGCCGTCTTATCAACATCATCTGCATCATCAGCAGGCTTCTTCAACTTCCCGTTGATAAAACCCACTTTGTTTTTGATAATCAACTGATTCTTCACATTGTGGCTCCATCCCACATAATCAGTTCCATCGAATAGCTCGTTGACAATGCGAGTTCCTGCACCGTCACCAGGATGAATGAAGAATGGTGAAGTAGAATCCTCTGTTGGATTCTTTACCATGATAAACGATTTTGGGTTTCAAGAACAAGGGTTTTCAAGAAACGAAAGAAAAATAGCAGTTTTATTCAAAAAACAGGAAGGTTTCTGAATATCAAACGAGATAATGATCAAAGGGGAACAAACAACACGATTCAACAACAAGAATCGAAGAAACCAAACCCCCAGAAAATTTCTCACAGAAAAAACAGAACGTGCGGAAGCAAATCAGGATCGAAGAAAGAATCTACACGATTCTGGCGATTGATACCATAACAAGTATAAAACTTCAACAATTGTTGAAGCAGATTGAATTGAATATGAATCTAATACAAGAGGAATTGTACTTCTACGTAGAAGATGAAAACAAGAAGATAAAGATGAATAAAGTGACTTCTACTCTATAAATACGTATAAGACGGAAGGGTAAAGATGATGTACAAATCTTGATACTTGATGTACAAGTCTTGAGAGAAACCTTCTATTGATATTGCAAATTAGTCCTTCAGGTTCTTCTTATTCTCTGATCAGCCCATAATGATTCATTATGCCTGATACTTATCACGCAACTGTACCGCATCAATTTTCATCCCTGTCTTTGACTTCAATATAAAGCATGGCTGCAAAATTATAAACCTTGATGGGATTGATGTTTTAAAAAATCGACATGACTAGCAAATAGCAAAATGGTTTGTTTGAATGACAGCCGCATCCCACATAGTCTTCTTATACACTAACCTAGCAGTCAAAGGAAATAATTACTTAAATGCCTAGAAGCAAGTAGAATGAGGAAGGACCTGAGAACATCAAGAAGCACCTTCACAGTTTAAATGTGAAATTCAAGTTGAGCAACTTCACAGTTTTATAGCAGCACCTTCTTGTTGGACTGCATCTGTTCAAAACAGGCAAACGAAACTCTTAAATCTTGAACACATCAACATATATCATCATATAACTATCTAATGTCACCAAGAAAGGCGAGCAATAAATAAATAAATAAAAGTGCAGCTGCAGTGTAATGTAATAAACCAAATACATATACACTATATTAGTACATATGTATTAGGACCGGAGGAGTACTTCTCTTCAATACAATCAAAACGAAACAGTACAGCCAGACGGTAATCAATTTTCAACAATCATCAAGCAACAAAACTCCTTCTGCAGAGCTCTGCCCCATTACAGACGGTAATCAATTTTCAGCAAAACTACTACTACTATGTTCCCCAATCAACATTACAACCATCATCAATCATCAACAAACAAACCTCTTAAACTAAACATGCAATAATCAATACATCCTCAATTTTCAACGTTAGAACAAACTCTTAAAAGCTAAAGAACATGAATTGAAACTATTAAATACCACCCGCCGTGTAACCAAAGTATGACCCACCACGGTTTATTACAAAACTTCTAACATCTATTAATTCAAGATCCCTTCAAACATGTACAAAGTCTAGTAGAGAAGTATTTAATTTCATATGTATTAGGACAGGAGAAATACAACTTTTCAATAAAAAACAAAACAAAACGTACAGTAATCAATTTTCAACAATTAACCAACAAAACTACTACAATATGTTTCAGTCCAATACATACAGCCCCCCATCAAAACTACTATGTTCCCCAATTAATTTTCAACAATCATCAACAAACAAACCTTTTAAACTAAAACATGCACGTGTACACCCCTAGTTAGAACAAATTAAATGACACTTAAAACCAAATTTAATTGTGAAAGCTTAATGGTAACACAACCCTTGAGCTCCAAACATCTATTAAGATAGAGTATAACATAATAGACAGGATGATAGATAAGGCACATCACATTTCTTTCTTCATTATTTCCGATAGCACGTACCTTCCTTCATTATTTCTGTTTGCATGTGCATTTTTTCATAGTTCGACCATTTGACTTTGACTTTTATGTTGCACGAGCCAAGATATTTGTCATCATCAGATTGAGTATTGCCCTTCACTATCAGTCTGGCTTCTATGAAGGCCAGACTTCGGGGGGGTAAAAAGTAAGGAGGGCAGAGAGGACCTATGAGTAGTAAATATGGATCCTGCATGCACAAATTAAGAATTCGCCACTGATTAATAAGTAAGTAGAGATCATGTGCTTCCTTTAGTCCTAATATAAGAATAGACTTGAATATTGCAAATATATATATTATATCCCGTTCAAATGTAAATTAGTTTGTCAAGTGGAAAGCCATGTATGTATAACACTTGTTGTCCTGGAAATCTGTCTGTGGCAATGGCTAACAAGAAAATAATTACTACGTTACAGTAAGCACATAGAATTTGCCAAACACATTGAGTTGTGTAAATGTCTAAATCAATCTTTGACAACCCTTGGAAATTAGAAAGTGCTAACTAGTGCAAATAAATCCTTTGACAAACACACCGGCAGTGTCTAAATGATTTTGTGGCTGCAGCAGTAACACAACAACTCTAAATTGATCATGGCATGAATCCAGAAAAAAACATCATAAGTCATAACTAGTAGTTAGTTAGTTACTAGTAGTACATAGAATCCAAAACACGTCTCAACCAATTAAAGCAAAGCAAGCAGCTAGCATTTGGTTTGGAATCATAATTTACTACTACTACTACTTGATATATAATTCATAATAATATGCATAACACAATTTATGATTAGATTACAGAAAACAAAATGAAGTTGCGTACGTAATTAGGACCTTTCTCACCCACCTGCATGCTCTTGGCATTTCCATCCATCATAACGGACTATATATGTCCTTCATTATGAAAGTTCATAGACAGTTAAGAAATACACTGTTCTAGTAGAAGGATGGTATATATTATAGATGATCTACGTACTATACAGATTAGAACTTGTTCTGTGTTCTGATACTTGAAAGTTGACGAGAGATGTGTATTCCCATTGCTTAGACATCAGTTCCAAGTGATATCCACCCTCAACAACTTTACCTTCCTTGAGAACCATTATCAAGTTAATGTCCCGGATATCTGTGAGAAATAACAACGGCTACTGAGCCTCTCAATTGATCAGACATCTGAGCTGCTTTAAATACCTGCATGAGCTCATTTGAGCGAATCGTTGTTGAATGATATCATTAGTTCTTAGCAGTAATTCTCTACATTCGTACAAGTTACACCACTTTGACCTCGAAAATTCGCGGGTAGTCTGTTCAGATTTTCTTTTTCTGTCAAATGAGTGTGATATTTCATTTACCAATTTTGCCTTGAAAAGCTTGTATCAGTTTACAGTTCTTATGATCTCCATAACCACCTTTGCTTTTGCTGCAAACTATGCACATCATGAGATTCTCATCATCAACCTTCAAACCATTTCCATCTTCTTGATAATGCTAAGCCATTCTGTTCATGGTCATCATGTCTCCAAGAAAGGTTTGCTTGGTTGACTTCGCTTGTTACAATCACGACCCTGCATATCTCCGCTCCAGAGAGAGCATTGTTGAAATCATGTCGAGGCAGCCCCGAAAACATGGCATTTGCTGAGAAAGTGATGGACAGGTCCGACATGTGTGACAGACAGGAGCCATCACGAATGACACTTTACAGGTATGGCAATACTACAAGCAGCTCGTTGTGGTACGAGCTCGCATATACGGAGGCTAAATGGCGAATTGGGAAAGGTGACCGGGTTTGGCAGATCGCTTTCGGGTCGGGTTTTAAGTGGTACAGTGCTGCTGTCTGGCATGCCTTGAGGACTGTGATAGATCAGTTTCCCATATCTACTTGATGTATGCATGTGTTGTTATATTATGTAACACCTAGCTTAATTAGCTCTAAAATAAAAGATGCAGCAATATATCGTGTGTTCTGTAAAACAGCAAGTGAAAAGAAAAAATTACTGAACAAGAAATGCTAGCTATAATAATCATGATCCAGTTCAAGAAAGACAAACTCAACTACTCAAAGTATGAATCTGAAAGCCAAAAAAATCACAAAAATGTGAGGTGTCCATATCCATCCAATCTATACACAAACTCTATATCAATAAAGCAATAAAAGCTATAAATAATGATGCCAATGACAAGTATGGCAATTCTGAAGAACCAGAAACAGCTATTTGAATGGTAAAGTTGCAATTTGCCTGTGATATATTACTCTCAACCACCGTAGCCAGGCCTTCAAAGTCGCAGCTCATATCTCTCTGGCCCTGGACCTGAAAGTACATATTAAACGCATACGACGCGTTACTATTAGCATCCAATCCATTACACGACGAACCATACCCGAGAGACGTACAGTCTGAACGTGAACAGGCGTAATCAACGTTTTGTGCTAGCCTTGAGATGTCCCTAGCGTCTTGCTTAAGCGTGCACCATCTTGTAGGAAGATATTGAACGTTCTGCGCACCCACTAGATACTTATCTTGATTCTGTCCCGATAAATCCATAGGGAATTTCGGTTGCCCATCGTATTTGAAGATTCCCCAATGCCGTTCGAAATTTCCGGGGGCGATACTTTTCGCGTCCTCATCGATGAGGCCAAACAGGTATACTTCTATGTAGCCAGGTCGAAGAGGGGTTCCTGTATTTCCAGCGAGTCGCGGTAGAAGGCCTCTGTAAAATCTTATGGCAAAATTCGTGTTGGCATTAATATCTCCGTCTGTAGGCCAGCCAACTTCCCCCACAATAATGGGCATGTCTGGGTAACCAGCTGCACGGAGTGATGAAACCAAGGTGTCAAAGTTGGCGTCGAAGACATTCGTGTATTGGACTCCATTATCAGCAATCGGGCTGCTCACTCCATCGAAAAAAGCGTAATCAACAGGGAAATGTGAGTTGCCGTACAGACTCAAGAAGGGGTAAATGTTGATGGTGAAGGGAGCCTTATTTTTGTCCAAGAACTGCACGATTTCAGTCATCTGACCGATTATATCTTGCCGAAACCTTCCAGCAGATGGTACTGGATTGTCTGGTGGTGAACCGTAAACATCGGCGTTCAAAGGGACTGTAGCTTTTATGGAATCTCCAACACCGGCGTCGTTTAGAGCGTTCTGAATGTTCTGAAGAGCTGGGAATGTTGTGTTCAGAAACGATCCGTTATAGGATGTAAGGAAAGGCTCGTTACCAACTGCCACGTATCTGCAGAAACAAAAAAAGGACTTACTAAATCATGATATGTCAAAGCTACGGAAGCAAACAGAAAATACAGCAAAAATGCATTTAGAAGGAAATTTTTTCCACATATCAGATAATACAACTGCAACATACTCTCATACATTTTTTTCGGCCACAAAAAACGTATTTACTAGTTCTAGAAAGAATGCGGCCCATTGCTGATTTAACTACCTCAAATCAGAAAAGATACTTCTTTCATCTCGCGAATACATTCCCTTTTCTTTGGTTTGAGATACAGAAATAATAAAAGTTATAACGCCGTGTTTATTGAAGCAATAGATACAGTATTGTAATCGATTGATGTTCAAGTAAAAGAATGAATGATGAGTGTCAAAATGTGTAACAGTAACATACTGTGTTCTGAGGATAGTGTTTATGTGAGGAAAACGGAGACTATTCGTGGAATAGAGGAAGTCATTTATGTTACTATTTTGACATAAAGTTTTAGCTTAATGAGCATAAAGAATGTCTGGTTCTCTAGTCCCTACAGTACACTTTAGATAGATAGACACTTGTGTCACTTTAAATAAATAAAGCTAGGCTTGCATAACATGTCAGTTTTTAAGACTACTAAGATGAAACAAAGAAACCAACCATGAGAGTAATAACTGCACTTACTTAATATTGACACCGCCATTGAAGTTGTAACGGGTGACATTGCGCCTAACCCATTCCTTAGCGTGATTGTAACTGTTGGCCATACCAGCCAGTTGGTCATTAGGTATTGCAACCATGACCTCAATATCGGTGCCGGTTAAAGCACTCAGGGTGGACTGATCTGCATCAAACAGCTTCACCTTTGTAATTCCATTGTCTTTCAGAAGTTGAACCACAGACTTTGGTGGCAATTTGTTGATTGCCATCGTACCCCAGTTCACGCCAAGGCTTTCCACTCCATTCCAACACAATAAAGAAGACAATAATGCTAACAATAAATAAACTGAGAGACACCACCTGGGCCTCATCTTCTCTTCTACTGCAAAACAAAGATCATCTTCACCTTACATGATTATCTTGGCCAAATAAACAGAAACTTCGCTAGCATTTTCCATGAAATATTAAAAAAGCACGAGATATTTGGAAAGTCATTGATTTATGCCTATCTGTCATAATATCAATAATAATCAACTTAAGCTGCGAATATTACAGAATCAAGGAGACGTACAAAGATAGCACAAGATTAGATTCAGATAGATTACTAACGGTCATGCTTAGCCTAATTCAAATTTATGTAACTTCAAATTGTTCCAGGAAAACCGTTAACTTTTCTAACATCAAACCAAACTCACTTTATACCAACATCCTCTTAGCTACCTATTCGAGGTTGATGTAGTGAACGAGTTTCTGTTAAAAAAACAAAAAACAAAAAAAAAAAAGAAGCAATATATCATGTTTCTTTGTTCTTAAGAATCATCAGAAAACAAATGAGAACCCTGAAACTCAGGTCAATCTACACGATTAATCTACGAGACCCTCGATGTATCACTTCCGCAAACACTCAGCTCAATCAGAAAGACTTTCCCAATCAATCTTTCGCACAAAGATAGCACAAGATTACAGATTCAGATAGATTACGAACGATCATTCTTATAGCCTAATTCAACTTTATGTAACTTCAAATCGATCCACGAAAACCGTTAACTTTTCTAACATCAAACCAAACTAACTTTACACCACTTTCCCAAAAAAAAAAAAAACAAAACAAAAAAGTTTCTTTTTCTTAAGAAACAATGAACAACAGATAAGAACCCGGAAACTCAAGTCAATCAAAATCTACACGGTTAAGCTACCAGACCCTGTAGGAATCAAATCACCATTTCTTCTTGAACTATAGGATCTCGACACACTGTAGCTCAAATTAGCTCAAATTAGGAGCCGTTTCATTTCCCCCTCTTACTAAAAATGGTCACAGAAACACAATCAAACCAAACATTTCCGCTCTCAACAAAATGTGAATGCATTTGCCGCAAGTTTTTTCAAACACAATCAATCCATTTGGGGAATCGAAATTAGACGAAACAAACCCAAAAAGAAACACAGCAAATGCAAGAACTAGCAGCTTAGCGAAAAGGGTCGAGAGAAAGAAGCAAACCTGGTTGATGAATCGGCTATGGAAGAGCAAGCAAAAGACGGTTTCGACTCTCCTCTCTCTATTTTATTTTGAGGTTGGTTTGAGAGATTTTTGAATTGTGGAGCAATATTTGTTTATTTTCTCTCCTTTATGACAGCGACATTTCTTTACTGGCACTTAAAAAGCGCGTCAGGTTAATCAACGCTTTTTTATAGTGCAAGTTACCTGAAGAAAATTGCATTGGATCACTAAAACGCTGTTTTGGAAAATTGCGATTTACATGTGAAATTTTTTGCTTTGGATTTGCCCAATGATGATGCACTTTTTTGAAAAAAATTGCTCAGATTTATTTTTTCTGTTTGTCCGTTGGGGTAAAATATATTTTAAAAAACTACGTAATAAAATTCAAAACTGTGTGATGTGACTTTCAAATATTAAGGCTCTCCCATTTTAGTTTGAGAACAAAATGAGAAAACAGAAGAAATATAAGTATTCTCTTGAAAAGGTTTTGGAGGAAAAATACAAATTGTTTCTATTTTATTTTGTTTGACTTCATTGAGATTCTTTGGAAATAGTTTTAGTTATTATCTTGATATAAGTCGGTTTGATATTAGCTAGTGGGACATTATGATGATAAGTTTGAAATATTTCATTTTTGAATATCTTATGAATTTATTTTCCAAATGAAGAAATATTTCTCATCACTTTTCTTTTCCTTTGCTAACATTTCCTCACAAGGCAGAGAGAATCCAAATTAAGGTTTGCATTTACTTTGCAAGTTAGGAAGATTCCTAATTTTTTTTTTAATCATCAAAATATTATTAATCTGAATGAGTACAAGTACAATTTGTAATATAATTGCACAAGAAATGCACACCAAAACTCAACCATAGCTAAGAAAGATAAACATATTAGACATATACAAACCGCTAGCAGTTATGTTTGTAGCAAAATTTGACCACCCCGTCATCTAATGTGTTACTCTTACGAGCAAGGGCCAATAATGTTTGCAAATTGAATTAATTAATTCATTTTTGTAACTTATTTCCCCATGCTCTTGTTGCACATTTATTAGAAGACCAATAATGAATACATAGAGGTTAATTGACTACTCCATCTGTAATTTATAAACATTTGTTTTCAAACACAAATTAATGTCAATAGCTACTTCCAACATTAAACAATTAATTATATGTGTTAACCGTTTCATTTTCTTTTAGGCTCTGTTTTTTCTTGATTTGATCTGGTCTGAATTGAACTGAACTGAATGAAGCTTCCAAAGTCAATAGCTAATGAACTGAATTTATTTGTAGTATAAAATACTACTTCCTCCGTTTCATTAAAAACTTCCTAATGAAACTCTTCATTGCGGCCTTTGAACACGTATAGCTTTTAAATTAACTGTATCAATATAAATTAAAAGTTGATTATGAAAATATACTCCATTTAATTTCATAATATAATTTTATTATATTTTTCTCTAATATAATTTAGGAGTTATACGTGGTCAAAAGTCGCGATAAATAGTCACCTTAGGAAGTTCTTAATGAAACGGAGGAAGTATTAAACAAATCTTAACTGAACTGAACTTAATGCATCTGAACTGATATGAACTAAATTAAATTTGAAATAATCAATTTTCAGACGAATAGAACAAATCCTTATTTCTTTCTTAAACTGGAGTAAAATCCAAATGTCATCAATAGATACAAGTGTGCGTACCTCAATTTTGGTAAATGATAGCCCTACTAAAGAGTTTGGTGTTGGGAGGGGTATTCGTCAAGGGGATCCGTTATCACCTTTTTTGTTCCTTGTAATTGCGGAGGGTCTTAATAGAATGATTAAAAAAGTGTGTGACTTGGGGTGTTTTAAGCCGATTTTGGTAGGGAAAAATAAAGTCCCGGTGCCTTACAATCTGTTGATGACTCACTTTTAATTATAGGGGAGTGGAATGTGGAGAATTTTGAAATAATAAAATGTGTCCTTACTACTCCCTCCGTCCGTCACAGTGATTTCTTTACATTTGTTTTGTTGACATTTTTTTAGTCCTATTTGAATTCTTATAAATCCTAAATCATAACTAAAATCTAAGTAATGAATTACATTATTATATTATTATGAAAGTAGAGATACTATATTTTCATATATAACTTTTTAATATTCCCGAGTAATCCAAATAGGGCAAAAAGTAGTCAAACGTAAAAAAAATGATTCAGACCGATGATTACTTATAAAAAAGCATTTTATATTACAATGGAAGTTTAAAATTTAGCCACAAATGTTGGTAAAACATGGACTTCTCATGTGAACCAATAATTCCAGATGTGCATAATTTGGATCTAACAAGTGATGACCCCCAGCATTTAATGATCTCAGTTTAGTTAATCATCTTTTAAAATCTAAATCAAAATCCCCGCGCTTAAAACATACTATTAGTAAAATGAAAAGAGAAAAAAAAAATTAAAAAAAATGGGATAATGTTAAGTTGTTAACAGTTACTTCTAACAGACACTCTCTCAAAATCTCAATCAATCAACTTTTCTGTTAAATCCAAACCCTAATTTGATCTCTCTTCTGTTTCATGATTTTACATTTCCGAACCAATTGCTAGCAATTGGATGATTTGATCAATCGATTTCATCTTCAATTGAATGAATCACATCCCAAAGTGCTCAATTGCAGAAAAGGTGAATTTTGTTGCGAGTATTTTGTATTATGCTTGTTCTTGCTTTTTGACAGTAGCTTTGAGATTAGATGATCATTGAATTCACGTTTTATAAAATTGGATATGGGAATATAGGGGGAGATATTCTGATTAAGGGTGAGGCCATGGCGGGAACACGTGTCAGTAGATATTTTTGTGAGCTAGCTAGTAGTTGAAGTTTGAATGATAATGGTTGTTCTAAGATACAAGAAATTGACCATACTTGTGGTACATATACTTGCATTTTAACTATCTCTTTGTTACCAATATGAGTTTTTCTCTGTGATCTTTGATCCATTCAATAGTATATAAGCTCAATAGTCTGTGATCGATTGTGAATTAGGCAGCTTCTAGTGGTTTTGTTGATCAATCTGTCTTTCTTCCTTTCTTTATATTGTGTTTGTGTTAGTAGAAAAGCGGCTTGATCGATTGACAAGGCATGGTTGACTGATCGGTTGTAGCTTCGAACACTGTTCTTGATCGATCTTTATTTGTTTTACATACCATTACATAAGCTTTCTGTCTGTCTCAATAGTTATAAGACAATGGCTCAATTTGCTACTGCTGGGGGTAGCCGCATAAGGTCACCATCTCTCTTCTTGAGTGGTACTGGTGATGGGTTGTATTCTGTTGTCGGTTTTGAATCCAAAGACTCTTTGCTTCACCATTACGCTACTCCTACTACTCGTAAATTAGCAGCTAAGCCTTGTGGTGGCGGTGGAAGTTTAACGTTTACCACCAACACGCCACCTCCTCTTGTTAACAAACGCAAGCTCAACATGGTCTGCCGTGGGTCCTCGGTGTCATCTTCGTCATCATCTTATTCTAGGAATTATAACAGTACTTCTTCTGGTGACGGAATTGTGGATGATATATTGGAGGATCCAGAGTTCCAAATCGATGAGCTTTCTGCTTTCAGAGGCTTGGTATTGGATATCTCCTACAGGTATATATGGTTCCGTATCACCATTTGTCCATTTCCTTGTCCCTTACAAATTACAATGTTCGATCTTTAGAGCAAGAATTACTAGGTCCTAATGCCAGAACACTGTCGTACTGGCTTGAATATCTAATTTGTTCTCTATCTTAGTGATGGTATAGTCTACTTTTCTTCTCTTGGAATAATTTGTTATGGGTTACAACCAAGCTGACTGTAGATGTATAAGTGTAGCTAGGAGAATTATCTTTGTTCTACGAAAATGATGAGAATCTAATTAGACGAGTTGCCTGTTATGCTAGGCCGGTTAACGTAGTCTGCTGGAAACGTGCCATCTGTCTGGAGTTCTTGGACAAGGTCTGTTTCTTGTTAGTTTGTAGTATCTACTGTAGCATTTCATATTTCCAAAGATATCTTTTATCTAGAACATCATTGCCACTAAACTTATACGGTGCATCAAACGGAAGATTGAAGCTATGGGAGTTTCAAATTTTAATGAAAAAGCTGGAACATCTGGTCTTCTACCAAACTCCGTGTTACAATAATTTTGCATATACTGAATATGCACGTTTCTTGTGTCGATGAACTTGTAAACTCTGATTTCTTTGTATTCTTTCTTAAATTGCAGGCTGATGTTTTAGAATATTATGACCAAATTGTTACCTCTCCCAGTGGTTCCTTCTACATTCCTGCTGTATTAAGGGTATGGAGCAAAGTGGACGATGCTATGTCTGTTTACAACATGTTATTTCTTATGGCGTTTGTCTAACTAATTTGTAATTTCTGCAGGTTCCTCACTTGTTGCAAGTTGTCAAAAGGAGGAGAGTGAAAAGAGGGCTCAGTCGTAAAAATATTTTACAGCGTGACAATTTTATGTGCCAGTGAGTCTTTGACCTTACTTCACATTGTTAGCTTCACTATTGTTATTCACCAAACATGGTGCATTTGTACTGAGGCTACTGAAATTTACAACATTGTTTGCAAATTGACCTTTATCAAAAGAGATCAAATGTCACTTAAGAGAATTCTTTTTTCAAAATCTTGCAACATGTTATCTTTCTTCCTGACATGGATTAAATGGAGAAGACCACATTTTCCCATATTCTAGTTGCTTTAGTCATCAACATTTTACATGCATTAGTATTTGGCTCTGTCGATTCTCTTTAATCTTTTCTCTTCTACGTATGATGCAGGTACTGCTCTGCCTATGAGAACCTCACGATTGATCATGTTATGCCGATTGCACGTGGTGGACAATGGACATGGGAAAATCTAGTAAGAAATGTTCATAAGGATGTCTATTTTATTATGTTTTTGCTATGGGAATGCCTCATGTCACCAATCTGTTCTGTATATATGGAGAAAAAGGTAATGTTAGTTGGCATTAGATGAAAAAAGAAACGGTAATTTGAACTCCCCAAGGAATAAACAACCAGAGTCATTTCGCAGCTCATATTGTTAACCTATCTTGTTTATTCGGTTACAATATCATATACTACTAGTTAAGGCTGCAGTGGCTGCTTTAGTGTTAAGAGCAAGATAGTATCAGTATATGTATTAGTTGCACACATTTGGTACTTGCATATAGACCATGCCTAGTGAATAGTGACAAGGAGGACTTGTGCTCTTTAACGATGCATAACATTTAACCGATTCTTAAGACTCTGGAGTATCTATCTGATTCGATGATATTTGTAACAGGTTACCGCCTGTGCAAGATGCAACTCAAAGAAAGGCCAGAAAACACTGGAGGAAACAAATATGAAACTGTTGAAGGTGCCCAAGGTACGTATACACAGATATGACCTGATTCTGTTGTGATAAAGCTAAGTTTGAAGTACCTAAAGATGCAACTTCCATTTGAGCATGTTGACAGTTAAAATATGGCCAGACAAAGCCTCTTGTGAACCTATACGTACATTTATCTTGGTTCTGTCATTCTTGCATTTGCAGGCTCCGAAGGACTATGACATACTCGCGATACCACTGACAAACCAAGCAATAAAGATGCTGAGGGCGAAGAATGGGTATCCGGAGGAGTGGCAGCAGTATCTGTCCAAGCCGTATGCAGCCCCGTGAGATTGTTAGGGGTGCAGATGTTCATGTATGTATGTGATAGCAGGCGGCATTGTGTATACTAACTAGCCTAAGCTGTCACTGCAAAACTTGTTAATATATATATATGTAGGGCAAGATTATTTGCTCAAGTTACTGAACTCCAAAGCTGTTGATTTGAAAAACTGGTTATTGTTGTATAGAAAACATAGCTTTCCTGACTCTTTGAATTGGAAATGTGCCTAGGCAGACTATTGAAAGACAGTAAAGTTGAACCAAATTACATAGTATTTGATTTTTTTTACATCTTTTAGAAGTTGGTCAATAGAAAAAACCAGTACAAACAATATCCAAGAGAATTACTCTTACAAATGTGTAACCTAGGAAGTTTTCCAAGAGAAGTTTTGCAAAATAAAATTTTATTTTCCTATTTTTTAAACTGAAAATTTTAGAAACCACAAATCAATTCAATTTTAGACAAGACTCTCGGTTTCAAGAAGAAACCGAGAGAAGATTGATGAGATGATCCTTACGTACTTCATATCATTCACATTTAACAAAGATAATTTTGCTAATCGAATGGAAAACAAAAACATTGAGATTCATATATTTACTAGAAACCGCGTAACACGCGTAGTGAAGTGTACTCTTGTAAAACATTATTGTTTTATTAAATAATATATTGAAATAAATGGAGTGAATATATAATATTCACATAATGACTTCAAACGTAATATATAAAACAATAACTAATTGAGTAATTAAACTTAATATAAATAGTGTGCTATATAAATGTATATAGTTTTTGTAGTTATGCAATTAATAGTTTTGAATTGGAATATATTAGACATACGAAAAGTATTCTTCCGATGAGTTAAGAACCATCAGATACATCTCTAGACTTTGGAAACATTCAACTTCAAAATCTGCAATGCATATTCGCATGTTAATTGGTATTCTTCATCAGTTGAATATATTGTCAAATGTTTCATATAAACATTCTAGTTTTATAATATGATGTTTTTAGTTATTTTTATCGTATGGTTTAAGAATAATTTAAAGTCAAAATGACCATCGAAAAAGTTAACAAAATCAAGTGTTACATTTATTATTGGATGGAGGAAGTATGTCTTTTTTTATAAGAACATATCATGGTTATTTTTAAAATTAAGTATAATACATCATACAACTTTATGTTAAAAAGTAAAAATTTAAAAAGAGAATAAATAAAAAAGAAAAAAATTACGTCAATAATATTCGAACTCAACAACTTCAACTAAAATAATGATACAAATAATATAGAAACATCACGCCAACAAGATTCTAACCAAACACCTTCAATAAAAATAATGGAGAAAAATCACGCCAACAGGATTCGAACCCTACATATTTTAATTAACTAATGACACATGTACGCACCAGATTGAAATTGAATAAGCAAGATCAACGGATTAAAATTGATTGGTAGGTAAATCAACCGGCTTATTATATTACTTTAATTTAACTAGGAACTGCGTCACACGCTACGCGTGTGAAGCGTAATTTTGTAAAATATTATTGTTTTATTTAATAATATATTGAAATACATGGAGTGAATATATAATCTTCACATAATGCTTCAAACGTAATAAAAAAAATAACTAATTGAGTAATTAAACTTAATATAAATGGTGTGCTATAAAATGTATATAGTTTTTGTAGTTATGCAATTAATAATTTTGAATTGAACTATATTAGACATACAAAAAGTATTATTTCGATGAGTTAAGAACCATCAGATACATCTCTAGACTTTGGAAACATTCAACTTCAAAATCTGCAATGCATATTTTTCGCATGTTAATTGGTATTCTTCATCAGTTGAGTATATTTTCAAATGCTTCATATAAACATTCTAGTTTTATAATATGATATTTTTAGTTATTTTTATCGTATGGTTTAAGAATAATTTAAAGTCAAAATGACCATCGAAAAAGTCAACAAAATCAAGTGTTACATTTATTATTGGACGGAGGAAGTATGGTTTTTTTTTATAAGAACATATCATGGTTATTTTTAAAATTAAGTATAATACGTCATACAACTTTATGTTTAAATAAAAATTTAAAAATAGAATAAATAAAAAAGAAAAAAATTAGGTCAATAATATTCGAACCCAACACCTTCAACTAAAATAATGATACAAATAATATAGAAAAATTACGCCAACAAGAATTCTAACCAAACACCTTTAATAAAAATAGTAATAAAAATAATGGAGAAAAATCACGCCAATAGGATTCGAACCCTACATCTTTTAATTAACTAATAACACATGTACGCACCAGATTGAAATTGGATAAGCAAGATCAACGGATTAAAAATTGATTGGTAGGTCAATCAATTAGGTAAATCAACCGACTTATTATATTACTTTAAAAATCGACTTATTATATTACTTTAAAAAACTTTAAACTTTAATATAACTTGATGATTAATAATAATTTTGAAAGTATAAATGAAACACTGCAAGCCACCGGTGACGGACCACGAGGTATGCTCCCTTCACCTCTTTCTCTTCTCCCTCCATTAATTCGTGCGCCTCTACAAGAATATGGGTAATTTTATTCTTCTGTTGATTCTGTTAATTAAAATCTGCTGGAAATCCATTTTATGCGTCTGTCATGTGATTAAGGAGTTCAGATTTGGATTACGTTGTTGTGGGTGATGTTTAATTATTGAGGGTGGAATGGGTTAATTATTTTCTGTCATCAATTTACACAAAGGCATCTTGAGCTAATCTCTTCCTTTTTGCAATCTTTTCATCGCATTTTTGTAAGTCAACTCATCTCTTTATTATTAGACAGATTTTTATTGCTGCTTCTCCCGAGTTAATTAATTCAATTTTGCTGGAGAAGAAATGATCTCATGATGAAGAAGATCCTTTTGCTGGAGAAGAAATGATCTCACTGGACTGGAGAAGAATTGTTTTTTGCCGGAGCCTTGATTGATTATGAAATGCCCTATGTTCGACCCTTCACTACTTTTTTTTACAATATTCACAAATACTGTATAAATCGACGAATTCAATTAAAATCAAGTCTTGGATTAATAATAACTAAGTCGCGGACCAAAATTTGTTAAACCTTATCAATCCGGTTATCTTCCTCCTAAGTTCTTAACTTCTTCTTCCTGTGGTTTATGGGTTTTTTTTGCTCATACCTAAAATCAAAGAGTAAAAAACTTCACTCTGTTAAACCCAGAAAACCACCCAAAAATATCTCTTCAATCACTCTTATCGTTTTATGAACTTGCTTGCCTCGGGGATTATGAGCTTATGCAATTGATCCCATATTATTCCAGGTAATTGTCTCCAAGACTCATATTTAACTGCTTCTTGGATGATAGAGATGGAGTTTTAAATCCCTAATGTTTGCAACAGAATTGTGCTTAATCTTGCTGGGTTTACTTTTACATAATTTAGAAACTGAAAAGAATTTGCCCGCCACCTGTTTGTGAATTTGTCCCAGTGAAACTATAACGGAAAAGAAATTGCTCGCCACCTGTTTGTGAATTTGTCCCACAGAATGTAACTGAAAAGAAATTACTACATTATGATTTTGTTTATTTATAGTGGCATTATGAAACTTGTGTATCTCCATGACCATGGCCCAAGAAACATTGATCATGCTGTTAATACTTAATTGTGAAATGATATGCTATTTTTCTTTTAGACAAGATAAGAGGGGTATACCCAATGGGAAGCCCGAAACGGGCAACACACGGATCAAAGTCTACCTTGTCTCTAGAAGAGGTCTGTAAATCAAGTAATAATCCAACAAGCTACTCAAACGAGGCAACTCCAAGTGCTCTATTTGACTTATCCCCTTTTGGTTACTTTAAGTTGTCATTAGTTTAGCCTGTAGCTGCTCAAATCTTTGGTTTCGTGCTGTTGTTGGTTTGCAATTTCATCTTCATGGATTTGTATGAGCAGCACTCCAGTCCTTGACCTTGCAAACAAGAGAATCTTTAGATTGAGTTATGTATTGCATATGAATGAAGCCATTTGCAGGCCTTTATTGCCAAATTTAATATTGCATTCACTTGACTTGGTAGGTTCCTGTATGTCATCTGATGGTTAATGGCTGATATAGATTATTTACTAACACAGGCATAAACTATTTCGAGAGTGGAAATCAGTGCTCTATTGAATGGTGAAGGTGAAGGATGCATGGAGAATCATTCCACGACCCCTGCTGGAAACAATCCTCAACAGCCATGCACAACAACACCGCGTTCCCATACCTCTTGTCCTCCACGGTCCCCGCGGAGTTGGCAAAACCACCCTCATCCTTGAACGTAATGTGACTTACTTTTTTATTTTAGCTTCCGTTTCAATTTTTATTTGGAGAAGAAAGAAGTTTTCTTAAGCATTTCTTATCTAGTCTTGAACTTATATGAATTTTGTGAAGTGTCTCCATCAAAACAAAAGGCACATCTGAATTAGATCATGTTGCCCTGTTGTGTTTCCTGTGTAGATTTTAATGGTGAATGTCCTGTAAGGCTCATTGATCTTAGAAAATTTTGTTCTACATGTTGGCTCTGGACTTATTATGGTAATCTCATATTGATGTGTAAAGGTCTCGAACACTCTCTGTCAGCTTTTAATACTTAGGTTTTCTACAATTTCTAGTATGAATTAGTATACTAGGATAATGATTGATCAACTGATATGAGTTATTGTTCTACTATCGTCTGCCATCTTTAGAATTTTTCGTTGTGCATATGTGCTATGGAGTGACTTTGTTTAATTTAATGATTCTTTGGTTCTGAAACGCTGCTAGTCTAAGAAAGATGCATGAATATCTCAAACATCCTCTGCCAGTTCTGCAAATTTTAGTAGGCAATGATACAACTTGTGTATTGATTGATCATCTGGCATTTGTACTGTTAACCATATCTCCTCTTTTGTTATTGTTTACCTTACTTTGAATTTATTACGTATTCCATTATTACAAGGAGCACATGTGCTAACTTATATTTACGGAGCTGATTATTGACCTAGAACAAGCCTCCCAAACCATATATATGAATCTTCATTTTGGTCTGACAGGTCTATTTGAGAAATGGAACACTGGTCCTCACATCACTGGCTATGTTGACTTTGCTGAGTCAATAGCAGACCACCATCCAAAGCACGGTAACTCGTATCCATGGACCTCATGGTCCATTTGTTCCCCACCTAAACTTGATGCACTAAAGGGCCAGCTTGAGCACTGCCTTGAGGCTATGGCTCTAGAGGCCATCAAGCTTGGTGCTATTAGCTCCCACCAAATATTCACCACTCTCACCAAATGGCATAGTCCAACCACTGCCCTCAATCAGATATTGAATCCCAAGGGCAGTTCTCTGGGTTCCAAAGTGGCTGTAGTTAATAAAAAGAGTAGGGTTTCTACATCCAAATTATGGGACACTGCGGTGTATAAATACTCCACAAGGTTGAGTGAACAAGAGCTTAATAGTGTTTTAGATAAGAGTGTGGCTGTGGATGGAGGATCATTTTACAAGGAGGCCATGGCATCTCTGAAGTTGGCCAAGGAAGTTATCAGGGTTCAAGAAAAGTTGAGGGAAAATGCCATTAGAGATTTAAACAACAAGGGTGGGTTCTCACGGTCCTTGGCTAATTCTGCTACTGATTGGCCTTATTTGTTGCTTGAATTGTTGTCCTTGGCTGCTGAAATGGATTATTTTCAGGTAATTTAACTGAACAATTCAATCTGAAATTAGTATAGGTATTGGTTTCTTTTAAATTTTCATTACAAATATTCAGAACATAAGAGATTGGAAATCCTCAGATTGTTATCTATTTCATGTCAACTCATACCTATTACATTCCAAAGGTGAAAATAAAATATTCTGCTATTTACTATTTACCTCAAACATAATTTTGGTTTTCCTGGTGGTGGCGTGATTCCATCAAGAACAAATTGGTATATTTTTTGTTTTGGTAGATGTTATTTTCTCCTCTTTCAAATCAGATTCTTAATGTGATTGAAGTAAAACTGAAAAAAAAAAGAAAAAAAAAAAAAAAAAAAGAAAAGAAAACCCCCTTCTTTCCAAGCAAATTAAAGTAAGATGGTTGTAGAAAAAACTCCATTATGTAGTTGACATAAATTACCTTCGTTTGCAATGTATATCAGATGATTACGAGCAATGCCTCACTTTTAAAAGCAATAAGTCGATGACAATGTTTTCTGTATTTCTGATTCTTCTCCTTTTCCTTCTTTTTTGTCTATGTCAAATGAGTAGCCAAAGCTGGTGATAAACAATATAGAGATCCTGAAGAATGCAATAGCAGACAATGATGCAACAATATGTGGACCCATGTACCACGATAGCCTGCTTTGGAGAATAATAGCCTTGGGTGTAAATGAAAAATGTATTCCAATTTTTCTTGTAACATCTGATAGGTAATGTATCCTATAACCTTCCACTCATCTAACTGAACTTCCAATATGCCAAGTACATGATAAATGTGGTTAGAATCAGTAATTTTCCTGTTGAACTGAGATAGATCTTATAGACAATAATTTTCTTTTTTATTTCAATTATTATTGTTATTACTTTTTTTTTTTTTGGTACAACATTAGGTCATCAGTATGATGGTAATTCATGTTTTAATATGTAGGCATCCATTTGCATTGAATTATCTGTATGTTTTCTAGATTCCTAGTGTCCTGAGAGTTTCGTAGATGGTGAATTTAAAATCGTATCATTTTCCCCCATAATTGACGTTACTTTTTGATATATTTCACAGTCAAGAATCCATCTAAGGTTGATTCCTGAATGATCCTTTTCCTTTGTTATTCAGATTATCTACTTGAATACCACAGGAATCTATTCTGGCTTTTCATGGTTACATTGATAATACTAGAAAATACAATATATGAATACAAGTTCCGAAACTGGCTGTATAAACTGTTGTTCCTTCTTAAGCAAGAGATTGTGCCGACTAGTTGTACAATCTACCTATGTATAATTTTTTCTTTGGTTCTGTAATTTCTTCTCCTTTTGTGAATTGATTTTGCCCTAGAAAATAAAACCATATTTGAAGAAAATAATGTAATACTAGTAATCTTAAAAATAGTAAAGTAACCAAAGTATCCGTATCATGCCTCCTTCATTCTGTATGCTTTCACTATGTAGCAGTTCAAGTGAATTTTCTTCTATCCTAATGCATAATTTCCTGTACCCTTTATTATTTTTTGCTTTGACTTTTTGTAGAATGTATATATATTGCTTTCGCTTTTAAAATGTTTGGAAATAACTATGCAGTTATTACTCATACCGAGCTTTTATGGATTTTGGATTTCCAGACCTTTTCATGTCACGTGAGGTGATCTCTCTCTCTCTCTCTCTCTCTCTCTCTCTCTCTCTCTCTCTCTCTCTCTCTCTCTCTCTCTCCTCTCCTCTCTCTCTCTCTCTCTCTCTCTCTCTCTCTCTCTCTCAAATTTCTCTACACTCAGTTTTAAATGTCCCAAATGACATCTCTCCACCCATTCTAAATACGTGTCCTGGGGAAAAATGTAAATCTCTGTATGCTTGAACTTATAGAGGAGGGAAACTTGTTCACTATCTTTTGAAGTATATATTTTCAAGATGAAACACTGTTTATCACTGATCTGTATGCTAATCAGCTTTGACTACGACTTCTAATTGCAGACATTTGGGTGGACTCCTGCAGAAGCAAAAATACATATGGTTGGCAAACACTTTAGTCAGTCTGAGGTACGGTCAATCACTTCTCAGCATTAGGCTTGCTTCCCTTTTAGTGTCATATGAAGAACTTTCAGTTATGAGTTTTAGAGACCGATAGAGGATGCATATGTGAGGCATAAGTCTGATTTGCAAATGCACACGTTATAAAAATATATATGGAGAGCATCAGTTCTTGACCACTACTTGCTACTTAGTTCTGATCTTTTCTAAAAGTTTTACTGATGTGCTGTATCAATTACTTAACCAGATGCTTTTCTTAAATGAGGTAAGGATTTATAGAATTTGAATACATCCAGTTCACAAGAAGTAGAAACTTTTATAAGTCATTTCTTTCTTCTTCTTCTTTTTTTTTTTTTCTTTTTTTCCCCCCCTAAATGTTAACAAACAAGATGTCATAGTGCTTTACCTGTACATGCTATCTACTTTGGCGAACACTTGTATTTAAAACTTTGTTTTGGAAAAATCTTGTGCGAACAGGGAATGTGGAGGTGGGGGAATGTACAATTCTTGATCTTTACTTTCTTAGCCGCTCAAAGATCACATATCCAGTGGATATTTTAAATACCTACTGATGTCGTGGGGAAAGGAATAAAGATAAATTGATCGTAAATATAAACAGTCACAGAATATTTACATATCCATTATTTACCCTGCTTGAACCAATCAACATACCACATCCTTGAAGAAACTATTAAAAGTTTCAATTTGGTGCTAATGCAAGTCTTGAGTTTTGTGTGACTATATACCGAAAAATATACTTGCAAGTAAACCGAATACACAAACAAACACATATAGAGTGAACATAATTTATTCGGATGATCATATATGCTTGTTGCACCTGCAGTGGAATGTGATTGTTGATGTATTTGGATCGAGTCCACGACATCTTTTCGAGTTCTATGCCCTAAAACTAAGCAATTATTACCAGAAGTAAGTATTTTCTGATATCTCTCACACATGCTCTGTCAAGTGCTTGATTCTATTCTACTTCATTATGTCTTGACTCAAACTCTAATACAGACTTCTTTAAATTTTCCTCACTTCAATTATATATGACTTTGACCTTTTTATTTTATTGTCAATTTATAAGGACTCACCATCTCAATATTTGGAAGACGTGTTCCCCAAGTAGCTAGAACTGTTTGTTGTATCTTTCCCTTAGTAATATAAAGGTTGACTAATAAAATGAATATAGTCCCCCGGAGCTCTCACTTTTCAAAATTCAAATCATACGTATTAACTCTTTGCCTAATCAGCTTGGGACTGAATTGAATGGAAAGACTTGAATCTCTAAATGTGAGCAATGAATACAAAATAAGTTGGTTCCCCCTTGTTTCTATTATAATCATACATATTTATCTTGTTACTTCTAGAACATGTGTCAGTTATTTCTTGCTCGAAGCTGCTGAGCGGATAATTCTTTATGACTAGGGTGATTATGCATGAAGGGAGTACACTGGAAGATGTTGTTGATCTTTATTTGGCATATTTGCAAGTAAGTTCTTACCTATTTCTAATACTAATGTTTTATTATGTATTGCTAGTTATATTTACTTAGATGCCCATTGTTTGTGTATTCTGGTAGCCACAAACTTAAAGTTGGCTGAGAAGGTTTAACAGTTCGAAGTTCAAATCCTAAACATAAATGCATGCGATGTTTGTTGAGGAAAGATAATACTACTAGATGCCTCAAAAGTCTATTTTACTGCTATTTGAAGTTTAAAAGAACTGTTTATCTAAACTCTATCTTGTTGGCTTAGGCCTATAAATGCAAACTAATTTTCAGCTATCAGGACTATGTCCTGATATTCTCCTTACATTCATTGTACACTTCTGGTATGAAAATTCTGCAAACTAGTTTTAATGATTTGCCTGGCCATATTGTGTGTTTATTGTCTAGTGTGAAAATTCTGCACATAAAAACACTGGTAAGTTTACAAGAATCACATGAGAAATTTGTATGAAAACATGCACCGAGTCCATCATAGTAGCTTCGGAAACTTGGAATAGGGCTTGTTTCTAAACATGGAATATCATTCAGTCTGATGTTTAGATGTTGACAGACCCTGGCACATAACTTTAATCTATGGCCTTTATCATTCACACATATCAGTAAGGACGGACATTTTTATACAAAGATACATTGTTCTTTATAGTTTGAATGCTAATGTGATGCACATGAAGTCATGAAGTTTCTTCTTATTTTTGTATTTGACCATTCTTTTGCCACTTATAGGTGACTGTGGTTAATCCTGCCATGGAGAGAGCGTTGTTGCTCCTGGAAGAATTTGTTATTGATGCACAAAATGGAAAAATCCCAGAAGATCGATTACGTTTTGGTGCTCCCTGGAGACGCCTCCCAAGAACAAATAATCTTCGTTCTTGGGCTAAACTCCAGTTAATGGACTTTGTTCAATCTCTTGTCAACACAGAATTTGGTGTAAGAATTTTCTACTTATGTTACTCTGTTATTCATTTTTTATTTCTGCACTAGACTAGATACAAGATTACAGTCCTTGAATAATATGATGATCCTTATTTGGGTATCTCTGCCTTCTCAAATCTAAAAACCTTCTGCCGCACTAGCATCCTGATATTTACAATTCTAACATAGGATTTACGCACCATCAGTATCACTCACTTTGTTAAATGAGATAATGCACATATGTTTGTGGTATGATAAGACTGGATGTGTCATTCAACTCAAGGATCTTCCCCTCATAAATGCAGGTTAACTATCTGGGTGACTGTAGTCTTGAGATCCTCGACGATCCCTCTGCCATTGCACTTATACAGGTATGGAAGTTGAAAAGTTAATTTCAGACCCTCACAATCTTGTTAAGTTTCAGATTGTAATGTGTTCCTTATAATCTGTATCTCTTTAGGTTGGTCTCTTGTACATGCAACGCGATCCATCATTTATCCGCCCTGTAAGCCGTGGAATTAAAAGATGCCTTGTGAGATGGTAAGAAGTCCTGATTTATTACTTGCATTAAGAAGCTGAAAGAATGTATATATGGTAGCATTTGCTGAAGTTGAGTAAGTGGTGCAGGCTTGTTCAAGAACGGATGAGTCTTGGCTTGATAAATTCGATGCAGTTCCGCTACCATCGTTTTGTTCGAGGTCGCAGTTATCGCCATTTGATGTTACAAATCGGATACAAATGATAGCGGGGTGGCTTGGCTTCCTTTTAGTTTAGAGCTTCACATAATTTGTTTCACATTTGATTAAAGAATAAATGAGAAAATTACACAATTAGTGATAATTTTGAGTATTTATGGCAAATGTGACCTAAAATAATTTTTATATTTTTGTAAAAACTTAATACAAATTAGTGATTTAGCTAAATTCGATAAAATCTTCGTAAATCATATTATTTGGCCATCTCTTGATAATGAATACATAAGTTTTTTAATCAAATGAAATCGCAGAGTTATAAAAATATACGGAATTAGGCATCTTTCTTTCCTTCACTGAAAAAAAAAATCACTTTCTTTATCCGATCATCATAATCACACAAAAATAAGCAACATCCTCAAACGTGGTTGGGTTGCTCAATCCAAGGAATACAGTCACACAAGCATTAAACTGAGCATTATAGTCGCACATGATAATGCTTGTTCTAGGTTGCTCCGTCCCTAACATCACATTCAAACTCAAACATTTTACCCTCTTTTCACCAGCATAATAAACACTTACAAACAAGCATCACCAGTATTCAATCAAAATCGAAACATTCATGTACCGTTTATTTATATACTCACCCCTCAGCTTGATTCTCGCAAAGACACAAACTAAACACTAGTATTCCTCCGTCTCAAGGTTAACATTTCATTTTGTTAACTTTTTAAAAGGTCTATTTGACTTCAAATTAATGCTAAATCGTTATATTATGAAATTATAACATTTAAATTTTTATAATATAACTTTTTTCATAAGTTTTTCTATATGGTTTAAGATTAATTTGAGGTCAAACTAACTCTCGAAAAAGACAACAAAATGAAATGTTAAACTTGATGAGGGACAGAGTAAGTACGATATTTGCTCCCTTTTAGCCATTCTTATTTCGTCTCAAAACTCATTATTTTCAATTCAGTTTAATTCTGTTCAGATTCAGTCGGTTCAAATTTGCTTAGTTTTATTTTATACTAAAAATAAGTCCAGTTCAATTATGTATAGTTCAGTTCAGCTTCATTTAGTTCTTTTGTTCAGTTCAATTCTGTCCAATTCAGTTCATTTCTATTCAGTTTCTTACTATATCATATCACGGCCCTCTCCTCGGTGGAGATGCAAATAGAGGTCATGACTCATGAGTCCAACTCGGTCATTTCACAATAACCAAGGAAAATTCATCTAACGCCATATGAATTGAAAATGGGATTCTTGGTTGACAATCCAGGTCTGACTAAAGTCCCAGAACAAAAGGCTAAGCATGTTACAAAATGCTAGCGTGTACGGCAGGGATGACTCTTGGAGTCGACTCAATGCTAAGCCGCATACCTTTACTAGAGGAGCACTCTTGGAATCGACTCAATGCTATTTGTTAAAAAACAGGTCCCTACTTAGTACTTAGGGGCCGTTTGGTTCAATAGGAAAATGAAATGTTTTGGTGAAATTGTTCCACATTTCATTGATTGGTAGATAGGAAATCTAACAAGTAAATCTATGAAACCGGTCAGACCATATTTTGGCATTTTAAAAACCGGAAATCTGCTTGAAATCCAAAAACGTTTCCTATTTGAAATACATTGGAGGGAGCATGTATTTCATTTTGGAAATGGTTCCATTTTTTCCCTGCCTATTCTCTCCCCCCCACCCCCCACCACCCCCACCCCCACCCCCAAAATCCATGTTTTTTGTCAAAACTAACCTCAATACCCCATATTATTACGATTGACATTCCCCCAAATAACAAAATCAAAATTGCAATCTGTTCCTAAATGACATTGCATTACAGAACAATGTAATTTCTTCTTCACCTAATTTTCAAGTTACACATTAAAAGGAATCCCCACATTAAAACCACTTGCATAAACATCATCACTGTAAAAATATTAACAATCTTAATCCACAGAAAACTATAGCCAAATCTGAAAAGCGGAACGAAAACCATATCTTAACGTTCCGTGTGGACTCCTACATTTTAGATCAATTGTTATTCTAACATGCATTTATTTTTAGAAAATCTCTATTATTAGGCTTTAAACTAATATACAATTCAAGCATCTTTCATATTAAAAAAGAGGAAAAGCAAGCAACTTCTAATAATATCAGATAATTTGGACGTTTTATCTTGTTATTGAAGGGGAAAAAACAAGCATCTTCCTATACTAGATTCGTCCGACATTGAAGGGGTATACTCAAGCATCTTTCAATTATACTAGAATTGTTTGACATTCAAAGGAAAAAAAACAAGCATCTTCCGGTTGGGTATAATCAAGCATTTTCCATTTAATTGTATCCTTAAATACTCCTAGGCGATTGAGGCAGTCATGTGATCCTTGCCATTGGTCTCTTGTTCAAGACACCGGTGAATCGCATTACAACTCAATATTGCCAAAAGGGAAGGAAGGTCACTATGATAATGGTGTGATTGTGTAATATTTGGAAGATGCAATGGCCAATGTTATGGCAGCGGAGGTGTAAAAGAAGAAATGTTTTTGGAGAAAGTGGGGAAATTTACTGAAATTAAACTGAGCATTGTGATGTGATGCTTGTTAATTAAAGTTTAATAAATGAGAAATTGGAATAGTTTGAGAGAATTCAGGAATATGGTTAATTATATATATGCTAAAATTAATAGAATGATTAATTTGTAGTAATAATTTGACTAAATAGTAAGAAGTTTTTTAGGTTAGACTAATCTAATATAAACTATTGAAATTATGACTAATTTGTAATTTTTCATAAATAAAAAAAAAAAAAAAAAGAAACACATTGAAGTATATATTAACAAAATGTAGAGTATATATAGCCCGATACTAAATTGTAGACGTTGTGATTTGTAGTTTTCTATTTTTACTAAACAACGAATCAAATGCACGAACAATCAGAATATTATTTTTCTAATGTCACTTTTTTTTTGTTTTTTTTTTTTTTTGTTTTTACGAAGTAGTTCTTTTTATTACATACTAAATTTGTACAAAGCTTGTGAAAAGAGACATAGGGTGAGCTACTATCCGAGTAGTTCCCTCGTGTACATCAAAAAAATTACAAGTTTTGAGCCATAGAGGCTCGATGTCCCAGACCCGAGAAAGCACCTTATGTAGGTGGTTGTCGGGAAGTGGTGGAACTACAGTCGTCGTGAAGCTACTGCTTGCGAGTTTTGCCAAGTAATCCGCCGTGGAGTTGGCTTCTCTGTATATGCTGATAAACTGAACTTCTGCAAAATTTGTGACCATACGCCTGATGTCTTGAACCAAACTACGGGCTAGCATGAGAGGTTCCTTCATCCTGCAAATACATTGCAAAACATATTGTGAGTCTGTGTAAATAACAAGCTTATTAATGTGCAAAGTGTTATGTCCATAATTAAAGAATACATTACAAAACTAAAATTTAAAGAAAAAAACTTTTAAATTTAAACCATCATGCCGATTATCATCAATTTCAATTTCAACAACATACTATATTGATGATCATCATCAATTTCAACAACATATTGATGATCGGCAACATGATTTAAATTGATGTCGATCATCATCAATTTCAATAAGTCAAATTTGGGGATTTAGGGTTCTTGGCAAATCTGGGTTTCGATGATTATGAACATTAATGGTTTTTTTTATGTACAAGGATATGCCTATTGAAGAAACGGGTCGGTGCTGAATATGGCGGATTAAATTTTGGAATTTAGGGTTCTTCGATTTTGATCGATGGTGTTGATGAATTATGAAAAAAGTGTTTTGATCGATGTGTGTTGTTTTAAGTTTTGATCAATGATGTTGTTTTATGTTGATAGATTTACTTTTTCTTTTTCTTTTTTCAATTTTAATTTTGTATTAATAGACATGTTATATGTTATAGAATATATTTACAGTTATGCCATTATTAACCTGTTAGATAATTCTAGCAATTCAATGTGATGGATATTATGTGTGTAGAACGGATATTCTGCACTTATAAATATTGGATGTATGTTAATAAAAACATTCGGGTCCTAACGCTAGAAACGTTTAGCATAGAATATTGTATGTCTTGTCATTGATTGTGTTGCTCTGAATCGCATTTTTACGTTTATTTTATTATTTTATTGATGTTTGTTTTCTGTTTGACTTTCAATTAATCATAAACTATAAAAAAACTTAATTTATAAAAGTATAGTATGAAAATATAATATAACACACTAACACCCCGACTTTTTAATCAATATTTTAATGTACTATTATTCTTTTTCTTATCAAGAAAATAATTATTAAAGGTTTGTGTTCGACGACCTGGTGTAAATTTTATACTTCAAATTCAAACAGTTTTCATTTAGAACGAAATCGAAGGATTTAGACCATCTCGTATATGACGGACCAAATTATTACATGAGAAATGTGGTTTGAAAGTATTCATATTTTATACATATACCTCCATTGCATTAAGAGTAAATGTATATGATTACATTTTAAGGACCTTGATTAAATTTACTTATGCAATTTTCCAGTAACTTAGGACTTAGGAGTGAAGTAAAGGTTGTAATCGAAAATAAATCAACGGTAACTGCATGGCCTATTTTACGTGTGAATTATTTGCAATTCTTCATCAACTCATTTTGACACGTATCATTAGCAGCTCATTATTGTTATTTTATTATTAATCATATCTCTTCAACTTGAATATATCTCATATGACTATTTGCTACCATTTCTCTTATACTACTAGCCAAAATTACGAGAGCCTTTGAACAAACCTAACAAAGATTCCATCTATCCAATTTCTTCGCTAATCACACTGGAGATTGAGTATGATATTTTCTTGTCATTAATTATCTCACACATGTTCATGTTCATGTACTTGTTTGTATTGTTTGATTATTAATTATCTGGGTAGATCGAATTATTCTTTTAACTTTAGAAGAGAACTAATCCGGGTTGATTTATACTTATATCCTAAATAGGAGTACAATAGTTAACTATATGTTCTTGTACCACCATTAGTAATTACTAGAGTTAGCTAGAAATCATTTGGGATCGCATGATTATTTACTTGTACCGTTTATTAATTGAACTTTGCATGTCTTCAATAGAACCTAATTGAATTTGTTTAATACTTGATCCATGCTTTTAGTTAAATTTATCCCAATTTGTATCTGACTTGAGAGTAATTATAAGAACCAAACCTCTAGGCTTAGTAAACTAGCTAGTTCAGTAAATATATGTGCTAAAAATTGAAGTAGTAAATAGTTCACTGCATATGCTTTGTTAATCTGAGCTAGCCGAGAGTAAAGAATCAACATATTACATTATGTGCCTTGTTTGGAAATAGAGTTGATTCCATTAAAGTGTTATTTAGTCTTTATTAATGAGAGTTATAAGGTGGTGCAACAGTAAGGAGGAGTTGGGTTGGTGAATGAGGGGTGCGGAGTTCGATCTCAGCGGTGGCAAGGTTATAATGTCACTTTAGATGTGGAAAAATACGGTGGTTTAGGAGAAACTTTGTATAGCATTAGTGTGACCAGTGTATTATACGTATTTACTAAATTTGTCTTAATTGTATTTACTATTTTTGTTTACCCCTTATGTGTTCAACCCCTAAACTTGTCTTAATTGTATTTACTATTTTTGTTTACCCCTTATGTGTTCCTACTTGGTACATGTTGCTTTAGTTTTAATGATCAGTGTATTATACGTACGTGTACTATATATCTGTTGTACTTGATTGATTTGTCGATCTCTGATTATCGTGTCTAATTGGTCACATGGTTGAAATAGTTGAGTATCGTACTTTATATTTACAATTAAATGTTATACTGTTTATCAAGTAGACATCCGATTTGAGAAAGGACATCCAGCGTCGACTTTGTCTTATTATCGTGTTATTGTTTGCTATCGTGATGAGGTTTCGACATCCGGCCCTGAGGAAACTTGTTATCTTTCTTGTCCTACCATTGCCTATCACTCACATCTCATATCATATATCATTCATCTCATTTGATCATTTACGTTAACTCTTTACCGATTATGAGGATTGATACTAACAACTAGTATCGTTATCACTAGCGTGGAACACTATCGGTTATTATCGTTGATTGTTATCGGTGACTATCGGAATCAATTTGGGCCCGGGATAGCAACGGGTGGCAACCGGGCGGACTGGACCGACGGTGTTTGTCACCACGTACTGATTCCATCGTTCAGGCGTTGACTGCAGTCGGAGGTTGGCTGCTCGACACGATCTGAACCGTCATGCATCCGGACATGCTATTTAATCGTTACGAGGGACACTTCCATCGGGAGCAATAAGGTTGTATGTTAGTATCGGGGAGGTTTATGGTTGGTATCTATATCTGAACTATCTACATTGGTGCAATGGCATCGATGTATCTACAATGGACTATCTATATACATACAATCTTCTTAGCTCTCCTGAACCCATATACTATTTTGCATTTGCACTCATTGGTCCATCTATATTATCTTACAACTTACATTGCATATTTATCCTCACTAAGTTCTTTGTGACTTACCTTTCCTTCCTTTTGTTCTGTTTCCTTAGATGTCACAGGTTATGCATGGTCATATTGTACAATCTATAGATATGGGTGAAGGACACTATTTTGGGTACTGTGTAAAGCTATGAGTAGCGTACGTAAGTGATGCTTTGCCTCGCTAGCTAGAGAAGGGGATGAAGTAGAGATCGTTGTTGTGAACAATGAAGGTTGTCATCTTGGAGTTAATCGAGCGGTCCAATCCTGTGATGGTGGAGATTTTGTACATGATTATAATTAGTGTGGTTCCAGTTGGTTTTAAAATATTATTTTGAATTTTCCAACCGGCTCTACTATTTTCGTGTTCCGAAATAAAATTATCATTTTCTCACTGTTTGGAGTGGCGGTCGCTCTGGAGCAGTGTGCTCGGGACGGGGCGTCACATATAATGTCTCTACTATCATAATATAATTTCATTAGTTATTTTTTCAGTATGATTTAAGATTTAATAAACATCAACAAAACAAAACATAACAAGCGCTGCCTTACGACTTTCTCTCTCTAACTAGGTGCGATTTCACGTCTATTGCATGAAACCTGCAACTTCACGATTTCCTTAATTTCCTTCGACATTTTGTTGCATCCAGTACTTAGGGCATGTGCATGTGCTCCAGCGCCATCCTCTTTACTTCGTTTGGTACAGTGAGCATGAACTCTATTTGCTACGTATGAATAGTTTTGTTTTGTGATACAATGTACTATTTTTGGAAACTTGTGCTGCAATTGCAAACATATGACACATATTGCATATGAACTTTGTGAGGAATTACTTTGGTATGGGCATGTTGTGGACATTAAGGTTAATTGAAATTCTATATGAAATTGTTAGTTTATTTGGCGATGGATGAGAGGTAGTTAGCACTTTGGAGATATGTGCATATGTCAATTTGAATGTGTTTGTTGTTCCTTCGTTATTACATCAGACACATTCGCCCTCGCAATGCTTCCTGTAAGCGTCCCCGTTCATATACGTTAATTAAGAAAATTCCAGCCCAAGTTAAGTACATGGACATGCTCACTTTGACTAACGATACCCATTGCAAGAATATTAGTACTATAAATTAATATGGAAATAGACTTATCAAATATTACATTCAGTGCTCTAAAGCTATGGCTGAACCAGACAACCATCTTGATAGGGTATCTCTAGGTCAACTCGGAAGATTGACTCGGATAGCATAATAACTAACATAAAATTATATATTTATAAATTGAAAAAAATAAATAACATATATTTCAAATTAGGCCTCACAATGAGTCCAGTACTCAGTTTAAGATCGGATTGGTCCTTTCAAAGGTGGACCGTGGACCCCAACCCTCACTGCTAGAGTGGGCTCACGCCACACGGTGCCTCCAAAATATACTTTTTTATTCTTTCTTGAAACAATTTTACAATTTTATCAAGGCCATATAGGTTTGTTTCCTCTTCAGACAATTTCTTCACGTAGCTCTGCCATCCTCAGATCGATCGATAGAACGTACGGGTGCCCGCAGCCGCAGGTATTGATTTGATTATTAATATTATTATTTGGACTATTATATTTCATACAGTATATTATATCAATCTTAATACTAAGTACCACCGATTACCTGATTCCCTAAAACCCCACGAATCACAAGTCACAAACAAGTCTGTGGTGGTTTTTCGTAGTATGTTTTTTTTTCTTTTCTGTTGTTAGTGGCGTGTGGTGTTGAGACTGACTGTGATAACTAAATTTTTCAATAATAAAAAAGTCTTTAATAGACGTGAGCTGTTAATCTAGATCACATAGGATTTACGACACTCCCATCATTGTTTTTTTTAAACGTCCAAAACTTTTATTAATGAAAAAGAATGCTCCGAAACATTACAACAAGAGTACACGGAACACACTTCGGTACACTAAATTCTACGCGGAACACACTCCGGTAAGCTAAACTCTAGACCAACAAGAGAGTGTAACCACACTAGGCAAGAAGCTGGCAAGAGGCGGAAACAATAAAAGAAAAAATATAAGAATCCACTAGTACATGGCAAAGAAGCCATCAAAACGAAGCAACGCTTCAAAACGCCAAGAGGCAAGACAACACGTATGTTTTCTGATAAACTGGAATAATTATAAAACCTAACCAAAAAAACTCTTTAAATATAATTGAAACCCTAACAAGGACCTAAAAGAACAATGAGCCAAAAGATAACTTTAATAAATATAAAGTAAAGACACCAAAATAATAATATAGCAATTAGGCCCGCGGCCTAATTATTCCTGTTCTCCATGGAAGCCACTGGTCTCTCAAACATTAACACTCTCATCGTTTCCCAAGTCCCACCCCACGCTTCACTAATTAATGCAATCGCCCCCCAAATACTTTTCCACGTATATGAAGCATTGCCCTTCAACGGACAATCAAACACATCAGTTGAAGCAAAATATTTGGCCTTAAGAACCCGACTAAGCAAAGAATTTGAATAATATAAAATACGCCACACTTGGATTATTACTACGGACTACGTGATCTAGCTTTAATTTTAATTACAATAGCATGAATTATTACCAGTACTTAGATTCTAATTCCTGCTTGTTCCGAGTGATTTTTAATTCATTTCATTCTTTTCACTTTGATTTTTAATGATAACAGAAAGAGAGCACCACGGCTATACTACTCAAACACAAACACTGTTCCATGATGAATCCAGAAACACAAGTAGTTGACAGGATCAGCGATTTGCCTGACTCGATTCTGGAGTCAATTGTAAGCAGAATCCAGACGAACCGAGATGAGGAATGAATCGAGGCATTGTCAATTCGTTAAGTTCGCTGTATCGGATTGTACCTTACATTACTTTACTTGTACGTAGCGGTTAGGATTAGTTAGTTAGTTAGGAACAGAGTTAGTTAGTAAGTTAGTAACAGAGCTTATATAAGAAAGCTCATTAGTCTAGAGTCATTTTTATCTTTTATCTTGATCATCATCTTGATCTTCTTCTCTGCACCTTCTGTAAATCATTCAATATAGAGAAATATACATTTCACATGGTATCGGTGAGGTTTTGATTCTTTGAACCAAAATTCCGTTGAAAACTCTGCTACGATCATTCTGATCATTTCCTTGTTCAATTTACTCCGATTGAACACCAGTTTCTCGCAATCAACTCCGATTGTGCTAGTTTTTTGTTCGCAAAAATGGCAGTTATTGATCAATCGCCACCGCAAAATAACAGTCCGACGGCTGAGGAGCGTCGCCGTGAAGATGAACGTCGCCGTGAAGATGAACGTCGTCGTGATGAAGATCGTCGTCGCAATCCACGGGCTGTCACTGAAGATCCATCATCTCCGTACTATCTCCATCCCTCCGATCAGCCGGGCATATCGATTGTTCTTGAGCCGCTCACTGCTGCAACGTATGGATCATGGAGCAAATCATTTCTAATTGCTCTTTCTGTGAAGAATAAATCGGGCTTCATTGACGGTACAATTACCGAACCCTCTCAAGAATTGGATCCTACATTGCATGCTGCTTGGACACGAGCCAATAATCTAGTTCTTATTTGGCTACTCAATTCGTGTTGTTCTGAAATTCGTAAGGGAGTGTTGTGTTTTACATCTGCACAAGAGCTTTGGAATGAACTTAAGATGAGGTTTACTAAATGTGATGGCACAAGAGTGTTTACTATTGAACAATCTCTAAGTAATATGAAGCAAGGGTCATTGTCGATTTCTGCTTACTATTCTGTCTTCAAGAGTCTTTGGGATGAGTATTTGTCATATAGGCCATTACCAAAGTGTACATGTGGAGGACTGGTTGAAATGACAAGGTTACATGAAAGGGATTCTGTAGTAAAATTCTTGGTTGGACTGGATTCTTCATATAAGCATGTTAGAAGTCAAATAATGATGCAATTACAAGTTCCAAGTCTTGCTAAAGTATTTGCGCTGCTGCAACAAGAGGAAGGTCAAAGAAATTTGCAGAATGTTGGGAGTACTTCCAGTCAGGATAGTATGGCCATGGTTGTTCAAAGTCAAGATGGCAACAACACAGAAGCAGTGGCTTGCTTAGCAAAGAATAATTTCAAGAATTTTAATAAAGACAAGACTAGGCCAAAGTGCATCAACTGCGGGTATAGTGGTCATACAATGAAGAATTGTTACCAGTTGATAGGTTATCCTCCTGGTTGGGAAGGTCCTAAAGGGCCTAGGAAACTACAGTCAGGAAGCCAGGGCCAGAAGCAATCTACTCAAGCTCATGCTGCAGCTACAGAATCAGCATCCATCTCTGATGTTGGTGATATGACACCTGACATGTACAACCAGTTTCTTCAGTTTACCAAGTTCCAGTCTCAGTTCAATGGCAATTCTTCTCACTCAGCTGCTGTGGCTATTACTAATCATTCTCCTCACACATCAGTAGCTCAACCTCATAACATTGCATCTACTTCTCAGTTTGCAGGTAACACAACAGGTTGTGCTATATCTGTGTCTTCTGACTTTAAAAATGTAAAATGGATATTGGATACTGGAGCCACAGATCATATGGTCCGTCATCTTCAGTATTTTACATCACCATTACATGATATAAGTGTTGATATCTCTTTGCCTACAGGGAATACTATTACAGCTACCAAATGTGGTGATATAAAGTTAACAGAAACACTAACTTTGCACAATGTGCTATATGTTCCTAATTTTGCTTTCAACTTGGTTTCTGTTCCTCATTTGGCACTATATGAGAATCTTGTTTGTAATTTCTATGCAACTCATTGTGAATTGCAGGACCTAGCAACAAGAAAGATGATTGGCTATGCTGAACTCAGAGAAGGATTATATCATTTGAAGAATGATCATTATCAATCTAATGCTACTGCACTTGCTGTTAAAAGTGAAGACATGAACAAAGCTACTGTTTGGCACCATAGGATGGGTCACATACCTCTGCATAAAATGATTTCTGTAGGAGTAATTTCTGAAAATTCTTGTAATAAAGATTCTTTTAAAGCTTGTGACATATGCCATTTATGTAAACAGAAAAAGCTTCCCTTTATTGAAAGTGTATCAGTCTCTGATCAAAACTTTGATCATATACATGTAGATATATGGGGACCCTTCCATACTGCATCTTATAATGGTCATAGATATTTTCTAACCATTGTTGATGATAGATCACGGTGTACATGGCTTTACTTGGTGAAAACTAAATCTGAGACAAAAGTTCATCTCTTACATTTTATAACTTGATTTTCACCCAATTTAAAAGCAAGATAAAATGCATTAGATCAGATAATGGTCCTGAGTTCAACATGACCGACTTCTATTCTTCGTTGGGTATTATACATCAACATTCTTGTGTGGAAACACCACAACAGAATGGAAAAGTTGAAAGAAAGCACCAGCACTTACTTCAAGTTGCTAGAGCTTTATTATTTCAATCTCATTTACCTCTATCTTACTGGACTGACTATGTTCTTACTGCTTGTCACATCATTAACCGTCTACCAACTGAAGTTTTACAGAACAAAAGTCCATATGAGGTTCTTTATGGAACAAAGCCAGATTATTCATACTTGAGAGCTTTTGGTTCCTTATGCTATGCTTCTACCTTATCAGCACATAGAACAAAGTTTGAGTCTAGAGCAATAAAATGTATTCTTCTTGGCTATCCTACTGGCTACAAGGGATACAAATTATTGAATCTGGAAACCAAACAAGTTTTTATCTCCAGACATGTTCAATTTGTGGAAAATGTTTTTCCTTATGCTCCTGAAGTTGATAAATCATCTGAATATGTGCCTATGTTTACTCCTGTTGATATAGATTGTGATAATTCTTCTAACTACAGCAGTAACACAGTGCCTTATTCACATTATGTACCTTCTCCTAATTTAGAAAATGTGCATGTAAATGATGTGTCTGATGAATATTTACAACATGCTGAACAAGAAGAACTCTATGACTTGATAAAGCCTCCTCCACCACCTATTATAAATGTTGCTCCTAATGTTATTATAGACACACCTGCTCTCTCTAATTTGTCACTGCAGGAGACATCAGATACATTATCAGTTGGAGGTAGTAGCATTCCAAGCATGAATTTTGAGGAACATCACAGTAATTCTGATGCACAACAAGGAGATACAGAGAACTTGGTTGTTAATCAACACTCACCACCACTTACAGATGGGAATTCCACAGAACAATCTACTGCAACTGCAATAGAGCAAAGGAAATCCACCAGATTGAAAAGAGTTTCTAATCAATTATCTCTCTATGACTATAGTCTTCCACCATCATTACAACATCATAGAGCAAGAAAAGTTGAGAGTAAATCTAAAGCTAATATGGTGATAAGATATCCTATTTCTGATCACTTATCTACTAATAATCTCTCTAGTGAACACAGGTGCTTCACAGCTGCCATTACAGTAGTTCCAGAACCAAGAAACTACAAGGAAGCTATAACCAATAAGGAATGGATAAAAGCAATGGACTTGGAGTTAGCAGCTCTGGAGAAGACAAAAACCTGGGAACTAGTTGACTTGCCAAAAGATAAACATACCATTGGATGCAAATGGGTTTATAAAGTAAAGTTTAATCCTGATGGCACAGTAGAGAGATACAAAGCCAGATTAGTAGCAAAGGGCTACAACCAAGAGAATGGTTTAGACTATTTTGATACCTTTTCTCCTGTGGTTAAGCTAACAACAGTTAGATGCATTCTTGCTATTGCAGCTTTCAAACAGTGGTTTTTACACCAGTTGGATGTCAATACAGCTTTTCTCCATGAAGATCTTACTGAGGAAGTTTACATGACAAAACCTCTGGGATACACAAAAGGAGGCAACAATCAAGTCTGCAAGCTTGTTAAGAGTCTTTATGGCTTGAAACAAGCTAGCAGACAATGGTTCTTTAAACTCCAAGAAAATCTCTTTTCTATTGGATATCTACAATCCAAAGCTGATGTTTCCTTGTTTACTAAAACCACAACAAATTCTTTCACTTGTCTACTAATCTATGTGGATGATATCATTTTAGCAGGAAACAGTATGGAGGAGATCACTTTTGTAAAACAACACTTGCACAACCAGTTTACCATCAAAGATCTAGGGGAGCTGAAATACATTATGGGAATAGAAGTTGCTAGAGCTCAGAAGGGTATATCAATCTGTCAGAGGAAGTATGTTTTAGATCTACTACAAGAGAATGGCTATTTATCAGCCAAACCAGAAGATACTCCAATGGACGCAAAATCCAGACTAGAAAGAACAACTGACGATCTCTTGCCGGATCCACAACCATATAGAAGATTAATAGGTAAAATGATATACCTTACAATAACTAGGCCTGACATTTCTTTTTTGTCTGCAGAATCTTAGCCAGTTCATGAGCTGTCCGACTCATAATCATCTAGAAGCCGCGCATAGAGTTCTCAGATACTTAAAGAAATCTCCCGGCCAAGGTGTATTCTATCCAACCAGCAATGAACTTCAACTTAAGGGATTTGCAGATAGTGATTGGGGATCATGTGACACAACCAGACGCAGTACCACTGGATATGCCATATTTCTTGGAGATTCCTTAATTTCATGGAAGTCTAAGAAGTAGACAGTGTCCAGCAAGTCTAGTGCAGAGGCGGAGTATAGGGCGGTAGCATTGGCTACTTGTGAATTACAATGGCTCCGTTATATCTTGGCGGATCTTCAAATACCACATGCCAAACCGGCATTGCTTTACACAGACAGCTTGTCCGCTTAATTACCATCTTGCTCACAGCCCCGTCCAACATGAGCGTACGAAACACATTGAAATAGATTGTCATGTCATCCGGGACAAGATACTCAATGGCACAGTGAAGTTGCTTCACATTTCAAACAAAGATCAGCTAGCCGATGTTCTTACTAAACCGTTGGCATCACCTCTTGTTAATCATTTCATTGTCAAGTTGGGTTTGCATAACATCCACCTCCAACTTGCGGGGGGCTGTAAGCAGAATCCAGACGAACCGAGATGAGGAATGAATCAAGGCATTGTCAATTCGTTAAGTTCGCTGTATCGGATTGTACCTTACATTACTTTACTTGTACGTAGCGGTTAGGATTAGTTAGTTAGTTAGGAACAGAGTTAGTTAGTAAGTTAGTAACAGAGCTTATATAAGAAAGCTCATTAGTCTAGAGTCATTTTTATCTTTTCTCTTGATCATCATCTTGATCTTCTTCTCTGTACCTTCTGTAAATCATTCAATATAGAGAAATATACATTTCACATCAATTTTGTCTTACTTACCAACTAAAGAAGCAGTCTCAACATCCATTCTCTCCACCAGGTGGAAAACTCTATTTCCGTTTATTAACCTCAATCTTGATGAAGTCTCCGTCGATTTTCTATATACTCTGTTGAATAAAATATTAACTGATCATGGATGTCGTCGTGTTGACACCTTGACTCTCAAGTGTAATCATGTACGTGGACCACGTGGTTATATAAACGGAGATATGGATAGGATCGTATCATGGATATGTGCTATGCTGCAGCAGCTATATGTTAGGCACCTCAATCTTGATCTCAGATTCTTTGAGAGTAAGCCAATGCAGCCTTTCTTTCGGTGCATTAGTCATTCTACCAATCTACAAAGTTTGACAGTAGGAGACCTTTGTTGTTTGTACATACCGGATAATTTCTATCTTCCCTGTCTCAAACGCCTAAGTCTGAATTACTTATGGACCAAAAACCTACTACCTAAGTTCATTAGCTCTTGTCCCGTACTGGAGGACTTGAGTCTGGTTAACTGTACAATTGACTCTGATGATATTTATATCACTTCTTCTATTCTTAACAAGTTGGAAATAATATGGGAATCCCAAACTTGTTCTGATCCAAAAAATTTCTACATTGATGCCCCTAATCTTCAAGTCTTTGACTGTATCACTTTCCCTACAGCTAGAACCTATCATGTGCCTAGTTTTAGGTCTCTGATCAAGACTAGCATTAGTGCTGGGCCTAGTGGGAGACAGTTTTATTGCCACAAAGGCAAAGAATATATTGATAAGGACGGTGGCATGTATTACTACAATGGTGTAGCGAAGCTCGTCAGTGCCTGCTCTAGCACCATCCACCTGCATCTTTCTAGTGAGACGATTAGTGTACGTTACTAAGATCTGTCTCTCTCTCTCTCTTTCTCTCACTCTCACTCATGTATTTTTTATTTGAATGTGTGCACTTTTAATTTTTTTTCAGGAAATAATTTTCTAACATATTAATTGGTTTGTAGGCTCTGGATCAGTCTCCTGTACAATTGCCAATATTTGAGAAGTTGACTTGTTTATCACTGGCTGCGATTGTAGTTGGGCGCTATTGGCACGTTTACTACATGGGGGCACCTAATCTTGAAATGCTTATACTTGAGGTTTTGCTTTTATATCATCTTAATTAATGGATACTGAGTTTGTGATTTTTGGTTCCATTTATCTCAATTTTCAAGTACTCCTCAGTCTTCAACTAGTTTTGCAGCATGGACCTTTTATATGTAGTTTGTTGATTGTAATTTATTTTCCTTTTCTAATATCATTCATTGCTACTGTAGGGAATTGATGAGGACTACGTCCAGTGTTTAGTGCCGACGTACGTGCTTGGAGAAGCATCTCAAGAGATTTGCATTTCAGATGAACGCCGTGTCAAAAGATGAAATCAAAGTTGTAGAATACTTTTTGGAGAATGGTAAAGTTCTGGAAGAACTTAAACTTGTTTGCGTGGAAAAGCATGTCACTGGTCGGACAGCAAATGGAACAACAAATCATATACGAACTGAAATGAAAGTAGAAGAATGCTTTTGGAAAATGGTAATGTCACTAGTGTTCTAGATTATATCTATTGTCATTTGCTACTAAGTAGATGTGAAATAGCCTTTCTTCCTACCATACTAACTTTCTACCATACTACAATATACCTTTCAGTTGTATATTTATTTATTTTCAATCTATAAGGATTTAAAACTAGAATAAATTAAGCTTTTGTAGATCAATCTACAATTATCTTCATATAGGTGGTGCTAAATTGAAGTAATTAACTTGAGATTCGTACCTATCTCCTCCGGGTCCGTAACTTTTTAATACTGCAAAAACAAACCTACTAGATAAACAATTACATTTTAGTACAAAGATTTGACTTTTAGGCGCTCTAAGCACTATTTCATTATTGGATGTTGGCTGATCCAAACAACCCTTATTGTTTTAAAAATAAATAAATAAATAAGGGTCATTTGCATATGGTACCCCTGTTAGTGTTTTTAATTACATCGAGGCCCCCCTTAGTCCGGAGTTTACATCCATACCCTGACTAGATGAAATTAATTACATTTGGATCCACGAATTTGACTTTTCGCAAACTTATTTATTGAAATTACTTTTTTACCCTTAGTCAATTATCAGATTTTTAAGTTGACCAAACACTTTGAGATTTTGTTTATTACATTTTTAACTCAAATATTTTTATTTTTACAAACTTAACACTATTTATTTAAAAACGAACCCACATAATTTAATTTTATAATATTTCAAAATGGTCTAAAAACTTATTTATAAACAAACCCTATAAAAAATATATTTCAATATAGTCCTAAATTATTAAAAACAAAAAAAAAAAGCAAAAAAAAAAAAAAACCGTTCCGATCGATTTGGCAAACCCGAGCTGTTACAGCTCCGATCCAAAACTGTTAACAGCTCCGATCCGGAGTTGTTTAAGAGCTGTACAGCTCCGATTTGGAGCTGTTTAAACAGCTCCAAATCGGAGCTTTTTACAGCTCCGATTTTGGGGCTATACAGTCCCAAAATCGGAGCTTCTCCGACGCCGATACCGGAATTGATGAAGAAGAAGATGGGAAAAGAAAAAATAAAAATAAAAATAAGAAGAGTTAAGGGTATTAAAAACTTAATTTTTGTTTTTTGGAGCTCGCGTTTGGATGAACTGGAAAGAACAGTGCCGCTTTTTTTTGTCAACACAAAATGGGGGAAATGGGGTATATGTAACTCTGGGACTAACGGGGTGGTAGATGCAAAGAGGTGTCCCAATAGGGGTACCATATGATATTTACCCTAATGAAAGAAAGAACACTTAAACTAATTTCTTAACTTTTCGTATTCTACTTCTTCACAAGTAGTTGTGTTTTGAGCTTAAGTCTTGGGAGGGATCAATAGGCAGTAAGAGAGTAGAGAAAGGTTTGAGTTTAAGCACAAGTGAGAGTTTGATCACGTTGTTGACACACCTTTCTTCTCTGCCTAAGGGTCTCTATTTATAGTGTCTTGAGGGAGCCGTTTGAATTTCAAATTCTAAGGCTCTGTACCTCAAGGTGTCACTATCTTGCTTTTATACTATCAACAACGTTCTTCATTTGTCTTCTTGTCTTCATGTTCTTCGCGTGCTAACTTTGCATTAAATGCTCTCTGAATCCATTTAAAAAACGAACGTTGGAGCCAAATTGCAAAAGTACAAGTTCATCAAGGAGGTCACTTGGTTATTCACCAAGTAGTCTAAGACACCTTCAGCAATACACAACCTACTCTGTCATATAGATTTTCACTTGTGTACGTAAGCCTTTACTGAATGTCTTACTTTCTGAAGTAACACGTGCCTTATATAGATACCAAGTCTCAACAAATCTTCAAGTCTCCTGGTCTTCAAGTCTTCAAGATTTTTCTGAGTGGTTCTAGGTCTTCAATAAATTGTTTATAAAAACAAAATACATCATCAACAAACTTAAGAACCTAACTAGTACCTATACTAAGTATTCAGCAAACGTTCCTCTTTTACAATACAATGTCCTTAAAATTCAAAATTCCTATGGACCTTAAGAGTACTAATTATTGGACTGTTCTTAATTTAGTCATGGTACATTGCTCATCAAAATTACAAGTTTCCTACCACTGTTACGTACCACCGGCTTGCACTGATGAGCCTAGAAGAACTCTATAAAGTTGTGCACAAATTGCAATGTATCTAGAGGCTGTTGGATTTGTTTTTCATGTAAAGCCTTGTTCCGCACGTACCACATACTCCAACAGGAGACTACAAACAGCACAAAATCACTGTCATTCAGTCTCAAGTGCAGCCCTTTAACCCAATCCCAATTCGTATGAGATGAGATATTAATAGCTGCTGTAGGGATGTTGGCCAATGCCCAATAAACACAAGCAAAATGACAATCTCTAAACAAGTGCAATACTGTTTCATTTTCCTCTCCAATTATTTTACGAGAATCAAATTAAAGATTTGGGATATACGCCCAGCGATGTCTCCAGCTCTTTGATAGAACATCAGTCCTTCCTGCTTATTTCATAGTTAAGAATGAGAGTGTGTAAATGAGAATCTCATCCGGCAATTCACTAAGCCGGTCATTCTTAAGAAAAAAAAAAAAAAAAAAAAAAAGAAATTGACTTGTTCCTGCACATGTCATCTGTCACAAGTACGTAGCAAGACGTGTTTCTAGAATATTCATCTTGACAAAAAAAAAAGAAAAAAAAAAAAAAACTATCTCGTTGAATCACGGGACAACAATGGTACTCAAATCACGAACTTACCCAACTAAATCATGCAATCATGTCAATTAGTATGCACAGTAAGTCATTTGGTCCTCTAGTATATGGGTGGTCGTCTCGTTAGTTGCTGCTGAGATTTATATAGATTTTGCAATTGTGTTCTTTGTTCGACTCTAGCCCTTTTAGACATGTTTAGAGACCAGGTAGAAAGCTAGCACATTCACTAACTAATCATGTCTTCATAGATACCGATGATGATGAAGTAATCTGGTTTGTGACTATTTTTTGTACAGATCAAAACTTTGCACTAGAGATGACTCATACTGCTTACTATACTACTGTGGTGTTTGGAAACCCATGGCATTGAAGTATATGATTGTGAGCTTATCTTCGATATTGTGATCTGAATGTCTAATATTATGAGCTTATCTTCGATACTGTGAGCTGAATGTCTAATATTATGAGCATATCTTTGATTAATATGTGGACACACTAGAAAGTGTTCATACCTCATTTATATCAAAATACATACAAGTCAAAATTTCCCTAGATGGGATGTCACATTGTCCCAAATGTCTTGCTTTATTAATTTATATAAATGTTATGATAAATTATAATACACCTACAAGATACATACGTATAAATACTAACATCTATTAATTGCATACACTTTTTTCTCTAATATGAAATATACTCTTAATTGGTATTAATAATATTTGCCATTAATATTTTACCACTTTAAAGTTTAAACTAGAAAAAAAAAAGATTTTTATTCCCAAGTTTATTTGATCATTTATGTTCAAGAGTATTTTAAATTTTATAAGATTGCATTACTCCCTTTATTTTTACATCAAAATAGACTCCCAAAAAGTTAAAATCCTGCATATATGGGAGTCTCGTGTAAGAATAGTACACAGCGTAGCGTATATATTTTTCGGAGGCCCTAAGGGATCAAGCAGCCCGCACACTGGTCGGGCCTGCTTGTCATAAAGTTGTCAAAATGACAACCAAAATCCAAGATAAGTCTTCCATCACAATATGTGTCCAAATATTACATCAATACAACAGGCGGCCATCAGTCCATGACATACATAACAATTAAGATAAGGCTTCCATATAGTTTTGTTATAAATTTCAACCGTTTCAAACTCATTTCCAGTTGGGTAGTGTTTGATGTTTAATAACTAGTTTAAGCAAAAGAGACTTGTTAAGTATTTAGATATTGCTCGGTCATTTTAATCAAGACTTGACATTGACCTGAATTCAGGCTCTTCTGCCAATATTACCTATAATAACACCAAAAGGCAGTATAGAATATAGATGATACTGTTGGAAAATATTGAAGAAAACAATGAAGTAAATAATGTCTAGAGGGACATATTTACATAGAGACCATTTCTTAATTACTTGTTAATTGAGAAAAGTAGATATATATTTGAAAGCTATGAAATGAGAGCTTCGAATTGATATATTGTATGCCCAAAACGGACCTTGGGTTAGTGAGGAAGAATTGCTCAAAGTTGGAAGCTTGAGTGGGTTTGTCCCACATTGGAAAAATGCAAAAGGTTTCACTAGTATATAAGATAAGAGCTTACACTTGATGTTCAAGTTGAATAGCTAGATGTCTCGAGAACTCTCTACGCGGGCGCGCACAGGCCTCGATTTTGTTTACCAAAAGGCGGTTTGATTTAAATCTGTTTCTGACTTTGTATTGTTATATCTTTGAATTAATAGTACTACTAAACTTCTAACTTAAAACAATCTGAAATATTAAACTACGTTGAGGGCAGCTTAGAATTGTTCCGAGTTCAATCAGATTCTTTAAAAGATTATCAATTGTTCTAAATAATCATTCAATCAACGATCCATGTAAAAAAAAGTTTGAACTCGGCTTCATTAACCTTAATGGTAATTTCCTACAATTACTAACACTAGATATTTGTATCCAAGCCAGTGATAGGAACTAACTGTGTTTTGCTTCAAGATTGAAACCTGGAGAATCATTGATTCACCTACAGGAGTTGGTTCTTAAGCTGTATAACTATAACTGGGCCTCAAGATAAGGCTGAAACAGCTTTTCTACGCCATAACTACTACTACTACTAAGCATTAGAAGAATAACCTTGAAATCATTACGATAATCAACAGCACCAAATCCTGTATGTAATTTTCCCCGAATATTGTGGAAAGGGAGACACTTGAATTCGTGCAATGCAGGATTGCACAAGATAAATTCACCAGAACAACTTATGCAAACAATGCCATTGCAGGAACCTACAATAGAGAACGCATAATGCCTTCGCTGAACCCCTAATAGTTTTTTTAGAATCTAGACGGATAGTGTGTTTCAGGGAAACTAAATCATGAAAAGACAAGAGGCCTTGTATTGTCCTATCAGACGGTGATCAAGGCAAACAACTCATAAGCAGCAAACAAGTTTGTTTACTACAACAACGGTGGTTTTTTCTAAAGACATGACCCTTTAAGAGAGAACACCAAGATTTCGAAATGCATCTAAACCTGACGAGGGATTTAAAACTCTCCACGCACTAGTGCACATTTGTTGTTGTCACTGAGAATAATAAGAGGATCAGTTTTGGAAATTATCATTAAAAACACAAACAGACAGTAGTAGTGAAGATATACATATTTATTTGTGAGTACAATTCTACTTCCAAATAAAGGTTGGAACGGTCATTGTCTTTATATATTCCTGTTTTGATTGTTCTTTGGGGGTGGGGGTGGGGGGGGGGTACCAACCAATGGATCTGGATTGAAGCAAGACATGCTTGAAAACACAAACCTATCTATCCAGTCCGGAACCGGCGGTTGCATTTTTTTTTACAGGAATTCAAACACCCCGACAAACACACAAGGAGCCAGCTGCCTGTGTTCTAGTGACAAGAAAGCAACAGACATAAACTTCTCATGGCGATACCAAGAACGACAAACCAGTTAATACCACACAACCAATCTACCAGGTCTATAAACAAACAGAGCAACACAAGACAGGAGCAAATATATGTTCACCATCATCGGGATACAATATCTGATCAATGAACTAATATATAACACATGCAACACCGTGAGGGAGAAAAAAAAAAAAAAAGGTAATCCAACTTAATTATAAAAATACCACCATGGTATAAGTGCGGAACCAACAACTAAACACATTATGTTATGAATCCACAGGCGATGTATCAACAAATAGCAAATGACAAATAACAGGGGAGTTCCTGCCTGCCTTCCATTCCCCAGTTCATAATAATCTGTTAAGTTACAGAGTGTACACTGGCCCAGAGTTTAAAATATGAAACATCAAGAGTGATAATTAGCATACCGAAATGTAAAGTTTAAATTAGACAGTGATATATGAAAACTCACAAATTATGAGTAGATGATAAATACATCCATCCTAGTTCTTAGACCATTCAATATTAGTGAAAATTAAAGTTACTGGAATATAAATACCCGTTTGATAAGAAAAGTTGTTGTAATAAACACGAGTCTTTAGCGGTACTTGGATAACAAAAGCTAATGGACTCGGATGGAATAAACGAAGACAAAGGCCCTCCCTTACCAGTTACCATAACAGAAGTTACTGGAATAAAATACAAATCCTTACAAGTTTGGAAAGGGACTACACGAAGTTAACTTATTCATACTTGAGTAGCAGACTCTTAGATAGTTCCAACCGAACTGTACTTTTTTGGAAATTTTCTGTGGGCCTCAACCAAAAGTTGATATACAGCACGAGACTCGGGAGTGTGTGTCCATTCACACAGGAAATAAGGCTGAGAGAAATAATGCACATGGTATGGACACGTTAGATGACTAGTAGTGATCATATGACAATAAGCTAAATAATAGTAAACCATCAGATTATAATATATCTTACCTTAAATCCACAAGAATTTTCAGCATGGATCATTTCACACAAAGTTCCATCGTTCATAGCACGACCAATCAGACATTTGACTATAGGTAGTGAGCCAGCTGCATTTTGTTTCGCGGAGAGAATAGGAATGAAATTAATCATCACAAGTAGCTAGCAAATTGTGTGTGTGTGTGTAATATAATTATTATTAAGTACAAGATGTGTAGTAGATTCGGTCTTAGTAGCATAGATCAAAGTAATTGACCTGCACCTGGTGATTTTTCCATGGTAAATTACAAATCTCAATCTTATTTAATTAATTAATTAATTAATTAATAATAATAATAATAATAATGTTAATAATAAAATCATTTTAGTAATCCTCCTTTACCATAAATTCATCATTTTATTACTAAAATTCTTGGGTTAGAGAAGTCAGTTCGTGAACTAGCAAATCTATTGAAAAAAAAAAAACTCACCTTCAGCGGCAGTGTGAAGTGGAGTGCCGATAAAGGTACCCTTTCCTGTCAACATATCAGCTCCCTTGGCAACGAGAGCCTAGATACACAGACAAACATAATATAAAAGACATCATCGATCTGATCACTACTAGTATTATATAGATAGATAAAGATGTAGAGTTAGAATGAACGAACCTCGACACATTTAATCTTGACTAAAGCACATGCGATCCCAAGAGCACTCATAGGCCTATATCCACCGGAAAGCTTTTTGTTGACATTCGGTTGACCATTAGCATCTTTACCCAATGCCTCAAAGAGGGCGTGAGGATCATCCTTGTAAATGGCCTTAACAATGGGATCTTTCTCCTCATAATCGGAATCCTCCTCCTCCTCCTCATCATCATAATCATCATCATAATCATAATCATCAAGTAACAAATTAAATGTATAAAATAGAAAAAACTCGATGAATCAATAAAAGAACAGACTCAAAAGAGAACTTAATGCAAAAGGAAATGTCAACAAATTATCATTAAAAAATTATTAAAATCATATAAGAAGAATTCCAGTAAAATATGGGAGCGTGAAATTTCAAAATGATGCATCATATCCCGAAATAGCAAACTCAGAAAAATGGAGAAATAATGGACTCTAAAGCTATAGCTGATATACGCTTTGACAGAGTTCCCCTTTCTTCCAATATTTCTTATTCCAAATTGAGCATGGGTGAGCCTTTATCGACTATCCCATCTAATGTTGGCATGGGCAATTTATTCCAAATATCACAAATGCTATCATGTAAATGCAAAAAAGTTTGGATTCTTTGTTGCAAAGCTTATTTCATGAGACTCCCACAGAAACATCTTTCTCACGTAACTATCTCAAAATATTATCCTGATTTCGCAGATGATTGATAACTTTTGATCCAACATTTTTGCTCAAGGAAGAGCAAGCTTGCACAGTCTTATTCGAGTGGATAAATGGACTAAATGCATATGATTGGTGATAGACTCATATCCCATAACAAGATACAGAGTACACATTAAATAGGAATAAATCCAAGTATAAAAGAATTAAGAAAACAGGCAAAACATATACAGACTCACATTGTATATATGAAGTAACAAAATACTAATTAAATTATATATATTGAAATCTAAAGCATTGAAAAAAATATTATGTAATAATTTAAAATATTTCAAATCCAGACTAGTATGTAAGAAATTAATTGTATAAAATAGACAAACTCGATAAATCGATAAAAGAACAGACTCAAAAGATGACTTAATGCAGCAGGTAAAATGAACAAATTATTTTCCAATAATTATTAAAATCATATAAAAAGAATTAGTGTAAAACTTTGTTGAATCATTATTGATGATCAACTTTGTTGACACATCATTATCCGAAGTTCACACTATTAAGAACCAAGATATGCTAGTTGCCTAGTTGAACTCTGCACTCAACAAAAGATGACCAGATATGCTACTTGGAATAAACTAGTGGCACATTAATTTAAGTTCAACATTGAACTCGAGTAGAGATGGACCGAAGTGTGACATGGGGAATTTGTAGAGATGTCTTAAGCATTTGGACATGTGGTGTTAATTGAAAAATTAACGCCATGTGACATAGATGTCGTTGAAACATTAGCTCTGAAAAGGGGAATCGAGATAGCTCAAAAAGACAGGTACAAATCCTTGAAATTAAAATTGACTCGACATATGTGTACTGGTTGCTTTTGAAACGAATCAACAAACACAAATTTGCATCTACACGAAATAATTGAAGCTTGCCAACATCAACTTCACAAGTCATGGTACATCGAGTTTAGGCTTCTCAATTAGGGTCTTACTCGGACTTTCATAAATTTTTGAACCGACGCGACCCAGAGTTTCGAACCCTTTTATGGCTCATTTAAAAATAAAAGTAAGGTCCAAACCTTGTTATGCCCTACCTGGACCCAATTAAGGCCCATTACTTTCGATGGAACCTCCAATGAGTCCAAAACCGGACACATGTCATATTCATTTAGGACCTATATTGAACCCTAAATTCAATACAAAGGGTTTAAGTATTTGAACGGGGTTTGAACCCATCATTTATAAAAGGTATATAGTATGATAGGTCTGGACTCTACCCATTTAAACCACTACTCTCGCTCTAAAAAGAACAATCACTACTCGAGTTGGCAATCAACGTAACTCATTACTCATTCCATTAATTTTTAGTGTCAAGATTTTTTAAATTCAATTGTCAATTAATTTTAAACTATAATGATAAAATATTTAATAAAATTATACTATAATAATTTATGTCCTAAATTTTATAATATAAGTTTGTTAAATACTCAGTTCGCCCCAACGAATTTTTTTATGTTTTTTTTGTTGATTTTTCTTTTATTCCGTTAGACCTTTAATAAATACTAAATCATACTAACAAGTAATTAATTAAATATATTATGAAAGTAGACGCTATATATTTTCGTAATATATATACTTTTATGAATCAGCGCATTACTACAAGTGAAAACCTTCACCTGTTGTTGGAAAAAGGAGAATCTAATTCATCTACACATTTATTTCTCCGATCACGAATCTTTCTTTGAAAATGGACACCAACAAACCCAGACATCGAGATCAACTTCAAATTTGAGCAATTTTCTTCCAATTTTTTTAATTTCAAATGAATTGTTCACTTTAAGTTACAGAAAGAACTAAGGGGTTTTCTGATGGATACCGAGAATTATGGGTCAGGGAAGAGAGCTCGTCGAGAGGAAGGCCCACGCGACCCGAACACCAACTAGGGCACCGGCAGTGGAGGGTTCAGTGGCTAGGGATATTTATTTTCCTTAGTTACCGCGCGTCTTTTGATTTATTTGCTTTCCTTTTGAATAAAGACTCTACTAGATTTAGTTATGTTATTTCTCTTTATTAGTTGACTTAGTCGCCAAGTTAGGGTTAGAGGTTATTCTCTAGAATATTACTTTAGCTGGGCTTAACCCGTAGCTTAGTGGACTAAGCCCGTTATTTCTATTCCTTTAAATACCGGTGTAAGACATTCATTATTTTCATTCCAGTCAATAAACTCGTGAGTTCATCTCTAGATTGCGGCGTTGTGTCTTATTATACCTTGCGACAGGGAGAGATTGTTCAACTACACCGTTGTTACCGGGGAGATAGTAGCAAGAAGGAAAACTACTCCTTAGTGGCTTTCTTCGCCTAACCGTGATCGCGTTAGGAGAACTAGTTACTTTTGCAGTAAATCCAGGTAATTCTCTGTTTTACCTTTATTTTGATTTCCTGTCTTGCTACGTATCCATCATTTTCTTGGGATGGTGTACTGTGAATGAAAAAGAATGAATATAGAAAATACACTTAAAGTTCGCCTGACATGAACAGTAGCAAAGTGTGCGTGGTGGCGCGTGTCTCTGACTTAACTCTCTCTCCGATTCTCTGCTTAATGATTGTCATCAATTAAGCGGCGTTAATATGGCAGATTAAACGAGTAATGAATTCGAAATAATTGCGCTCCAGTCGTCGCTGGTCAAGTGCGCGATCGGACGGAATAATTCAAAAAGGTGTTGGGCGAACTTTTCCGCCCAACTCATCACCGGCCTGCTATGGACTCTCTTTTTGTTTGTAGTGTCCTCTTTTGCATTAACTCTTGTTTAGGCCGAGTGCAACACCGCATAAAAGGGGTCAATAGGCCCATCAGGCGCATTATATACTAATTGTATACTACTTGTATATACTACTTGTATATATATGATTAATTAGTTGAATTCATTCGGACTTAATATATTGGCCGATCGTCAAACATGGGAAACACACTGCGGCGGCGAGGAGTAGAACAAGAACAGCACCAGAACGAAGAGAACACTGTTCCCCTTATTATTAATAATTCCGAACACAATGAACAACAAGAACGGAAGAACCTGCAGTTATTAGACTCGACCATTATTATCATTGATGATGATCAAGAACTGATTTGCGAAATCTGTTACGAACCGGTCTCCGATCCCTTGACGAAATTCAACATATGTCCCCATCATCTATTCTGCACGGAATGCTTAATCAAATACATCCAGGTCAAGCTTTACGAAGACAACGTAGGCACCGTCAGATGTCCCGGTACAACCTGCCATGATCACTTTCTAGACCCCTTGGAATGGGCCCCACTCGTGGGCCCTAAACTATTTGTCCGGTGGTGTGACGTGCTCTGCCAGGCAGCTGTTCTGGACTTGGACAACGCCTATTGTCCACACAGGAACTGCAACGAGCTGATCCTGAACGAGTGCGGTGGAAAACCAAAAAAATCCATGTGTCCTAGATGTAAGCATTGGTTGTGTTTCCAGTGTAAGAGGGTTTGGCACGCCCAATCGAGTTGTGAAGAGGGCAGAAGGTATTACAGGGATGACAACGACGTGGAATTGGGGTTGATGGCTGAGCAGAAGAAGTGGATGAGGTGCCCCAAGTGCAGGTATCTTGTTCAACGGGCGCATGGATGTGTGATCATGACTTGTAGATGTGGGACAAAGTTCTGTTATATATGCGGCGAGGAAGTTCAATCACATGATCATGGTTGCATGAGGTACGTAGTTTATCCTACACCCATAGTATTGTTGACACACTTGAAAGTGCTCACTCTAACGTTATTTATAGTTGTAATTTTATGGAAATTGGGTGTATTGCGTGTGTAGTATAGTTGTGGTGAGTGGATGCGTGTGTAGTATAGTTGTTCAGGTTGAAGATGTGAGAAGCAAGTTCCCATTCTTATCTGATTCACTAACAGGTATGGCAGAGGTAATAGTCATGAGTTTTCCGGTTTGAATTGAGGTTTGAAGGCTGTTTCGAGTTACTACTCATTAACCACTTCAATTATCTTTTGTCCAGAATCTGTCACTAAGTTTATTCATTGTGTCTTGTTCCTATGTTTTCTTATCTTCTCTTATACTATGTGTAGAAAACCTTCAACATACTTTTTTTTTTTTTGGAATTGAACCTCTTTACTTGTTTTTATTCCATTCCAAAACCACGAACAAATTAAACGCCGATCCAGACGAGGCTATTATTCTCAGCATCATACAAATATAACCAAAGAAACAAGATATTCCAATCATGCAACTCCTATCAGCTAATGCACTGTTTACAGAACATCTAGTTCTAATTACATGTTTCAATTGCGCCACACTATGAGGACCAAATGGTTGTTGCTGGTGGTGTATCTTCAAATTCCTCCGCCTCCATACTGCATAAACCATTTCACTAAAAGCCATTCTCAACATTTTAGCCCTTATACTCTTCCCCACTGTAGCTTTTAGTTTCCAGTCTAATTTCTCTTTCCAATCACCAGGCCAGGAATATATATGCTGTATATCCTTCCAGTCTAATAGCTCTTGCCAGGCCTACTTTGTGTTCTTACAAGCAAAAATTAGCTAGGTGTGCCATGCTTTCATTCTCACCACAAAGCACACAGCAAACATCAGTTTCCTGTTCAGCAACTGGAAAATGTATATGTAATTAAACGAGCTCTTCGACTTACTTGTAGATCACTCACCAGCTTTGCTTGATTCGTCAAACACTTGGCGTGATTCTCTCCTCGTGAAGCCAATTCTCCATAGAATCACATAGGACTAGTTCTTTGTTTGTTAGAACTCAATTTGCTTCTACTATTTGAGAAATATGATTTTGTACATTGTTGGGACATATATAGTTCAATCAATACTATTGGTATAAATTTATAAAACACTAGGAGTTTTGCACCGTGTTACACACAATAAGTGCACACCCTTGACCTTTGCGCTTATTGTTATGACAACTATCATTGTTAATTTACATCCTTAACTGTAGTAGATGTTACACCAATTGTGTCCCATTATTCCTTGTTGAGATGTTATCCTTTATTATGCTTTCTCTCTCGCGCTTTCTCCTCTTGCCTCGGAAATTATAATGTTTGCAGGAATGAGTTGTTGGCGCCTTAAGCACTCATTTTTATATTTTCTCAACTTATCGCTAAATCTATATTGCCAAAGTATTGCAAGTGACCCACGGTAGTTGGTTTTTCGGGGAAAAGGAATACTCCGTCTCCTATCGCACTCTTTACGAGTAAAGGATTAACATCAATTGACATCACTGTAAGTGTAATGTACATGAAAAGTAAAAGTTAACATGTCTATTGTCACATAAAGCAGATTTACATAAATAAATTAATGAGCATATCCGACTGATTGGCATGCCAACATGCCACTAAATACATCAATTTCACGATCATACTTGTGATTTAGTGTTTATCATTGCGCTTTGTGTTTATGGTAAATGTGCATGTGTGTTTATGTAAAAATCTATTCAAATAACAAGTATCACAAATTGGGCTCAATACCAATGTACAACATGGGTGATTATGTTAAAAAAAAAATAATAATAAGACAAATAAATATGTATTTCAGAAGTTCCCATTTTCCTGAAAAATTAAGACAAATATATTATAAATCACTAATCAACCAAAGTATTAATCACAACGAAAAAGGAAGAAACTAATATTGATTAATGAAATTATGAAACATAGCAGCATCAATCATAGCAGCGTACTGTGTCCTCCAATTTTGAGCAAAACAATGGGCATTTCCATCTTAATACATCATCACACTAATAGACCCTGAAAAGCCCATGTCTATATAGGCTTCTCGAACACCAATTCCTTGTCAACTTCAATATAATTGTCCGAAAATCTTCATTTTTCAACCAAAACCTGTAAAATAAATCTAAAGGGAAACGTGACACTATTGTAATAAAATGCACTAAAATATAGCTAAATTAACATAGAGGATAGCTAAAATAGGTGAAAAGAGTCAAATGAAAGTGTAAAATACACATTCATTAGCGTCACAGTGGGGAAGTGGCTTGTCTTGCTCAGCGGAGTGAATGGGCCGAAAAATACAAAGGGATTTTACCCGAGGATCGGATTATCCCTTACAGTCTCTTGGTGGAGCCGATCCTGTTTCTCGGGGGCGTGTCTTCGGTTGAGCCAGAGATTCGAGGGAAGATCCGAGACTTGGGTAAGTTTTTGCTTACTTTTTTTTTTTTTTTTTTTTTTTTCCGGTGATTCTGATCCGTCGAAATATTTTGTGCAGTTAGAGGATGAAGCTCTCACAGGAGTTCCTTGCCCAAAAGGCGCTGTCACTTGCGAACAAGAACTCCGTGCCTAAGTATTCGGAGCCTCGCCCTCAGAACATTTCGACCATCGTTGATCCTTCGATTGCTCTGCACCTCACTCCTGGTCCGAATCCTACTACCGAAGATGGTGTTGGTCCTTCGGGGGATGAAGCTGCCCCTGAGTTGGTAGTTGGTGCGAATGCTGCCCCTTCTGCTCAAGTGGAGGGTTCGGCCGAGAACCAAGACTCGGAGCGCACTGCTTCTGTGGCACCGGTGGAGCCCGGTCAAAGTTCGGCCTCTGGTTAGCGCAAGAGGGCCCGAACTGAAATGGCGACTGGCCAGATGATCATAGATTTACAAGATTCACCCGAACGTTCAGAAGTGCCGAACCGTGCTCCTCCCTCCCGGATGAAAAGCGAAGGGCTCCCAGATGTTTCTTTTTTCCATGATCCGGTTGTCGGCCTGAAATGGAGGAATCTGATGATTTCCGGTAGCGATCAGACCGAACTAGACAGGCTATCAGACGGTGAGATCAGGGCCAAGGCGGCCTCTCTTCAAATGCAGGTGAACTTCTATTGTTTGGGTACCTTCGAAATTTTAATACTTTCGAATCTTTCGTCTAATCTTCCCCCGTGCAGGTGTTGACGGTGGCTCGAAACATCGACAGCAGGATGGAGAAGAAGTCCCAAGTGTCAGCGGGTTTTGATGCTAAGCTTCGGGAGGAGAGGATACTTCGGGAGAAGGCTCAGGCGCGCCTTTCGGCTAAGGACAAGGAGCTACGGGACATGGCCAAGGAGATGGCTCGGCTCAGGGATGAGAAAGTTTCGTCCGAAGAGAAACTTTCGATAGTCGAGGGGAAGAATTCGGAGCTGGTAAGCAAGGTGGGGCAATTGGCGAGGGAGAAAGAAGGGTTCGAGACCGCCCTCCGAAAAACTAGGGAGGAGTTGGTGAAGAAAGGGAAGTTCTCTCGGGTGGAGGTTGTTCGGGATTTCATTGCGTCCGGGTCATGCTCGTATCTCTTGAGTAAGAGGGATGCCGATGCGATGGTGAAGGCCCGTGACTTGACGATTGCACAACTGAAGTTCGGGGGGAAATTGCCCTCGGACTTCGACCCCACTGGCGTAGTTGACTTGGAGAAGGACGGTGAGATGAAGACCCCTGCTGCTGCCGAAACGGAGGTGGGTGAGGATGGGCAGCCGATTGATGAGGAAGCGATGTACGAGGCCCTCCAGAATGAGGAGTTTTTCGGGGTCGCTCACCCTAGCGAAGCATCAGCTCCGATTACTACTCCTCCCGTTCCTTCGTGGGTTCCTCCCCTCTACGAACTTGGTAACTTCGAGCTAGCGTCCGTCGGGATCAACTTATCGAACCTCTCCTACCAGAACTTCGACTCCTTGTGTCGCTTCTTCTTGGGGGATGAGAGCGTGAGCGATACGGCACTTAGCCAACCACCGGGGGCCGGACAGCCATGATCTGACTCGTTGACCTTTGTTTCGAAGACTTGAAGGCTTGGCATACCAAGTTCATTGTGTAATTTTGAAACATTATCTTTTTGCTTTTACTATCGAACAGCTTAACTTATGCAACCGAACAGATTTCAGGAGGATTTGGCGAGGTCGTTCTTATGTGTTTATAATTTCGGCTTCGTGGAGTCCCGACTTTTGGCCTGGTCTTAGATTTGTATGATCTTTTGTGTTTCGAAAGAATCTTAATCTCCTTTCGGTAGTTTTCCGTCGAAATTGTTGCGTCTTGATTGGGGGCTTTCTAATAGTTTCCCTTATTGAATCTTATGACGATATACCTCCGTCAAGGTAAACGTACATTGTTCGTTTGGCTATTATCGAAACTTGTAATATGTTGGGTGTTTCGATAAATTCTTCGGGCTACGTTTTCGACTTAGTAAAACCCCGTCGGGTTGTCTAAATAGAACCGCTGCCCTCATCTCGAAAGGCATGCTTTCAAGGGGTGAGGTCCCATCGTAGGGATAACTTTTCCGTTGAATAAGTATCCCTCGTTTCGCCCCCCAAAGTCGATTGGACTTGACGGTAATTTGTGTTTGTACTTTGAAATTTCGGTCCGTCGACGAAATTTCGGCAGTCGAAGGCTAATTACGCGTTCGTATAATTTTGGACATTGTATTTATCAAAAAGATTTTGACAAAATGCCCCTCCAGTGACGACCTTTTCGAAGGTGGTATGGAAAGAGGTTCGTTAGTTACAAAAACTGGTGGCTAGAGTTCGAATCTTCAAGGATACATTCGATCAGGAATAGTATTTCCGTAGATTCTTGACATTCCACGGTCTCTCCAACTGTTTCCCTTCTAGATCTTCGAGTCTGTAACTTCCGTTCGATAGAGCTTCTGTGACGCGAAAGGGTCCCTTCCAAGGTTCCTGGAGCTTGCCTACATTTTCGAGTATGTTAGCCTTTCGCAGGACCAAATCACCCACGTTGAAGTTTCTTTTGACAAGGTTCTTGTTGTAGGCCTTGGTCATTATGGCTTGGTATCTGATTATTCTAGCTCGAACGTCTTCCCTTTTGGAGTCGATCAGATCTAATTCCAGAGCCCGAGCTTCATCGTTGGATTGGGGATCGTACTCCTTGATCCTGAGGGATTCCTCGACAATTTCGGCGGGCATGACTGCTTTGGATCCGTAGACCATGCAGAAAGGTGTTTCGCGGGTCGCGGTCCTTTGGGTTGTTCGATAAGCCCACAGTACTCCATGAAGTTCGTCTGCCCATTCTCCTTTCGCACGTCCTAAACGTTTTTCAAGGCTCTCAAGAATGGTTCGGTTAGTAACCTCGGTTTGACCGTTCGCCTGGGGATGTCCTACTGAGGTGAAACTCTGCTTGATCCCGAGTTCGAAGCACCATGCTTTCAATTTTTTGCCAGTGAATTGTGCCCCGTTGTCGGACACGATGACCCGAGGGAGTCCGAAACGGCAAACAATGTTTCTCCAAATGAAACTTCGTATAACCTCTTCCGTTATTTTTCCCACGGCTTCGGCTTCGACCCGCTTCGAAAAATATTCGACCGCCACTATGAGAAACTTCTTTTGGTTGGTGGAGGTGGGGAATTTCCCTACAATGTCTATTCCCCACCTATCGAACGGACATGATATAGGGGTGGGGATTAGGGGTTCTCCTGGGGCCTTGCTGTTGCGGGCGAATCTCTGGCATTCATCGCACTTTTTCGTTCGATCCTTCGAATCTTTGATGATACTGGGCCAATAGAAACCTTGCCGTCAAATTTTTTGGGCCAATGCCCTTCCCCCCGAGTGATTTCCACAACTACTAGTGTGCACCTCTTCTAAGAGGCTCTGAGCTTCATCTTTGGTTATGCACTTGAGGTGGGGACCGTCGAATGACCTCTTGTAGAGATCGGTTTCGTCCCATAGGAAGTACTGTGCCCTTCGCTTAAGTCTTCGTGCTTCGGTTCGGTCCGCCGTAATTACTCCTTGCTTGTATAGCTGAAAAGAAAACATCCCATAAAATGGGGTAAGTTTATTTTTCGAGGCAAGATAGGGGGTCGAACGTAATGTTGACCGTTGGGCGAGGTTTTCGAATTTTTCACCTTGATGTCTGCCAACCATTCGGGGTTGGTATTAAGGGTGTTAACTTCGACTTCCCTTTGCCTTTTGAGTTTGTTGTCCCCTATGGTGGGTCGTTGGACCGTCATGATGGTGACCTGCCGGGTAGCAATCGTTTGTGACGAGCTCCCGAATTTGGCGAGGCTGTCGGCAATTTTGTTGAGCGTTCGAGATATTTGAGATATTTCGACACTTTTGAAATTGGGGATGATGTTTTTGAGTTCTGCCAGGTATAGCTTCATTGGTTCTTCCTTGGCCTCGAACACTCCCGCGTGTTGTTGTGCTACCAACTGGGAATCGGTGTATAAGTGTACGTGCTTCGCTCCTCCTTCAAGCGCCAATCGTAGGCCAATGAGAGTGGCTTCGTACTCCGCTTCATTGTTGGTAGCGGGAAACGACAGTCGAACTGCAAAATCCACTTCGGCTCCGGAAGGATCTATTATGTGGACTCCTACCCCTCCTTGTCCTCGGGTGGAAGATCCATCCACGTATACTTCCCACCGTGGTTCCAAATTTTCTCCTTTTCGTGCTTCTTCGAGGATGTGGATGCACTCGAGGTCTTCCTTTACGCCTAAGAAAAATTCGGCGATCACCTGTGCCTTCTTGCCATCTGGGGCATGGAATTCGATGGAATATTCCATAAGTTTGACGGACCACTTCACGAGTCGTCCTGAGAGGCCGGGCTTTCCAAGATCCTTTTCAACGGGTGTGACGTGGGTACTACTACTTCGTGAGCTTGAAAGTAAGGGCGAAGACGCCTAGAAGCCAACAACATGCAATATGCAAGTTTCTCAATTTCTAGGTAGTTAACTTCCGCCTTGGTGAGGACTTTGCTCAAGTAGTAGATGGGTTGATGCTGGCTTCCTTCGATCCTTACGAGTACCGAACTAACTACTTCTCTAGAGATGGCTACATGTAGGTACAAAGTGTCCCCTTCTCGAGGTTTCGAGAGATGCTCTTTCAGTTCGACCAATGCTTGTTCGCTTTCTTCATTCCACTCGAAATTTTTGCTATTTCGGAGTACTTTGAGAAAAGGCAAACTTTTCTCCCCCGACCTTGCGATGAAACGGCTTAGGGCGATGACCCGCCCCACCAGCTTTTGGACCTCATTGATATTCCGGGGGCTTGGAAAGTCCAAAACTGCTTTGATCTTGTCAGGATTGGCTTCGATTCCTCTTTGGGTGACCATGTAACTCAAAAAATTTCCTCCTTTAACTCCGAAAGTACATTTCGAAGGATTGAGTTTCATTCTGAACTTCCTCAGAATTTCGAAGCATCTTCCCAAATGTTCGACATGATCTTTTGCTTTGAGGCTTTTAACTAGCATGTCATCCACGTACACTTCCATTGTTCAACCGATTTCTTGTTCGAACATCATATTCACCAGACGTCAGTAAGTCGCTCCTGCGTTACGTAACCCAAACGACATGACTTTAAACGGAAAGAATCCCGAGTGAGTGATGAACGTTGTTTTGTCTATGTCTTCTCGGGCCATGGGGACCTGATAGTAACCTTGAAAAGCATCCATGAAACTTAATCGTTCGGCCCCGGCCGTCGAGTCAACCAACTGATCAATTCGAGGGAGTGGATAAGGGTCCCGCGGACAATGCTTGTTGAGGTCAGTGAAATTGTTGCACATTCTCCACTTCCCGCTTCCTTTTCCAACTAAGACGACGTTACAGAGCCAATCCGAAAACTTTGTGGGTCGGATATGTCCTGCTTTGAGTAGTTTGGAAACCTCTTCATCGATAATCAAATTCTTCTCTCGGCTGAAGTTTCTTTGCCTTTGGCTGATGGGCTTGGCTTTGGGGTCAACGTTGAGTCGATGCACAATGATCCGGGGATTGATCCCCTTTAAGTCCGTAGTTCCCCATGCGAAGACGTCAAAATTGTTCTTTAAAAAGAGGATAAGGGCCAACTCCAGGTCTTCTGGGAGATCCGCTGCTATTTTGGTGGTTCGATCGAGGAGACCGTCGAACAAAATGAGATCTTTGACTTCGGAGCAAGGCTCCATGCGCTCCTCAGATGGGTTCGAGGGAAAGTTAAAGCTATCGGTGTCGACGACCATGCACTGTTTCTTCGCAGGGGGGGCCTCGAACTGTTGCTCCATAGGAGGTTCGGTCTTTTAGGCTTTGGGCTGGGTGGATGCACAGTAGCATTCCCAAGCTTCTTTTGGATCCCCAAGAACTTCGCCTACTCCTCCCTCTGTGGGGAACTTTAACTTCATGTGGTACGTGGACGCAACCGCTTGAAATTGGTTCAGTCTTGGTCGACCGAACAAAACGTTGTAGCCCATGGGAGCGTCTACGACAACGTATTGACAGTTATAAGTCGCCTTCGAAGGCTTCGAGCCTAGCGATGTTACCAACCAAATAGTTCCCAGAGGTTTGACTATGGCCCCGCCGAAACCCGACAACTGTGTAGAGACTTCTCCGAAACCTTGTCCTTCGATCTTCATTTTCTTCAAAGTTGCCGTGGTAATGACGTTCACGGAGCTCCCCGTATCTACTAAGATCTTCCGGGCAGGAAATCCGGAGATTACCATCGAAATCACCAGCGGGCAATTCGGGTATTGGTTTCGTGTTGTTTCTGAGGGAGGGATATCTGACTCGTCGAAGGTGAGTGCTTGTCTCTGAACTTCGAGACTTCCTACGTTGAAGGTTGGAGAACCTTCCGCGTATGCATTGCGCATTCTCCGCGCTGTTCGGTTTCTCTCCTTTCGGGAGTCTCCTCCAGTGGGTCCTCCGGCTATATACCGTATCTCGTCGAAGATAGGTTCGTTGTCGAAATTTTCTTCGGCGTCAGCCTCTCGGGCCTCCCGATATACTTCGGATTGCATGGGCAAGGGGGTTCGAACAGGAGGTTGGACCACCTCTGATTTCTTTCTCTCTACGGGCCTTACCATCAGGACTCCGTTACCGTCAGTGTACTCTTCGGCGTATCCACTTGCTACGATACGGTCTAGCTCTATGTTCAACTCGATGCATCGGTCTGTATCGTGACCTAATTGCTTGTGGAATTTGCAATATTCTCCCGAGCTTTTTGTGGTATTAGTCTCTTTGTGTTTCTTGGGCCATCGAACGAAGGGTGCTTTCACGAATAAGGTGAAAACCTGACGCTGTGGGTAACGAACTGCCCTTAGGTTTCTTCGGGGTAAACGTTTGTCATTGTACCCTTTATCTTTCAAGGCATCTTTGGGCCGGTCCCTTTCCTCTTTGACCTGAACTTTTCCTCGGTTTGGGCCTTGTTCTCTGGGCGGAGACAGTCCCCGTTCGCGGGTTGGAGATGTTTCGAAAGCCAGCCTCGCCTCCTTGACCATCCTTTCCTCTTCGATGTACTTGTTCACAATGTTAGATAGGCCTTCAGCTGTTTCTGGCATTTCTCTAGAGACTTCTGAAGCTAAACCTCTGTTGCGAGTATTCATGAACAAGGTGTGTCTCCGGAAGTTCATGGGATAATCGTCTACTTGTAAAGCTACAGCGTTGAATCGTTGCCACCACCGTCGCAGCGGTTCATCCTTTTTCTGGATTATATCTTGAAAGCAGCTGCTAGATTGTCGCAACTTCTTGTAATCGGTGAAGTGGCCTAGGAAAGCAGTCATCAAGTCTGAGTACGAGCGGATGGATCCCTCGGGCATGTTATAATACCATTCGGTGGCCACGCCTTCGAGGGTCCCGGGAAAAACGATTACCATTCCCTTTTCATCGTGTTCGTACGTTTGCATGATATTTTCGAACCTCACCCTATGTTCGTGGGGACATGTTACCCCGGAGTACTTCGGCAAGTTCTTGGGTATCCTTCGATCGGTAGGGATCGAATGGCTCATCAGCTTAGTCGACAGAGGGTTCGGGGCTAATCCTCTGTCACGCCCAGATGGTGCTCTCGTCGCATTATATTTTCGCGCCTCTCTCTCATCCCTTCTCCTTAGGTCGTCCGTGTCATAACGGGGGCTTTTGGAACTTCGTGCCTCTTGCTTTTTTCGGTCGTGGGCCCTGAGGAGCTCTTCGTACTTTTCCCTTTTCTTCTCGAGTGCCTTTCGATCACAGTCAGAGTCCTCGTCATCCGAAATCTCCACGGCTTTCTCAGGTATCGAGTAGAGAGAGTGGGTGTGGCGGTTGGCTTCCCGCTCTCTCTCTTGTAGTTCGAAACTCTCTCTCGGGGTGTTATCACTGAGCTCCCGGCGCAAGTCTCCCCTGCGCTTCGAGGATCAGGTTCACATCTTTTTCCGGCAGGCCTTGACATTTCCGATCGCTCGCTTCGAGTGGAAGCGCTTTCAGCGTGTTTCCTTTTTGGAGGTGGCTCCTTGGGATGGCTCCGAACAGAGACATTTTTCGAGTTAGTCCTTCTTCGGGGTGACCGACTGCGGTGGCTCCGAGTGGGAGGATTCACCGTGGGGTTTTTTGGAGGTAAACGCTTATCTACTACGTTTTCGCAGACGCTACGCACTAGCTCCGTTAACTGTCATTCTGTCATAAGGATATGGTGCTCCGCCCGGTCGGTTGCCCGTACCGACGTGGCCTTGGAGTGAGACGGTGAAGCAGACCGGGAAGGCTAAGGAGAAATTTCGTCTTCTTCTCGCTCCGAGACGACTTGGTTGGCGGTGTCTTCCAGGTCTTTTGGGTCAGCCGGTGGATCTTCTTGGTCTTTCGTGGTAGTTCCCGTTAGCTTCGTCATTTTCCGTTTTGCCATGGCTTTTGTCACGTTCCCACAGACGGCGCCAAGATGATGAGGATAAAATCGGCTCAAGGACTATCCCACCATCTCTCTTTCCATGGAAGCGTGTGGAAGGAGTAAATTTGAGTGGCCGGGACAAATACCTGCAAAGCGAGGAAAAGGTTAACGGGGTGGGGATCTGAGATCAGCCTACCTCAGTTAGGCCGACCTACAATTCAATGTTATGGAGGGATAATATGACTCGAAAAACCCAGTATGGAATGAATGAATGTGCATGCAATAAATGAGGGTATATTTATAGGATACGTAGTAGGCCCCTCATGCTTTCTCCTGATATTTCGAGGGTCGACTACAATCTGTCCTTTTCGAGGGGTTCAATACTTCTTCGATCCTTTAAAAGAAAGGGATTCGTAACTCGCGGTGGGCCTTGCCGTCCGCATACTTAGACGTTCGAGTCCATACGTGGGTGTTCGATGGATAAAGAGACGCCCGCTTCTCTAGATATCATTCGGACGTATACTCAGGTGTTCGGCTTAGCATGATTACCACTTGTTCCCACATCATAAAGAATACGCTAATCTATATTTACATTTTAGTCGTCAAAAACAGAGACAAATGAGCGTTTCGATCATATCATTGTTGTCAGATCGAAAAGAATGACTAAGCTTAATAAACATATAATGTGGTGGGGAGGCAAGAAGCACTTGATTCTGTATCTTACGTCTCAAAATCCAAGCATTCTACAAAACTGGGAATGCAATTCAAAACATGAATTGTGGTGCCAGCTTGTCTGATTTCCAACCTAGTTCAGTGATGTCTGATAGTCTTATGATGAAAATGATGCAACTAAATAGGGGGCATACTGAGCCTTAACAACTAAGTCGAGCAGACATGAGAATGTACTACTTACATAAAGAAAGAAGTCACTTCCAAGTAGTCCAATTATAAACCAGCAAGTGCCACATAAGAAAGCGGACAGAGACTGTAACAACGACATGTTTTCCACACTTTCAGTCCTGATCACCTCCATCTGCATTGTGCATCAAAATTTATTTATAATAGTTGTGCTACTCTCTAGTATGATCTCCTAAATGTTAGAAGTATAACTAGTAAGATAAGTGACTTACCATGACTCTCAGAGGTGAACAATACATTAAAGTGGAGGTTAGAGCTGCTAGAGTGCCAGAGAAAACTTTCCTGCCATTGCCATGGAAACCAAAGATGGAAACACATGCACATCCAGCAGACAAAGTGAGGACCAGAGCAAGTAGTCCCAGATTCCTGCGCTTCTGGTTCATTGGTGTATAGTTGAGGTATATCACCACATAAACAAATTCGAACAAAGCTCCAATTCCATTAATTGTCGAGACCAACACATTGTTAGGTGAGATAAAAGGCAAACCATACCTGCCATTTATCAGAGAAGAATATCCATCAATCAGAGATGAGAGATAGTACATGAAAACTTTCCAGACACATGAGCAACCTTAACATAATGCTATCACTAAAGTGACATATATAGAACTATTGCAGATAGAAGCATACACATGAGTCTAACAAAGAACAAGATGCAGCACAAGATATATTAAACAAAACCATTATACTGTGTTTAAGAGATGAAAACAGAATGCAAGAGTAAGAGTAATATTATAAGTAAAACTGACCAGAGAGAAAGCAAGCAGTTGAACAAGGTCATAAAATATGGAATTCCAGAGAACTGCCCCGTAGTCCCTTCCTGTAGGATCCTTCTGAAGGTAACCCTGCCATTAAACACACACAGAAAACAAAACTTATCAAACATTACAGATCCTTTACAGAGACAAAACAAAGTTGAAGAAGATACTAAAACAACCACTCACATGGGTGCCAAGAACATGCACAGAGCAAATACATACTATTAAACCCCATCCCACATCGCTTGAAAGTAGGACCTCAATTCAACATATAAGATTGGATAACCTTCTCCCTTTATAAGGGGAAGATGGTCCAATTCTAATATGGTATCAGAGCAGACCCAAGTCGATGATGGTCATTCACCCATGTTGGGTTTGAGCCGATGTATATTCCGGCATTCATTGTCTACGTTGTAGACCTGATGTTCATACCGGGCTACACGTGAGGGGGCGTATAAAATTCCATCCCACATCGCTTGAAAGTATGACCTCAATTCAACATATAAGATTGGATAACCTTCTCCCTTTACAAGGCCTTTTAAGGGAAGATGGCCCAATTCTAATACATACCCTGTCAACAAACAAACAAAAACGCCATTAAAACCCAACCAAAAGCTGCTGGTAAAGATGAACAGAAAAAATCCATTAAATGAAACAACAACTGACCCATAATTCCAAAAGCCCAGTGCAGAACCTTGTCCATTTTTTTGATTTCTTGTCAAGAAGAACTCAAAAAACCAAAGTCTAAAATCAAAAACCATGTGCTATAGCTATAGCTTTTTCTCCAAGAATGAAGAAGCAGTGCGTATAGTACAGCAGCAGGTGTGTGTGTGTGTGTGAGACGAGTATATATATATGAAAAGGGCCAGCAACAAAATGGGTGAGAATGAATTTACAGCTATTATTAATTTAGCATAACTGTTTTATTTTCAAAAACTCCGCTGCGTACGGTTTTTTTCTTTGTAAATTGTCATGTGTGGTTCATTCATTCATGAATTCTGTTTCTTGGTTTTGGTCATGCCTCTGTAACCATAACAAATAGTACAACAGACGGAGAGAGACTCATTTTGATTCCTTTTTTATTTATGAATGTCTACACAAAAACCAAGATTGTACTCGTATTTAGTTTCTTTTTTTTTTTTTTTTTGAAAGGTTCCAATAATTAACAAACTACACGGGAGTAATTAGCCGACTAACAGTCCTAGCGGCTTTAGAGTACAGGTCCGAATATAAATACGACATGAGCCAAAAGGGAACGCAGTCCCAAACGTACAAATACGGACATTGGGATACATCAAAATGGGGAGGGGCTAAAGAGTAGATAAAGATCCCTCCGCATGGACAAATTTAGCACTTCCCAACTTCGCTAGATAGTCTGCTGCGCTATTGATCTCCCGGTAGACAAAAGCATACGAAATGGACTCAAACTGCTGCTCCAGACCCGCTACATCCTGGAAGAGAACTTGGTGTGCCGCTGCTGGAACCATGGACCTGTTTAGACAACTAATCACATATTCAGAATCAGAAAAAACCGCTAACTTTGAAATATTGAAATTCTTAGCTAAGGTTAGTCCCGTCCTTATGGCCCAAAATTCTGCCGTGTTGTTGTCTGTGGATCCTATGTAGCTAGCCGAAACTTGCAAAACCTGACCATTGTTAGTTCGCAACACAGTACCTGTTCCTGCACTACTCGGACTACCTCTAGAAGAACCGTCTGTATGGAGTATAAAATAATCCACCGGAGGCCAAGTAAAATGACAATCAATAGACACAGATCTAGTAGAAGAAATATTATTAGAGTTATAAAAAGATACTCTTCTAATAGTTTCCCACCACAACTTTGTTTGGTTGATCGGTTTGTTATTAAAGATCAAGTCATTCCTAGCGTTCCACATTATCCAAAAAGCAGTAATAATTCTTAGTTGAAAATCACAGTTTAGAGGAAGGTTAAAAAGACAAGAAGGGAGGTTACCTTGCGAAAGACAATCATGTCTAGGGAAAAGGAGGTAACGGAGGAAATGGTAGCTTGGACACTCAAAGAAAATATGATGTATAGTTTCTTCATCTTGATTGCACAAAGGACAATTTGGGTTGTCCACGAGGTTTTGTCTCCAGAGACGGTTTCGGGTCGGTAGTCGGTCGTGAAGGCCAAGCCAATGGAAAAGTCTAATGCGGGGAGATGTTCTAAGACTCCAGATACGTCTCCACGGCCAATGCGGACCAGCAGCTCTGCCCTGCATGAGGAAGTAGTAAGCGCTCTTGACAGAAAAACGTCCAGTAGACGTCCAACCCCAAATAGAAGAGTCAGGGGTACTACGAGTCGGAATCGGGCATCCAACGATCAGATCAATCAAATCGGAAGGAAGAAGAGTAACTAGAAGAGGAATATTCCAAGAGTTGTTTAAAGGTATGAGGAAGTCCGCGACGGTGGCTTGGTTAAGGGTAGGAGGAATATTATTACAAAGGTCTCTAAGTTTAAAATTTCTTAACCATCTATGGTCCCAGAATAAGATCGAGGAGTCATCCCCAATGATCCAACTTCTCGCGTCCATAGTGGTCTCCTTGAGTCGATATAAATGCTTCCAGAGCCAGCTATTATGAGGACGGAACGAGGCATTTTCAAAAGAGGTGGAAGGAAAGTACTTCTCTTTGATCAATCTTGCCCAAAGAGAGTCTTCTTTCGATAAGAGTCTCCAGGTATTTTTGAGCATTAAGGCTTGATTTTGAACTTGCAGGTTTTTGATTCCCAGGCCCCCCCAGTGTTTGGGTTGACAAACCTTCGACCAACTGATTTTAGGAACCGACCGAGTAGAGGAAGTAGCATTCCAAAGGAAATGGTTTGCTATGCGGTCGATTCTGTTTGTAAACGAAGAGGGTAGTAAGGTAACTGACATTGCATATAAGGGAATGGACGTGATGACGGATTGAATGAGAGTAACTTTGTCGGCACGGGAAAGGAGTTTATTATGACACGCATTGATCCTAGAATTCACTCTGTCCACAATGTGATCGAAAAGGTCAGCTTTTTTCCTTCCAAAGAGGAAGGGAAGTCCTAGGTAACGATCTTTCCGTTTATTCGGTGTGACTCCGAGAAATCTAGTAATGTTATGTTGCAAATTAAGAGAGCTATTGGGGGAGAAAATAATTCTCGATTTGTCCCAACAAATGAATTGGCCAGAAGCATTACCGTAATCAAGGAGGCACTTACGGAGAGTTTTTACCTCCATTTTTGTGGCTTTGCAGAAGATCATGCAATCATCCGCATAGCACAATAACGGAATTTTGAAGGGAGCGGGCAGTCTGTTCCCAATGTTTGGAGGTGTAAGTTCTCCAATATTGACTAGGTACTGAATCTTGTGAACAAGAAGTTCTTGACACAAGATGAAGATGTAGGGAGAGATAGGGTCTCCCTGCCGGATACCCCTTTCGGGGAACCAAGTCTCAGAACAAACCGAATTCACTTTTAGAAAAAAGGAAGCCGATTGGATACAAGTACGAATTCGATCGATAAACCAACTCGGGAAGTTAAACTTCCATTCCGGTTTGTCGTAGGCCTTTGCCACATCTAGCTTGAGCCCTAGGAACGGAGTTTTGGTTCTTTTCTTGGAATTGATGGTATGAATGATCTCATGTGCCATCATAATGTTGTCGCTTATCAACCTCTCAGGTACGAAAGCGTTTTGGAATGGCGAGATTAGGTGATTTAGGAAAGGTCTGAGTCGATGCGCAAGGATTTTAGTAATGATCTTATAGGTAACGTTGCAAAGACTAATGGGGCGGAAATGGGTAGGAAGGGTCGGGTTCTCTTTTTTTGGAATCAAAACAAGTTGAGTTTGGTTAATTTTTGGGTCAAGAAAGCCGGTTTCAAAAAAATTGAGGACGGTTTTGCAAACTTTAGGCCCTACAATGTGCCAATAATTTTGGTAGAAGTGCGCGTTAAGACCGTCGGGCCCCGGAGATTTGGTCGGTCCAATGTCAAAAACCGCTTGACGAATTTCATCAGCAGAAACCTGTCTGGGCAGAGCTTGCCTTTGATTTTCGTCAAGGGTTGGTCCGTTAAAGTAAGAGTTATCCCAATCAGAAGGATTATTAGACAGAGCTTGAGTTTTAAAAAATTTTGCAAGATAGTGAGCTATGTCATTAGAGTTGGTAAGCCAAGAATGATTTTCAGCATGGAAGATCCCATTGATAAAATTGTTCCTTCTATTTTTGGAGGCAAAGGCATGATAAAACGTAGTGTTAGCATCACCAAACTTAATCCAATTGGTCTTAGCACGTTGCGCCCAATAAGTAGCCTGTTGGTTAATGAGACAATTGATCCTGTTGATGAAATCCGTATTTAGTTTCTTTGCTCTCCGTTATTGTGTGTCTAATGTCTATACTCGCTTTATTTTTGGGGCAAATATAATAAGTCCCCTTATAAATAAATGTATGTATTTTGTTACAAAATCTATCTATGTTTTAGACCATAATGTATACTACTACTACTATTAAAGAGTTGAATACATCTTTTACGGTTCACCTAGTTAAACGATCAACATTTCATTTACGGGCACGCGTCATCGTGATGTGTGATATATATTGTATGTTTTTTCTTTTTTTTTAAGCGGCAACGCGCCTTGCTTCGGAGTAATAGATTCGGTATAGATAATTTGAATCCAACATGAGCGGAGCTTCGCTCACAGTGAGCTTTATTCCTAACTCTGCTTATATGCCTACTTTAATTCCCGTTCTTTTTCATTTCAAAAAATACTATAAATTAGATCAATTAAATTCAATTTCAATAAGTTTTCTTTAACAAAGAGAACATGATCGTAATTAGATCAGTGGCGGATTCAGGGGGGCCGAGCAGGGTCACTTGACCCCCTCAATTTCTAAGAAGTACTATAATAGTACTAGAAAACAACTGAAATCCCAAATCTTTTTAAAAGGTTGTACTTTACCCGCATAAATTTTTAAAATGTCATGGTACCATCGAACCTTTTTAAAAAGGTTGCAGTTTATCCGAATTTTTAACACCGTTAAATAAATAAGGGAAAAATTAAAAAAACACAATTTCTAATGACAATTTTTATATTGGTGAGTCTATTTTTTAAGTTTTCCATGCTCCTTATCCCAGAATTATATTGTTATCAACATCTAGAATCTTTTAAAGGCCCTCCGTTAAGCGTTCAAGTCCTTTTCATCTTTTCCCTGCAAATTGTAAATGATGCACAATTCACCAATACTTACAAACAAATCTCACTAGAAAGTAGAAACGTCGTTGATTTGGTTGGTTGCATTGTCCAGTTGACCATTGCTTCATTGAAAGTTCAAAACAAATAGCTTATGTATAACAAAAGTTCAGATTGCAGCAAACAATTCACCAACACCTCTGTAGTTTTATTGTGGTACACAAATTATAACTTAAACTTTCTACCACATACATGCTATTGGAGAATTACAAAAGATTCCACAAAGTTGTTGAAATCGGCCACGGGTACAGAGGAGTATTAGAGAGAGAATTAATAAGATTTCGCAACTCCCTATCAGTTCGAGAAAGTTGGAATTTCACTTTAGCACAACTTAACCATCTATTCTCCAAAGAGAAACAACCATTAAAAACTATGAGGAATCTTGTCACCACCAAACAATCCTTTTTCCAGAACCTAAACTTCAATCATAACTCTTGAATTCACCGCCTGATCCATAGGCACGAGATGCCCTGCATTCATCACCACGACATGGCTCAAGCTCCCATACCTCTGCACATACCCGGCCAAACTCCCATCCACCCGCCAAACCTTCCTCTCCGCCTCCAAGAACTCACTGATCCCCTCCCACTTCATCTTCCTCATCCAAGCCAAACTCGAAACCACCCCATCTCTCAAATCACACTGCCCTTGGTACAACAAAACTCTAGTGTTCTTAACCAAATACTCCACCATATGCTTGGTACTCTTCATCACACCATCGTGCAACGCCTCCCCAACCACATCGCTACAAAGCTCAAAAACCGCAGACTCCTCAATGCCAAGCGCCTTCTTCACATCCACATTACTCAAAAACTCACCCACTAGATCATCCGGGTATGGAACATATGGTTACTAAAATTTGTTGTGGCATGTAATTCTTCTGATTTGGAAAAGTGGGAGTATTATACGTGTTTGTATGTTCATATAGTAAAAAGAAAAAGTACTAGGAGACTTTCTTTTTTATAATTTGGTGCTGAGCTTGTATACCGAGGGAATATGTTGTTTGTATGATTTAATCTCTTTTTGGACTTCCTTGTTATCAAATTTTTGTTCCATGCATGCTTGAGTGTGTTTGAAGAATAATATGTTTGTTGGGGTAAAATGGATTTCAACTTGGAGCTGGTGAGATTAAATCAAAATTAATTATGTAATTATGCATAAGATTAGTTAAATCATAATAGCAATCAGTTATACCGAAGATGGATTAGATTAGTAAAACAAAACAAATCCTTTTAAGTCCACAAAACATGTTTTAATTAATATAAGTTCATATGATTATCAATATGGGTTTTTATACCAACCCATTAGGATTCCTATACTATCGTGCTCCTGAATTGAATGCTTCTCTAACCTTTACATAACTCTTGTTTAGGCCGACCGAGTGCAGCGGGGAATAAAACGGGCCAATATAGATGCCCATCAGGCGCATTAGATGAATATAACACCACTTACTTGCCCTTCAAGCTTAATGTACTGGAAAGTTGAATCCTATAAGTTTGCTTTGTAGGTAAATACGATCCTTTTGCTCTAACATACGCAGCGGAATTTCAAAAAAATTTAACGATCAATCTTGATAACAGTTATTTAACATGTGATACTTGAAAGAGATTGACACTTACGGTTGGAGCAATTCCAAATCCTTGTATTTCGATTCAGCAAACTTAATCTGCTGCTCCTCGATCTCCTCTTCTAGCTTCCTTGCAAAAGCTTTCAACTCTTCTTCGTTGATCAACAAGTCATCAAGCTCTTCTCCCAACAGGTCCCAGTCCTCCGGATTCTCCATATTGCAATCCTTAACCTCGGTATCCACAGAAGTTCGTCTACCAATAAAAGTGGTAGTAAACTATTTTAAACAAATTACGTACGTAGGGTATATAAATTATATGTGTGGAGTATTCTATTTATTGTACTTCTTCGAAAGAAGACAAAATAGATGAAAGATTTTTCTTTGTCTATTGCTAATAAGGAAAGAAGGAGAGCTAAGAGCAAAATGTCATGTGTGATTTTTTTTGCTCTATCACATATATATTACTCCTACTACCGCTTCTTATACTTGAGTAGCAAAACCAAGACCAAAAGAAATACCATTCAAGTCAAAGGACATAACTTACAGGAGTCGTGGCCAGGGGACGTGATCAACCCCTTTAATTAACTAACGGAAGCGTGCGCCTTTCGTTTGTTATTGGGAGCGTGTCTAACACGTGCCTGGTTGAACATTCAGCTGGCCTGTAGTCGTGCTCCCTTAGGCCCAACTCTTGTTTGTCTTAGTCCATATCCATTTTATTGTCCAAATCCAATTCGGCCCAATTTTAACACTCCATCTTAATTGTCCAAATTCAATTTGATCCAATTAAATTATTCACATATTATAATCATAATAAATAATATTAATCTAATTAATATTCATTTATTAAGAATCCCAATTTGGTAGAGTACTATTCATGTAGTGTGACCCATAGGGCCTTATATATTAATCACTAATCTAATTAGGTTCACGGTGAAACTCCTAGACGGTTTACCGGACAATATTAATATATAAGGACGTTTGTAATTAAGAATATACAAATCACCTTTAATGTAAGGATGATATTGTCCTTTCATTCGCGAATACTCGAATAAGTCTAGAACTTGATATCGTGTCTGTTCCAATAACTTATTCATTTCTTTCTCATTCTTGTTAGTTGATCCACGATCATATTCAAACACTATTTTGAATATACCGTAATGCATTGGCCAATGACTAACAATCAACCTAACTATGAGATGTAGAGTATTCTCTCCAATGTCTATTGCGAGGAATGAATTCTATCTTGGTTCAACTACTACTCCCATGCGCTTCATAATATATCTAACACATGCCGTCGGATATAAGGTGTAGTAGAATCATCTAATGTAGATATTTTGTATGTCCTAGTGTTGTTAGGTCGTGAACTATGGTTGTACGTCAGGTCTGTAGATATTTTTGGCTTGAGTAGAAGGTGACTTGTTGTTTGGGAGCTTAGCTCCGGTCATAGCTTTTCCTAATGGTGGAACTCATTTCCTTTAAGGACTTGTTTGTTTGGCATTTTTTAGCCAATGGCAAACTTATACTAATTACTAAGTGTCAGTCAATGTCATTTTGGACTGAATTGTTTAACTAAGATGGTTCTTTTTTAGATTGTCCCTGATAATTGTCCTCAAGAATCAGTTTTATTTTTATATAATCTAAATATAATCATTCCAAGGCAAAACTTAGCAATTTTTATTTAACGGTTAGAATTTAATTAATCAAAATGCATAAGAAATATTAAAAAAAATACACAAGAGGGGCATAACAAGCCGAAACTCCGAAAACCAAGAAAGAAACTCCTGATCCATTGGAACTTGATAAACTTCCATGGCAAATACTAAAATAAACAAAACAAACACAAAACAACCCTATCAACTAGAAACAGAGCCCATATCCACCTTTCGTATACTAGACCACCAGGATTGATCACCAATTCAACACCATTTACATCAGTTTATTTGGAAGCTAAGGTACTGTAGCTTATTAAGGGTCATGTTTGCTAAGAATGATAGTGAGATGGTAGAAATAGTGAGATGAAATTCAATTGATTGTTTGTTGTTTAACATATTCACAGTGGCAAACTACGGAGTGTTCTTAAATTAGATTATTTTTGCGAGACCCGGAATCTCACTTCGAAACAAATGGAAAATGAAATGTTTGAGAATTCCTAAGGTACGTCAAATTTGCAGATAGAAGCGAAATGTTGCTTAAAATTTCCACCAAACACTCCTTGATTAAGTGAGAAAGGCAAATTAAATTTACTATGTTGACCTGACCCTCACAGGGTTACCGTTAAGCTGACCCACCACTACCAAGTCATAGTCAGGCGCCACACATGAACTTCCTTCTAGACTTTCAGTCCAACGGGTCGTCAAGTGATATTTTCAAATTCAAACTTTCCTACACTACACATTGTGACAACAAGAGCATGTTGCAAATACATAGTAGTATGAGACAATACAATAGTATCAACTCTATTATTTATCCTGCGTTAAAATGCAATTGCAAGTCTATATTATTATACTCCCACATTATCAAACTCTCAATAAATATATTTTACGAAACGTAAAAAAATAAATGGGGTGAACAAAAGGAAAACCAGTAAGTGGGAGGGGAGAATAGCTACTATAGCTAGTGTGTTTAATGTGTCACTTTTATATGGTGAATCCATTTTATTGGGACAAATAAAAGGGTTTACTTATAATAAATATGTTTGTTAAATGAAGATTAAGTGACTTATTGAAAAATTAATATGACCGAGCATTTATCCGTTATCTTATTAGATCCTTTAGCCAAATATACATAAATTCCTTTACCATGTTTGATAATACACTAACTTGTAAATGTTGACTTGCTTAGAAATCAGGGTATGATTACTCACAATTCACAGTATGAATTTTTTAGTGCTTTTACTTAAATAAATTTTTAAATATAAATTGTTTTGGTGAAAAAATAAAATAAGTAGAGACGATAGTTATTCAAGTTCATATTAATTGTTTTTTATTATAAGTTATTAAAAGTGTGGTCAACTTAATTTAAATTAATGTATATTTTGCATGACTTTATCATTCATCTTACCAGATAATTTTGCCTCATTTAACCATTCAACTATAATAAGCCTATGTTCTCTTCCTTTAAAAATTCATTAATTTTAATTCAATTCGATTCTGATTCATTCACTTCAATTTAGTTCATATTTGTCTAGTTGCTTTCACATTATAAACAAGTTTAGTTCGATTTGGTTTATACAAAAAGAACAGAAAAGAACAGAGCCAAGTATTTTATAAAGGTCGTGTGACTAATAAACTTCCGGTGAATCTATCAATTGCTTTGATTGCATTTTGTCAAAACCACACACATTTGACATTATATAATTCGATAAAGTAAGGGAACATTTATATTTTCCGATTTATGATATGCTAGATTTAGTCTATTATACCACCAAGACACATACATATGGATCTCACATATATAGGGTCCACTGTCCACTATCATGTGTCTTGGTAGTGTAATAAACTATGTCTAGCATGAAATAAAGCTTTCCTGATTGATTATCGATAAAGTAAGGGAACATTATATTTTTTCCTTTTCCTAATTTAAACCAAACGGTCTACATTTATTTTTCCTGGTCCAAACCAAGCCGCCTCATAAATTATACGATCCTACCGGACTGCGCGATTTCTATTTCCTACCGGAAGTATATCCCATCAGGCCAGCGCAATACATATACTCATCTGTCCCGCTCATTTCTTTACGTATTTCTTTTTGGGTCGTCCCAATCAATTCTTTACGTTTCTATTTTTGGAAGGTACCCCACGTACCATTTATATTACTGTAATCATTGTCCCCACATTCACACTTTACTTTAATCCTTTTTTCCACCACTACCATTTAAATATTGATCCACATTCCATTCTATATTAATAAATCAATATCAAACAAAACCTCTCATTAAAAACCTTGCAAAAACGTAAACTTCTCACGGGGACGGAGGGAGTATATGATATATCCACCTCTCATCCGGAAAAAGAAAAATCGAATCTAAAACATTCGCATCAACACCAACTATTCTTCTTCACACGCCTTAGAAAATTTTAATTTTGAAATTCCAAAAATACAAACAAACAGACCACACCACAGTCCATCTCTGATATCTCAACTTTTTCTCTCTCTCTATCTATCTTTCTTCTCCTCTCTACAATTACGCCTTTCCCCTCCAGTCCAAGCTATTTCAAAATAAACTTCCTTCTGTCTTAACTCACAAGTATCCAAACCAAATTTCATTCCTCTAGATCCTTCTTCAGCTATGGCGACCATGGACAGTTTGATTGGACTCGTGAACAGGATACAGCGAGCTTGCACAGCCCTCGGCGATTACGGAGGCGGCGATCAAGCTTTCTCCTCTCTCTGGGATGCTCTACCCTCCGTTGCCGTCGTCGGTGGTCAGGTTAGCCTCTGTTTGCTCTATTAACTCTTCATTTGGTTCAGAAATTCGCAGATCTAATTGTTTATTCTTCAATTTGCTGTGTTTGAGCTGATTAACAGAGTTCTGGAAAGTCATCGGTGCTGGAGAGTATCGTCGGGCGTGACTTTCTCCCCCGTGGCTCTGGTGAGTTATTTTTCGACTGTTTGTTTTGTAATTTTGGTGTTTCTTATGTTTAGGTATTGTTGTTGTAATTTGTGTATGTTTGGTTTATGTGTGAGTTGAGCTGAATATATGAGCTGACTTTACATGTTTTTGCATTCAGGTATTGTGACGAGGAGGCCGTTGGTGTTGCAGTTGCAGAAAATCGATGACGGCCAGCAGGAGTATGCTGAATTTGGGCATATGCCGAGGAGACGGTTCAGTGATTTCGGTATATCATTACTGACTTGACTGATTTTGGTTTCATTTTGTGCATGTTATAGATTAGAGAGTATCTAAATATTTTAAGAAATCAATGGTAATTTCACTAATTTGCTTATGGAATAATAAGACATAGTACTATATTCAATTTAGAGATGAAAATGCCCGACTGCTAGGTATCTAAATATTTTAATATGAATGGTAATTTGCATTGTGTTGTATGTCCATTGTTGCTTGTGAAATTATGCAAGTGTTATGTCATTTCAATTTAAATTGAAAATGTAGAACTGATTGAAGACCAAAATGTTTACTCCACCTCGTTGTCTAATGCAGAATTGGTTCGCAAAGAAATTGCTGATGAAACTGATAGGATCACTGGGAAGTCGAAACAGATTTCTCCTGTCCCCATTCACTTGAGTATCTATTCGCCCAATGGTATGTTTTGGTTTATAAATACTATTATTAGTTTGGTTTGCTGAACCGATGCTGATGCTTTTGGGTTGTTTTCTGCAGTTGTGAACCTAACACTTATCGATCTTCCTGGGCTGACTAAAGTTGCTGTTGGTAAGTTTTTGTTTGTTTCTAGCGAACTTCGAAAAAGATTTTTATTATAATCATTACTGAATATGATGATATCTAAATCTTTTTTCCAGAGGGGCAACCTGAAAGTATAGTCCAAGATATAGAAAACATGGTTCGGACCTATGTTGAAAAGGTAATATCATAACGCTAGCATGTAATTATAACTTGTCTTGGCTACTCTGCTCCTTTCTGTGACCAATTGGGGTTTAGGTTCTACTTTTACACGATATAAATTAGTTTTTTGAGCTTGATATAATGTTTTGTGCCAAATGCAGCCGAACTCCATCATCCTGGCAATATCTCCAGCGAACCAAGATATTGCAACATCAGATGCAATCAAACTTGCAAAGGAAGTTGATCCTTCAGGTGAGTTTAAATTGCATTATGACTTGAAGTATGAAAGTTGAGAAAATCTATGTCATTGTAACTTGCTTCTGCCATCTCTATATTTGCAGGAGAACGCACATTTGGCGTATTGACAAAACTCGATCTAATGGACAAGGGAACTAATGCACAAGATGTAAGTTGCCCTCTTTCTCTCTTCAAAGTGCATATGCAGAAAATCACACCTAAAGAAACTTGACAAGAACAATCCTCCCTCTCTACCTGTCTCAAGTTCCATGTTCCTTTGGCTTTTTAGGAGTTTGTGATGAATCTACAATAGAAGTTTAATTAGTTTTTTAAACAAACAATGAACAATCCTCCCTCTCTACCTGTCTCAAGTTCCATGTTCCTTTGGCTTTTTAGGAGTTTGTGATGAATCTACAATAGAAGTTTAATTAGTTTTTTAAACAAACAATGGTTAAAAAATGTTAAAATGAGTGGCAAAAGTGTAAATATGTGTGTTGGGGTTAAAAGTTACTAAAACTGGAAGATGGAACTTTCAATGGAACACCCCAGAATAGAATACATGAAACTTGGGGCAGAGGTAGATGGAGTAGTAGCTGTTATCATTAGCATTTGTACACGAATTTGTGTCATCCTTCTATTCTTGAGAAGAGTATATTTCTTCAGTTGAAATGCTATCTTTTAAAGTTTAGACAGATGCTTCTTTTTCTTACAGACATGCATAGTGATAAGAACTTGAGTCTTGTAAGAGCTTGTAATTCGTAACTAACTGTCTTGTAACGAATTTGTGTCATCCTTCTATTCTTGAGAAGAGTATATTTCTTCAGTTGAAATGTTATCTGTTAAAGTTTAGGCACATGCTTCTTTTTCTTACAGACATGCATAGTGATAAGAACAAGTCTTGTAATAGCTTGTAATTCGTAACTAACTGTCTTTGTTTTATTATCAAAAGGTTCTAGAAGGGAGAGCTTATCGTTTGCAACATCCTTGGGTGGGTGTTGTGAATAGATCTCAAGCAGATATCAATAAAAATGTGGATATGATTGCTGCGAGGCGCAGGGAGCGTGAGTATTTTGCTACAAGTCCTGATTATGGTCACTTGGCAAGTAAAATGGGTTCTGAATATCTTGCAAAGCTTCTTTCAAAGGTACACTTCTGTTACTCAGGTTTAATTCACTCTGGCTGAATTTTAGGAGGATACCTCTTAACATGTTGAATATATTACTGCAGCACTTGGAATCTGTAATTAGAGCAAGAATACCTAGTATCACTTCTCTGATTAACAAAAGTATTGAGGAACTTGAATCTGAGATGGACCATCTGGGGAGGCCCATTGCTGTGGATGCTGGGGTGAGTTTCTTGCATCCCTCACCTGTTTTGATTTGAAATTTTCTGTTGGTTGGTGCTGACTTTTGGTTATTCAGGCCCAATTATACACCATCTTGGAACTTTGCCGTGCTTTTGACAAAATATTCAAAGAGCATCTGGAAGGAGGGTATGTTTCTTGTTTTGCTTTTTCTATATAGTTTATATAGAAAAACTTCCCTCTACTATTAGCATCCCCTATCTTGTTAGTTCCTGATGAGGCAATATGAACACGTAGCTTGAACCTGCAATGTGCTAATTTCTGTTCTTGAGAAGTCACACATGCGTGGATACTGTTATTGATTTCTATTTTTGTACACGATGAAATGCTGCTTTCATGTCAATTTGTGTCCTAGTTTTCAAACAAAGCATGCTGCATGTGCTTGTTGAGTCTAACCAGCTGCTTGTTAACATTTTCAGCCGACCTGGAGGTGATCGAATTTATGGAGTTTTTGACAATCAGTTGCCAGCTGCTTTAAGGAAGCTTCCTTTTGATCGACATCTTTCTGTCCAGAATGTAAAGAAAATTGTTTCAGAAGCTGATGGTTATCAGCCACACTTGATTGCTCCTGAGCAAGGTTATCGACGGCTTATTGAGGGCTCATTAAATTACTTTAGAGGACCTGCTGAAGCTTCTGTAGATGCTGTGAGTAGTTCTGTCCCATTTTGAGTTAATTGTTTGGTCTAATATGCTACTGCATTGGTGGCTGATATACAAATGTGTTTTACAGGTTCACTTTGTGCTAAAGGAACTTGTCAGAAAGTCTATGGCAGAATGTCAAGTGAGTTTATGTTCTAATATTGATTACAAATTCTATTATCTTACTCCCTTTGTTTCTTTATTGACCAATTTTATGCAATGAAACAGGAATTGAAGCGGTTTCCTACTCTGCAACAAACAATTGTTGGTGCAGCAAATGAATCTTTGGAGAAGTTCCGTGATGAAGGCAAGAAAACAGTCGTGAGATTGGTTGATATGGAGTCTTCATATCTGACTGTTGATTTCTTCCGGAAACTACCCCAAGAAGTTGAAAAATTGGGAAATGCAGTGGGAGGCAACCCACGCGAAGGCCGCGGAAATTCACGGGATTCCTCAGCTGCTGCAAGTAATGTTGACCAATATGCAGATGGACACTTCCGGAGGATAGGGTCGAATGTCTCATCTTATATACATATGATTTCTGAAACACTGAGAAACTCAATCCCCAAGGCAGTGGTCTACTGTCAAGTCAAGGAGGCCAAACAAAATTTGCTGAATTATTTCTACACTCAGATTGGAAGAAGAGAGGTATATTTTGTTTTCACGTCTGTTATACCCTGTATGTGGCAACTTGCTCGCGTGACCCCCACCCCCACCACACCACACTTTCAAGTGTTTGGAACAATATGAAATCTTAGTGATGGAATGCCCTGTCTCTTGAAAACGATCAAAATCCTTCACTCACTATATGTTATTTTCATTTAAGATTGTTCATGTACTATTTCACCTTCATACACCCAAAAGAATGTGTTGAAGTTTATGCTGGGGTTTATATTCATGTGATGAGCAAATGACCGGCCCAGTCTTAAAAATGATCGAAATTCTTCACTTTTGCCTTTCATGTTGGGATCTATATTGATTTTATGGTTTAATGACATTTCAGGGCAAACAACTGGCTGAGTTGTTAGACGAAGACCCAGCATTGATGGAGAGGAGACTCCAAGCCAGCAAAAGACTTGAGCTCTACAAGAAAGCAAGAGATGAGATTGAGTCTGCTTCATGGGCGCGATGAAGCTTGATGTTTGTGTGTAGAGAAAGAGAGATGTTTTGTATGTAATATATATTATGGAGTACCAGTAGTTAGCTGTGGTTGGCAGATTCTTGATTCTCAATCAGCAACTGGCATCCATTTTGTTTGTAGTACTGTTTTAGATTCTCTGTTAGTTGTTGGCTTGACACGCACTCCTTCGTAATATTCATTAGTTCTTTTTAATTTAAATGCTGTAAATCTGAGACTTTCATTCTTTGCCACGATTCTTCTAACTCAGTTTTCTATCCATTCGCGGATAAAAATCTAAATCCTAAAAAATGAATCGTAAAATCTGAAAATATCTTTGATACCATTACAACTCTCTTAATATCTCTATTATCTCCAGAATTTAGTCTTAACAAGCCATTTTCTTTTAATCTAGTTTCTGTTGCCACTGCTGGCCCAAGTAAAAATTAAACAGTCTGACCCATTTAAAAGTTAAACGAGCTGTTCTATTTACAATTTAAACGTGCTGGCCCAGCCCAATACATTTATAAATATGCTATGGGCCGTGTCGGACCAGAAGATATGTAAAGATAGTGTTTGTAAATACTATCAAAATATAAGTAAAATCAATGACTTTTTCACCCAATGAGAATGAGGTGTTGATTTTGTTCCTGTTTAAGAAAATTATGATTTTACTTATTATTAAGTATTTGCAAACACTACCAAAAAAAGTCCAGCACAGCCTGATTAAAAACTCTGCCTCTTAATTGATTGAAACGGGCTTTGTCAGGTTGGACAGGCCCAAATACAATTTTTTAAAGCATAAACACCTATTAATGTTGTTAATAGAATAGAGTTTCCTATTTACGTAGTACTTACTCCATTCCTTATCAAGCTTCCCATTTGGTTTTGTTGACTTTTTTTCGCCTCCGTTTGATTCCGAATTAATCATAAATCGTATTGGAAAAAAAATATTTGAAGTTATATTATGCAAATATAAGATTTCCACTTTTATAATATAAGTTTAAAATATTTTTTTCCGGTGTGATTTAGGATTAATTTGGAGTCAAACAAAGTCTCGAAAAAGTAACGAAATGAAATGGGAAGCTTGATAAGGAATGGAGTAAATACAAGTAACCCACTAACCTCCCATTTTCAAAATCTCATAGAAACTTAATAAAATATCTGCTACCGAGACTGGAAATAATCTGACCTTGTCACTTATCAGTTAACCTTTCTCAGGTAGATAATAATTTAAAATGATGAGTTTAACAAACAGACTGCTCTCATCCCAGTGAAATTTGTTGAGATAATGAAATCCCCAGAAACTTCAAGATCTTATTCTAGTTCTGGGAAAGAATGACAAGTTCCCAATTAACTTCTAAAAATTGCAAGCTCGGCTTACAGTGTGGCTTTCACTGTGACCGGCTTCTTCACCATGCCTTCTAAATCCTTCCATAGTTTCGGGTCAGCAAAATTCTCAATGACCATAGTTGCCCCAGCTGATAATAGCAATTCTTCAGCATTCCTTGTGGATATAGCAACGACGGGCATCCCAGCAGCTACCCCAGCTTTTGTTCCAGACGCAGAATCCTGCAATTTAACCAAATATTGAAATGTTAAAACCACAATTGTCATGAACAACGCATCAGAAGTAATGCATGCAGACATTAAGTATCAAAATACATGCACGATGAAACGGCATCAATCCCCTAACTCTGGAGACTGGAGAGACCAACTCCTAGACTAGATTGCAGCTAATGCTTTCAAATTTATTATCAGTCAACATTCTGGTATTGGTGATGCACATATTCGTATGAATCTCAAAGGCTTTATAAACTGAGAGTGGATTAAACATCCTTCTACATTTTGTGCTTTTTTTTTTTTTTTTTTTTTGGTTGTTTTTTTCATTTGCCTGTTTCTTGCTTTCAGATAGGATGTTGAGCCATGTCCAGTTGAAAACAATGAGCCTCTATTGTTGTTGAAGCCACTACTATGTCAGTCACAGGAGGCCAAAAATGCTCAAAAAGGGAATTGGTGGCATTGTCAGAATATAAAATGTTCGGGAAGATGAACAACCCGCGTGCAAAGATCATCTTATGGCTTTTTTTTTCTTATTTGGTATGTGTTTGAAGTGATAATTCTACGTTCTTGAAAAGATAATGGGGATGCAGTGTCACTACAGGATTACAACGCGTTCAAGACTTCAAGTAAGATTTCATTAGTGAAGGCAAATGGTACCTCAAAGATGAATGCATGCTCAGAAGATATTCCAAGTTCCTTCACAGCTCTCAAATAGGGGTCAGGAAAAGGTTTTGCTCGTTCGCATTCAGCTCCAATGATAAGCAATTCAAAGAACTCTCCTAAGCCAAGCAGTGAGATCATCAACTCAGCATTTGGTCTTGGAGCATTAGTAACCGCAGCTCGTCTCACACCATGAGCTTTCAACCATGCACACAACTTATCAAGCCCAGTCACAGGTTTTAACTGCTCTGAAGCAATTCTGTTATATAATGCTGAAGTCAGATCATATGGAAGTAATATGCATTGTAGGCGTAAGCATTTGGTGATAAACTGGTGAATCAATTTGCAGAAGAATTGAATTGAATACGCAAATAAAAGATTAAGAAAGGCATTACTTTCGGAACAGTGCTTCCTTGTCTTCCATAAACTTGCGGGCTTTTTCTATTTCCCAATCTGGAAAAAGAAAATGACAGAGATCCTCATTATGTCCACCACTGATATTCTTGCTGAAGTACTCCTCAGTGATCGGCTCACCTCCATTGAATCCTACCTGTTAAGCAGTGACATAATAACCGGATAAGAGTGGAATATGAATGTTAGAAGAAAGCAGAAGGAAAGGGAAAAAAAGTGAACCTCTTGAAGCATTTCTCTGAAGGCATAGTAGTGAAAGGGATCTGAATCGCAGAGAGTACCATCGATGTCGAATAGTATTGCTTCCAATGGAGCGACAGAAGGAAGCGAGGGAGGGCTGATGCACATCAGAGAATAGAAAATCAGATAAAGCAGAACCATGCCCATAACATAACTCTTGATAGAGATATTTAATGGTTAAACTACATGTGCAATCAGAATTCCAACACAACATGGTAAAAGGACAGCATCTTAAATACTACCAAGCTTCAATACAAGAAATTAGTCTTCTATCTATAAACAGAGGTGTTTGCAGATCATTAGTGCCCTTTTCTTCCTCATTTGGCAGATACCTTTTCAGGTTGTAATATCTACCAACTCTCTTTTTTTAGAATAGTCTAGTTGCAACAGATTAACTGGGAATTCATCCAAAATTCTTTTGTGAATCAGAAAAAATGTCAGCTATCAAGAAGCAATATGAGAACCAGGTCAAAAGTTTAGCATCATTCAGCGGTCACCACACACATCCATGTAAAAGAAATACATAATTATCTGTGAACTGGATAGGTTCACCATTAACATTGTAAATGCAATGTTTGATGTAACTTAAAACGATCCAGCACTGTAAGATACAGGTGAGAACCTTAGTATAACTTGTATGAGGTAAAACATCATTGCATCCAACTTATGGCCTATCGGTAATATCATGCTTTGAATAGGGTAAATTGTGATATTGATTCAACTACCAACTATACGCCTCAACAATCAACATGTTCATTAGTGAAAGCAACTAATCTAGAATAACCACTAAGCGCCGAAACCTAGGTAGACCTCATAACCTCCCATCCACCCCATTTTAATCAACTATCACAAGACTAGAACCAAAAAAGACCCAATGGAGGAAGTTAAGGCCCTAGCTGCCACAGTCAACTGCATCTGGTCTTGCAACTGTGACAACTTTAAGAGAAATTGAGTTTGATAATCTGCACTGCAATTTATGACACACCATATTTCCTTCGCTTTGTGCCAAGTATTTCAAAGTGTTTCAGATTTTAATCAGTTTCCTTAATAATCCTCCCAAGCATGATAACATCTAAATGAAAACCACATCCAACATACAACACCAAATTCAATGAAAATGAGAAACTAAACATGCATACTTGGCCAGGCTCGACTCTTAACAACACTACTCGGGTTACTCTTAGAACACAATTCACAAGAGTTCTTTTAAACCAAGCTCAACTGATATTCGTACTCTTCTAAGTAGATTATCATTTTCATCCTAAAATTTTCAACTTAGTAATTTAAGTATCATCTAAGAAATATATCTCTCTATAATTTGAAACAGATTAAAAGTACGTTTCTAGTGCTGGCCAGTTTCAAATGAAGGAACTAGTAACTTGCAATTAACTATGCAACTTTCAAGATATAGAAGTAACATAATTTATAATCCAACTTCATCACTTATAGTCAGCCTTTCTCTGATTGATAATGAGTATAACAACTGAGTGCTCTCATGCTAGTAAAATTTTTGAGATAATGAATCCCCAGAAACTTCAATATTTTACTCTAGTTCTGGGTAAGAATGACAACTTTCCAATTAACTTGTAAAACTTCCAAGCAAGGCTTACAGGGTGGCTTTCACTGTGACCGGCTTCTTCACCATACCTTCTAAATCCTTCCAGAGCTTCGGGTCTGCAAAATTATCGATGACAACAGTTGCCCCAGCAGATAGTAGCAATTCTTCAGCGTTCCTCGTGGATATAGCAACAACGGGCATCCCAGCAGCTACCCCAGCTTTTGTTCCAGATGCAGAATCCTTCAATTTAACCAAACTTTAAAGTGTCAAAATCACAATTGTCAAGGAAAGATTCTTGTCATAATTTCTATGACAGAAATGGTCATGCATAAAAAAAAATTGGCATGCATTGCATGATGAAACACCATCAAATCCCCTGAACTTTGAAGAGATGTACCCCTAGACTCGAATTGGTTGTAGCTAATGCCTAGAAATTTATTTGAAGTTAACTCTACGGCATTCGTGATGCACATGCAATTTAGGTGAATGTCAAAGGGTTTAGAAATTGAGAGCAGTTTAACCATCCTTTCAAGCTTTTAGCTTGTTTCTTGCTCTAATTTCAAATTTTATACAATTAATCTAGAGTTTCAGGAAAAGAATTCGGGAAACTGGGAAAAGGGCGTGAGCCACATGTCATTGCTCACAGAAAGCAGTTAAACATGGTAGATACAAGATGAACACCCAGCAAAACATCATCTTAGGGGCTTCAGGAAGTTTGAAGTGGTTTTCTCTATGTTCTTCAAAAGATAATGGAGATTCATAAGTGTAAGTACAAGATAAAATCTACAACTTGTTATGCACAAATTTTCTCAGTGAAGGCAATTGGTACCTCAAAGATGAATGTATGCTGAGGAGATATTCCAAGTTCCTTGACAGCTCTCAAGTAGGGGTCAGGAAAAGGTTTTGCTCGTTCACATTCAGCTCCGATGATAAGCAATTCAAAGAATTCTCCCAACCCAAGCAGTGAGATCAACAACTCAGCATTTGGTCTTGGAGCATTAGTAACTGCAGCTCGTCTCACACCATTATCTTCCAACCATGCACACAACTTATCAAGCCCAGTGACAGGTTTCAACTGCTCTGCCGCAAGTCTGTGTATTTAATAACAAAGTTAGATATCATGGAACTAAAACACATTTCAGGCATAAATAACTGGTGATAGATTGGCTCAGAGTCAGACGGTTACTACAGCATAGAATATCACAAAAAAATTGTACTTGACGGACTTATGATATAAAGGATTCTTTTAGAGAGTTTGTAGAGCATATTTTGGAGAGATATTTGAATTACAAGTTGGGGTATAACCCACTTATATTGGCGACACCTTTTGAGCTATAATAGATATTTAAATTCCTTATTAAATTGGTAAGGCATCGGCAAGTCAATGAGCAGACAAATTTAATTGAGTACTAGCAGAAGCAATCAAGAAACTGTATTAAATAAATCCAATCACAAATGAAGTAGGTAAACTCGGGAAAAATCACGTGAAATGGTAAAATTCAATGGTAGAATATTGAGATTCATGAATGGAATACATTGAGAAATAAATGTTTAAAAGAGCTTACTTTCGGAACAGTGCTTCCTTGTCTTCCATAAACTTGCGGGCTTTTTCGATGTCCCAATCAGGAAAAAGAAGATGACAGAGATCCTCATTGTGTCCACCACTGATATTCTTACTGAAGTACTCCTCAGTGATTGGCTCTCCTCCATTGAACCCTACCTGTTAGACAGTGTCATGATAACTAGTCAGAGGAATATTAGAAGAAAGCAGAGGGAGAGAGTGCAGAAGTAAATGTAGAGAGTCAACCTCTTGAAGCATTTCTCTGAAGGCATAGTAGTGAAAGGGATCCGAATCACACAAAGTCCCATCAATGTCGAATAGTATTGCTTCCAAGGGAGCAACAGAAGTAAGGGAGGCATGGCTGAACATCAGAGATTAGAAAATCAAATACAGCAGAAGTCATGCAACCTAAGCAAAACTCTTTAACCGAGACATATAATAGCGAAATACTACTGAGTATGTGTTCAAAATTCCAGCACAGCTAGGTAAAAAAACAGAATGTTCACAACTAAGAAGCTTCAATAAAAGAATAGTGATCTTCTGTCAATACAAGAGAGTAAGAAACTATTGTAAGTCCTCATTACTATTTCCCTCAACATTTATCTTTTCTTTCTTTTCTTTCAGCTAGTAAAGTCTAAAAGTTCAAGGGGCAAAGCTTGAGAAAAAAACTCTAATGAGAACACATGTTTCTCTAATCTTTCTGTATATGTGCCACATTATGTCACTTTCTTTTAGAATAGTCTAGTTGCACCAAATACAAAAGGAATTCCTCTACCATTCTTTTGTAAGTTAGAGAACAGCAAACTATCAATTCAAACACCAGCGGTCAAAAGTTTATTATCATTCAGCAAACAGCACATACTGGCTGGGAGCCAAGTTTACACACAAATGGTTAATGTAACCCGGTACCATCCAGGATTTTGCAATGCTCAGCCTAATATATGTGGTAAACTAAAACCGAGTCATAGCTAAGTTTCCAATTATTTCAAGGGACAAGGGGAGGCTCCAATAAGGTGAATCATCACATGGTACGTCAACAACCATCTATATACCTCGACAATCAACATGTTCAGTGAAATCGACTAACCTTAGTTGACCACTACAGCACCCAAGGTCCCAAACCAAAGGTAGATTCCCCAACCCCCATATGTCTTCATTTTTTTCTTAATTGACTATACTTGAGCTAAAGAGCCCCTATCTGAACTGATCCTAGCTGCTCCAACCAATACATGATAAGTTTAGCAATCTGCACAACTACAGAGTTTATGACACTATAGTAAAACATTAGTGCCTGTTCTAAGTTTTTCTAAGCATATCGAATTTCATCAAGTGATCTTAACTACTACTTAATCAGAATAGTCCTCCCAAACACAATAACATCCAAACGAAACCACATTCCAAGTACAACATCAAATTTCAAAACTAAAAGTTACACCCATCACTAGTCACAACCAGATGACAATTGAACATTTAAAACAAAAAACTGCTACAATTGAAAGCTAACGAAACTTAAAACGACAATGAGAAGCTGGAAAACACATCACTGTAATGAGAATCAATACAAAAACAAAATCTAGAACAAAACCTGCTACAAATGAAACTTAAAACGACAATGACAAACTGAAAAACAGAAACAAATTGAGATTTAATCAAACAAGGAAGCAACAAATGAGCCTTAACCACATACATACATCACTATACAAAACGAATCGACAACTAATCAGAAGAACGGAAAAAAAACGAGAAGCAGATGCAGCGATATATACCTTGACGAAGACATCTTAGCAGAAAATGACCGAGGAGAAGGAACAACAGTAGTATAAAGGTGGTTCTGTGGAAAGGGAGAAGAATTTGGGAGAAAAATACTTCTTCTCCTCGTGACAAATTGAGAGGAAAATTGTAAAGATGGCATGGCCATTATATAAGGCAGCTAGCCAATAGTTAGTCAGTAGCTGCCTTAAAGTTAAAGTACTATACTACTGGGAGTCTGGGACTTATTTTATTTTTTATATTTCGATTTTTTTTAAATTTTATTAAATTGGTTTTAGATTTCCGAAAATTTGGTGTTGAGAATTTGAGATGGAGAAAGAAACGTAATGGAATTGGTTCGCTCATTCATTTATACGGATCAGGAGATTCTTGTTTGGTTCACATGTGTGAGTGTCGGACTGGTTTACAATTTTATGTGTACTGTGTGGGCTTCTTCTATTGGTTCTGGGAGCTACTCTGATAATAATGTGAACTCGAATATTCTGTGTGGATCGAATAAATAAATGTTTTTTTTTTATTTCCCATTTTCCAAATCCTCTGCTGTTGTTCAGTCAATCATGGAATACTGTGTGTGATGCTTTAAAAAGAGCAAAGAAAATAAATTAATTAAATATGGAATAGTAGCTTAGATGGATGAAATCAAATTGATTTTTGTGGTAGATGATGATCCACTAAAAATTACCCCCTCTCTTGGTATTATTTAATTAAAGCTTCCTATTTATTGTTAAAAATAGAAATGAATTAAGAATTTTTATTATGAATGATGATTTTATGTGCATAATAATTTAATGTTTAAATTTGTGATCCTCAATTTTTTTTAAAATTATTTTTAAAAAATTGTAATGGAAATAGTAAATAGAAATTTTTTACAAAGAAACAGTGGAGAGGAGGGAGTATAGATTATAGATTTACTCCCTCCGTCCCACAGATCATTACCCACTTAGGTTAGTGTGCAATTTTAAGAAATGACAGGTAAATAATAAAGAAAATAAAAAGGTTAGTAGGGTATGTTATATTTTAATTGGACAATACTTCCTTTTCTAGAAATGGATAGTAATATTTTGTCGAACATTTTGTTGAACGTATACAAAAAGAAAGTGGCCAATTTTTATTTTTATGAGACAGAAGGAATATAGTTTTTATTAACAATCAGTTTGAATTTTATAAATTTAAAAATGTATAGATTCCCACACGGTTTTGTCATCATGAAAATGATACGAGTAGTAACTTTTTTCTTCTATTAGCATGACCGTATCGCCCCAATAGAAGTGTTTTTAGTGTACAATATTATATTCATCCGTTCGTTTTCATGATTCACGTTTTAACTCTTATAATTCCTTCGTTGATCCATTCATTTTCATGATCAACGTTTTGAGCTTTTATGATGATTTCTCCATTCCTTATAATGGTTAAGACTTAAGACCATCTCAAATGGGAGTTGTTGGTCTCGTGACTCTCGTCTTATAATTGTATCAAACGTCATGTGACAGACGTCCAATGTAATGTAATGTAAACAATCTGACCAGGCGTGAGATTGGATTGTTAGACGTGAATACAAGATTTATATTTTATTTTAGCTCCCAAAATTATTGTATAACTAAGGCTTCTACGTAAAAAAAATCTAGAACTATTTGGACTTTGAGCAAACCAAAACATGTTTCTATAAATGAGTTAATCAATCTATCATAGAATCCAAAACAATGAGGTCACTGAGAAATGTTGGGATGAAGAACTAAATGTTTTAGTGTTGCTCGAACGCTCGAGAATATTGCAAGGGTGTGTACGTTTGAATTATATATACCAAGTATAGAAAGAGTACATTAGGAGATAGAAATGGAATGACTGAAGATCGAGAAGGTCTCATGAGAGGCCATACTTAAAAAGAGACTCTAGAGACCAATTTATCATCATTTTCTTTCTCGTTTATTTTCCCTCAAGTACGCTCAGGTGATTCTGACTGGATTTCGTTTATTTTCGATGTTGCTCAGATTGGTTGATTATTTATTCGATTGGATTTAGTTTATTGATATTTGTTGGGTTCGAATGAATATGTTGTGGTGAATCTGTGGTTCATTGTTATTCTGGATCGATCTATGTTGTTATTGTTGTTTGGGACACAACAAAAGCCATTCGTTATTATGTTAGTATGTTTTTAGTATGATGGTAGTGTTATTTTGTTGGTGATAGGTGTTAGATTTGACATCTAGATGTAGATCTCGTGAAAAATTATGTTCTGCGATATTTGCTATGTTCTCAGCCATATTGTCCATGTTTTCAGCAATACTGTCTATGTTTTCACCAATATTCTCACTGTTGTCTAATGCTCTGTTTTTTTTTTTTCAACTTATTTCATGAAAAATTGGTCTCTTACTCACTATGTTCTCAACATTATAACCCATATTTTCAACAATATTGTCCATGTTCTCACCAATATGCTCTGTTTTATGCATTGAAAGTATGAAAATATATACCTATGCAGTACTCCCTATGTTCTCAACAATATTTCTTATGTTCTTATCAATATGTACCATGAGCTCACCTGCACACACTTTTTATGCATTAAAACAATGAAATATTGATCAATGAAATAGTTTCTATGTTGTCAACAATATTCCTTAGGTTCTCACCAACATATACCATGATCTCACATGAATGCTCTATTTATGCACAAAAAGCATGTAAATATTGACCTATGCAATATTATATATGTTCTTATCAATATCTCCTATGTTCTCACCATTATGTACCATGATCTCACCCATATGCACTGTTTTATACACTTCAAGCATGAAAAAATAATCAATGCAGTAGTTTCTATGTTGCCAGAAATATTCTCTATGTTCTCACCAACATATGCCATTATCTTACATGGATGTTCTGTTTTATGCACATAAAGCATGTAAATATTGGCCTATGCAATATTTTCTATGTTCTCAACTATATGCTCTATGTTCTCCGCAATATGCCCCATGTTCTCATCTAAAAGGCTCATGTTCACTGATCATCACATTTTGATATGTAGGTATAAGTACCATTTTGACATTCGTGGATGCTTGAAAGGACTGACATGAACTTTTGATAAGTACAACGACTACTACAACCTTTACCAACACGAAAGGGAGAAGAAAAAAAGGAACCAAGACCAAAATTTGAGAGGATAACGAAGAAACCACCTAGTTTGTGGAATACTTGTTCTGATTAATTAATTTGTTATGCTTTGGACAATTTTCAGACTTTCAATTGTTTCATATGTTATGTTTAACAATTTTAAATAGTAATATACTATATGTCTATGATCTAGTTTGAGAACATAGGAGATATTTTCACAAACATGCAATGTAATTGGAGAAACATAGACTATGACACTTATATAAAATCAAGCTCATGAGAGATATTATGAGAAACATGGGTAATATTTTCATGAACATGGATGACATTTTTAGAAACATGGACAATATTTGAACAAACATAGAACATGAACATTATTAATAAATTGCAAGTGCATGGGATAATTTTGTGAGAATCATGGATAACATTTCCATGAACATGCATGATATATATTCTCAGGAACATGGGTACTATTTGGACAAATATAGAACATGAATCTTGTATATAATAAATTGAAGTTCATTGAACATACTATTTTAGCAATCTATGTTCTACCATTTGCCACCTATGTTCTTGAACAAATATCCTATGTTCTTCCACAAATAACATATGATCTTTACTTCTCGGTATTTGATCTCTTACAAACACAGTACACAGTAGCCGTAGCAAGATAATCATCATCAACTTACATCACCCTTTGCTTCCGCATTCTCTATCATTTTCTCAGCATCATCTAACAAAAACAAAACCACAAATATAGGCAATATTGTAATTAGGAACATAGACAATAAACTAAAAAACATGGGCAATAATCTAAACAAAAATCATGATACACTAAAAATCAAAATATAAGAACATATGACATATAAAACAAGAATATAAGACATTATGTAAGAAACATGGGTAATAATTTAAAAAACATAGGACATATTCTCATAAACATGGGTAATAACATGGACAATAATCTAAACAACATAGGTAATAATTATGACTCCTAAAATGTAAAATATTTTCAAATTTCACCAAAACAAATAACATACCACTGATACAATTATATTGAACAACTACTTACTACTACTACTACGACTTACTACTACAACTACTACTACAATTACTAAAAGTCAAATTGTTAGGGGACATACAATACAAACAACACGCAATACTATGCTAGAATATGATATAACGACTAATCCCAAAATCTAAACATGATGCAATGAGAAATACAAAATACAAAATCCTATGATTTCAAGAATAATTTTTATGATTTCAACCAAATACCCTATGTTCTTGCTAAACTTATTAAAATAATAATAGTACTAATTGGAATCATACAACATCAACAAGACTCTCATCCCACACAAAGAGCAAAGACTAGGCTCCTCTTCCACCAGAAACATAGTAGAAACTAAAAAACTATACCACCACCAATTATACATCTTAATCTCAAACAAAAACAAAAGTGGTAAAATATAATACTTTCTTCTCTCTGCGTCAAAAGCTCTCCATCAATCTTTAAAGTTCAATCTTCATCACCTTGATCGATTTCTCCTCATTTTACCTCCGTTTTTTTCGTGGCACATCATCTACAAAAAGAAAAACACAAACATAGACAATAATGTAAAGAACATATGCAATAATCTAAAAAACATAGACAATAATCAAAACAACATCAAGAGATCCACTAAAAGTCTAACTATAAAAACACAGGACATATAAAACATAAACATGATACATAATATAAGAATTAAACATGGGTAATAATGTTCAAAACATGGGACATATGCTTAGAAATATGGGTAATAATTAGTAGATTATGTAAAGCTGCGTCCAATATAGAAACATCGAAACAAGAAAAAAACAAGGATAACAACACCACGAAAACCAAAGGGGGAAACAACAAAGGTGGTATTGTTTAGAACATGGGCAATATTGCATGTTGAGAACATGGATTATATTGCTGAGAACATAGTGTATATCGCAGAGGTTAATTTTTCATAAAAACAGTTAAAAAAACAGAGCATTAAAAACAGTGAGCATATCGGTCAGAACATGGACAATATTGGCTAGAACATGGGCAATATTGTACAGAACATGGCGAATATCGTTGAACGTAAAAAATTCATGAGATGAACATAAATCTACATCTAGATGCAAAATATAACATCTATCACAAACAAACTTCGATTCAAACACGTATCTACATAAATCGAGATGCAAATAACAACAACAACGTGGCCCATATACAGATTACAGCCTAAACAAAATTTTCATCCCTAAATTAACAGGCAACTGAATTACCTAAAGCTCATGATTCCTTTGATGGTGTCTGCGCCTCCTGTTATCGACAACCAAGTATGAGCAGATTGAAGACACCTACGAATAATTTTTGGATCACCTAATCAATACAACATAGAATATTTCTCATCAGCAACAGATTCATCCAATCTCAACGATTTTGAGAACCAAACTGTGAAAGTCAGATCATCAGCCTCTCCACCAACGATGAAAAATCTCCACCACGGTCCCTCCCTTGTCATGGCGGAATCTACGGATCTTCACCGGGCCATTTGGATCTTCTTGGATCGAAGCTAATTGGAGGGGATATTCAGAGCGACAAGAGAGATAAAAAAGGAAGAAAAGGGGGTCGTCTGTTTTACCCCGTATGTATTTGATTTAGATTTTAGAAGAAGGAATAAGGGTAATTTGCTAACAGGACCTTAGGTTTATTTGTTATAACACTTTTGCCACCGAAGTTTTGGGTGGATATAAGATGTTGGTAAATTGCATATTAGTCCGGTCTCTATATAATTTAAAAAGAGACGGTCTCTTATGAGACTTTGCGAATTATGATTACTTCAAAGTCCAAAAGAGTCTAAAAAAATTCAACAAAATAAATAAGAAGTTCGGGTCGGGACACCACAGAGGATGTATGTATTATGCCCCACCACATTGCAAAAGCATCTAACAAACGAGAAAGAAAATGAGTCTAGAGATGAGGTAGCAAAGCTTTTGTGTGTATTTGGAATGACATTGAACTTATTATTAGTAATTATTAGTAAGGTTACAAGGTAATTAATTACATGTAGTTATTTTATCAGCTATTTTTTTTGGAATCAGCAAAATTTATATATAATAGAAAGATGGTACAAGTATAAAAAGGCACAAGTGCATAAGTAATGCACACAAAAGAAATAAACCACCCAAACCAAGAACGCACCCAATATTAAGAGAAGCGTAAAAGCATGTTCGAACCTCACATCCGTTATGGCCATATCAAACCTTAACCACCCCCCTCGTCTAGTATGTCAAACTCGCTAGCGAGAAGCCAAGAGTTAGAGGGTGACGAATTGAACCAACAATTCTAATCAAGACAAACGGAGTAGAATAACTTTCGGCTATTAGTTGCCACTTACCGGTCCTTAATTATTGCAGTAGCTATGACCCACCTTATCGGTTTTTGCTTTATTTATCAAAGAGTTACTTGGTGTGATACCCTGTGATCCTCCCATTTCTAATTTATATATGTGGACTTGTGGAGATAGACCACACTTGTGTTTGAACCGAGTGCAGATTACCGGATCCACCATATAGTCACCATTTACGCGTGGGAGGTTCATTCGTCATTCTCCTTATAACAACCATGGGCCTCTATGTCAAGACTCAAGAGATCAAACATTACACCTGTCATACAAGAAATATATCATCAAACATTAAAAGTGCTTCAACAATTGGTATCTTACTCATTGTTGATATTCTGCTTCCATTTTGAAGAGGTAATGAGAATCTGATGCTAAAGATGTATTATCATCCATTAAATCTGAATAATATCACAAGCCTATGAGAAATTTCAATACACAAACAATAAATCAATCATCTTTCACCAGCTTCATCTTTTTCCAACTCTCTGAACTTCTTTGAGGTTCACCTTTCCCTTAACATACCAGAGCCATTAACGGCATATGCTCATGAAAGTCATTGACCAAATCCTCAGTGATATCGACCGACCAAGGTCATATTTTTCTTCACGAAAAACAACTGAAGTCTCCACATGAAAAAGCTATCTGCTAACAAGAATTTCTCCAAGATATTTCCAAGAAACCTCGCTAGACGAACTAGAAAGTCGAATCAGAGATGCTGCCTACAAAATGGAGGATATTGTCGAGTCTATCCTTTTGGCACTAAGTCAAGAAGATGACGCGCAAATGTCATTTGTTCCTATATTTGCTAGTTGTGCTCAAGAAGTGGATATCATGTTGAAAGAGGCAATGGAGATGAAGAACAATCTCATTAAAGCAGCTATATCAGGAACCGTTCAGTCCCATTCTACAACAAATTCATCAAGAGGACCACCTTGTGCTATTGACAATAAGGTGGGACTCGATGACTCAGATATTGGATCGAATCAATGTACATGATCCCATGCTCCAGATCAATTCCATCACAGGTATGGGCGAAATTGGCAAGACTACTCTTGCTAGAGCTATCTATGAACGTGCAGGAATGCAACGTCGCTTCGTTCTTTTGCTTTGGGCAACTATTTCTCAAGAACATGATATTCAAGATATTCTTCGATGTTTTCTACCTATTGATGCAGAAGAAAAGGCGCCTGGTCGGTCATTGATCGAGCTAGTCCACAAAATGTTAAAAGGTCGAAGATTTCTTATCATACTTGATGAGATGTGGGACGAAACAACATGGGATCGTGTTAGAATTGCATTTCCAGATGACAACAATTGCAGCCGTATAATCTTAACCACGAGACTGTTAACACTGGCCAGATATGCAGTTGGCTCTTTTAGTCATATACACGAAATGAAGTTCCTAAGGGATGACGAAAGTTGGGATCTTTTGCAACAAAAGGTGTGTGGACATGACAAGTGCCAGAGGGAACTGGAAGATATCGGAAGAGTGATTTCGAGAAACTGCAAAGGGCTCCCACTAGCTGTTGTTGCAATTGGAGGACCACTCAAATACAACAAGACCAAGGCTTACTAGGAACAAGTTGCGAAAATGACATAAACAGAAGCCTCACTGGGTGACAATTTCTTACTTGGAATTCTCTCTTTGAGTTACACAGACTTACCTCCCCATCCTGTTGAGTTCGATTCAACAATAGTCGATTATACCTAATCACAAAATCTCACAACACAACTAAACCACCAAGAACCAGCTGCACCAATCAAACACACACCCAAGCAACCAAAACAGAAAACAGAGCAAGAACGATAAGCAAGAAAGACACAAGAGTTTAACGTGGTTCGGTTCTAAATAACCTACGTCCACGGAGATCAACCAGCTGCCACTATATTATATCAATCTCAATTACAAGTCCCTAACAGTATGCAAGAAACAAGAACAAATCTGTCTCTCAAAGCTAGAACCTATAATCTATATAATATCACCCTTCGAAGTAGTCGAATCGGGTCTTCAAGCTGTGTTGTTATGTTCTTGAGCATGCAACAATCACCCCTTTATATAGCCTTCAATTTACAGCTATACCTAAAGGAATTCGAATAGGAATTGAAATCAAATAGGAATTGATTTCCTAATGGAGACAATTACCTTTTCCTGATTGCATTCGGAAACAGTTGTTGAGATAACACCTCACAAATCTCCACCTTTAGCTCAACACCAACGACCTATGTATCCCTGAAGTTAGGACACACCCCTTTGCATCTCTAAGGTTAAGACACGTCCACATGTACCTCTAAGGTTAAGTACGCCCCCATATGCACCTCTAAGGTTAAGATGCCTCCCCGTTCCATCCCTGCGGTTAGGGTGACCCCCTCAAAGTCTTGACACCCACAAGTTCCAGGCAAAACCTGAACTTTGGTCCTGGAAGCGCCTTAGTCATAGCATCTGAAGCATTCAACGACGTATGAATCTTCTTTATCTTCACAACTCCCTTGGCAATGATATCTCTGATGAAGAAAAACCTTACATCAATGTGTTTTGTCCTTTCATGATACACATGATGCTTAGTCAACATAATAGCACTTTGATTGTCACAGTGAATATTCACATGATCCTGTTGGATACCCAACTCATTCAATAATCCACCCAACCAGATAGCTTCCTTAACTTCTTCAGTGATAGCCATGAACTCCGCCTCTGTTGTAGATAATGCAACCACAGACTGCTGATGTGCTTTCCAACTAATTGCCGTGTCAAACAAAGTAAACACATATCATGTGATAGACTTTCTTCCATTCAAGTTCCCTGCAAAATCTGCATCCACATATCCAACCAATGGATTCTGCAAGTCATTGCTTTTCTTGAACCTCAGTCCCATCATCCTTGTGCCACTTAAGTATCTGAGAACATCCTTCACAACATCCCAATGCCTTCTCCCAGGATTCCCCATGTATCTGCTGATAACACTCATAGAATATGCAAGATCTGGCCTGCAGCAAATCATAGTATACATAATACTTCCAACTGCACTTGCATAAGGTACTCTTGACATAATCCTTGCTTCTGCATCATCTTTAGGACATTGTTCCTCAGATAACTTCACCCCAGGTGCAATAGGAGTAATCACACTACTGCAATTTGACATATTGAACTTGGCTAGAACCTTCATGAGATAACTAGGCTGAGATAGAAACAGATTCTTCTCCTTCTTGTTCCTAGTGATATCCATCCCAAGAATTCTACTTGCATCCCCAAGATCCTTCATCTCAAATTCTTTCCGCAGTTTCCCTTTAAGTGTTTCAATCTCCTCCATTGACCTGCTAGTAATCAACATATCATCCAAGAGTAAGTAAACTCTCTTAGCAGCTTCATTCCCAGACTGATATATGCAACTGTCATAAGCACTCCTTACAAATCCAATCTCCGACATGTAGCTATCAAACTTTAAGTACCACTGTCTTGGACTCTGCTTAAGACCATATAATGATTTCTTCAGCAAACATGCTCTCTTATGCCTCTTGTCAACAACAACTCCCTCTGGTACTGTCATGTATATCTCTTCTTCCAATTCTCCATGTAGAAACGCAGTTTTCACATCCATTTGGTGAAGAAACATGTCATACTGAGTAGCAAGAGCTAAGATTACCCTGATAGATGTGTGCCTAACCACTGGTGAGAATATCTCATTGTAGTCCACTCCTTCTCTTTGAGTAAATCCTTTAGCAACCAATCTAGCCTTGTACCTTATGTATTATGTACCCTTGAGCTCCACCTTCTTTTTGAAGATCCATTTACAGCTGACAAGCTTCTATCCATCAGGAACTTTCACAATTTTCCATGTATTCATTCTTCTCAAGTGACATTAGCTCTTCATAAATAGCTCCAATCCACTTTGCACTTTCAGAACATGTAATTGCTTCCTGATAACTCTGTGGTTCAGATGAATCCACACCTTCTTTCGCAGTACTAAGAGCATGAGCAAGATATGTCTTGCTAACCCTGCCAAAACCATACATATCTGGTGCTTTCCTCTGCCCCCTTTTACTTCTTTCTCTTGCAAGCTGATAGTTTGAAGTTTCACCAACTTCCTCATCAAGTCGATCATCACCATCTGACTCTGAGCTACTACTAGACTCCTCATTCACTGGTAAGATAGGCTCAGCATCCGCAACATCACCCTCCACTGTGGGCTCCACCTGAGAGTGAACTCTCTCATCTTCTAACTCAATTCTGGTATTTTCTGCAGAGTCGAGGTTGAGTTCGGGGTTGGGTGAACCCCCTCTGTCAACACCTGCCTGCTTGTCCTTCAGAGGTAACACATCTTCATTAAACTGGACATACCTGCTTATAATACACTTTCCCTTTCCAGGTTCTATGCACCAAAGCTTATATCCTTTAACCCCCTTTGGGTAACCAATAAAGATACACCTCAATGCTCTAGCTTCCAACTTATCTTGCTTGATATGTGCTAAAGCCAAGCAACCAAACACCTTGAGTTTTGAATAGTCCCCAGTTGTTCCAATCCATACTTGATCCGGCGTCTTAAACTCCAAAGACACAGCTGGACTCTTATTGATAAGTATTGATGTTGTAGCCATAGCTTCTCCCCAGATACCTTTGCTTACCCCAGAACTCAGTAACATACACCTAGCTCTCTCCAATAGAGTTCTATTCATTCTTTCGGCAACTCCATTCTGTTGTGGTGTACCTGCAACTGTTTTGTGTCTAGTAATACCCTTCTCTTTACAGAAATTAGTAAACTCAGTAGATAAGAACTCCAATCCATTATCAGTCCTGAGATACTTCAATGATCTTCCTGATTGATTCTCTACCTCAGCTAACCATTCCTTGAACTGATTAAATGCTTGATCCTTAGACTTCAGAATATAAACCCAGACCTTCCTTGAATAATCATCTATGATGAAATATTTACCTCCACCTTGAGTGAGTGTCCTGGATGGTCCCCATAAATCTGAATGCACATAATCCAAGTTAGCTTTAGTAGTATGCTTCCCTGTGTTGAAACTGGTCTTGTGCGCCTTCCCCATCATACATGTCTCACAGAATGGTAACTTAGTGAACTTGTCTCCTCCAAGTAATCCCTGCTTGGTAAGTTCCTTCAGTCCTTTCTCTCCAAGATGGCCAAGCCTCTTGTGCCATAGATATGTGTTGTCATTCCCATGAACTGCTGCACTTTCTCCAGCTACTGTGTTACCAGATAAATAGTATATACCATTCTTCTTAACACCTTCCAGCAAGGTTGTTTGAGGTGTTGACCCAACACCCCCTGAACCCCGTGCATAACTCGCAGAACACCATGACTACAACTCCATGAATATCCCATAGCATCAAATTGACCAAGTGAGATTAGATTCCTCCTCAAATCAGGTATGTACCTTACACCAGTTAACAATCTAACAGTTCCATCATGCAACTTCAATTTAACATCACCAATGCCTTTGACCATGCATGACTGATTGTTCCCCAAAAGTACAGTTCCACCTTTCCCATATTTGAAGTTTGTAAACCATTCTTTAACTGGATTCATATGAAAAGAGCACCGAGAATCAAGTATCCAGGATAAGTCTATGTTAGAAGTAGAGATCGTAAGTACCTCTGAGATGTCAAAAAATTGTGTAGCTTGTGCTATGTCAACTGTTCCTGCCTCTCCCCCAGATTGTTTTGGCTTCCTGTTGTTCCACACAGGGCAATCCTTCTTGAGATGTCCCTTATTGTGACAGTGGTAGCACCTCCTATTCTCCACAGAATCTGATGACCTCTTACTCTCTTGCTTCTTATATTTCTCCTTTGGTAATCTTTCCCTTGAAGAACCCTTCTTGGAACCATGGTACTTCATAGCAAGACTCTCAGCCGAATGTCCACCTTCCTGCATATTCTTATGCTTATGGTGAAAGTATATATGTCCTAGAGACAACCTACGATAGGGACGATATGTACTTGATCACATTCAGTTATTGTATTTAATTATTTATACATTATTAAATACAATTGGCATTGCATTTTATGAATATTATATTTGGTTGTTTGAATTATTCAATAAAATGTTCCCAAGGACTTAAGGTAATCACCAAGTTAGTGGGAGCTTGTGTGTCAATAATTAAGTCCTGAAATAAGCCACTAGCTGAAGGTCATTGAGATAAGGGATATCAATGACGCGATTGAAGCTAGCATATGTTGCATTAGATCCTTCGAGGATGTAGTAGGTCTCACTGCTACGAATGAACTTGGTTATTCATAATGAACATATGAACACTTTGGAGAGTGTTGGCATACCCAACCGAGAAACCATTTGGTAAAGCTATTTGAGTGTCTATGGTAGTATCGGTGCGTAGGGTGATGTTAGTTGTCCTTAGACTTGAGGCCAATACTACATCATATGTGAAATAATGTATTTTGACCATGCGCAACGCTTGCACTCTTAAAGTAGGGTAGATACGGCATGTGTTGGGTACATTAGGAAGCATATTGTGTGAGTGATTGGGCCAAGAAAGGATTCATTCCTCCGTAATAGATACAAGGAGAGAATACTCACTTCTCATATTTAGTGCGATCATAAAATCGGTGGCCACCGTAAGTGAATATGTCAAAATGGTGTTTGGACATAATTCATAGATCGACTAATAAGATTGAGAGACCATGAATGAGTTATTAGAATAGACACATAACCATATTCTAGACTCGTTCGAGTATTCGTGAATGAAGGGACCGTATCATCAAAGTACCCTACGCTACAGGTGGTTTGTTTTCCTCACAAACGTTCCTTGCATATTAATATTGTCTGATAAATTGTCTAGGAATTTATTATGACCTTAATTGGATTGTTGCTTAATATGCAAGGCCCTATGGGTCACACTTCAAGGTGGTGTTTCTACAAACGAGCTATGTATATTGGATTAAATATTAATTAGATTAATATTAAATCATTATACATAAATATAATAGAATTATTGTTAATTGGATTAATATTAATTTATTATATATGGAATATATTTTAGAAATATAATTAATTGATTTAAATTGGATTTAATTAATTAATTGAAGACATGTGCATTTGGACGGGATTTAATTAAAGCCCAAAAATAAAAGAAAGGAAGAAAAGAATAAAAGAATTGGGCTGGGCCGATTTGGCCCAGCATACTAATGCTGGGCCTGGCCCAGCAACGTGGCAGCTGCAATTGCAGCTGCACGTTTCTTGTGTTTTTTTTTTCTTTTCTTCTTTCTTTTATTTTATTCGATTCTTCCTTTCTTTCTTTAACAGGTAATTTGATTTATCTGTTTGTTAGTTAGTTGAGTACTTTTGAAGTCTCCTAATAAAATTCAACTTGCTTGGTAAAAGCATACGTGATTTTCTAAACTAACTAATTGACAAAATCAGAAAGAAAGAAATGAGTCTTCAGTCTATTCCAATTTCACGTGAAAACTATCTGACAGTCAGAAAGAAGTTTTCTCACAAAAAGGCTCAAGTCAAGAAGAACCTCCTAGCGTTCTTGTGGAAACATTACCCGTGGATACCGAGGTCCAAGGGAAGCAAAGAACCTGTTGATGAGCCATCTTGGAGATAACATTGACGAAGAATTCATTCATGAAGATGGAGATAGCTAACTGACGAGGAGATAGCAAGGCTCTGCTTGGAGATGGAGGAGCAACTTTCGGGTGAATTAGCTTGTCTACTGGAGGACACGTAAGTGATTTCTTCCAGTTAATAACGTAAAATTTAAAACTTCCGCTGCTTAGCCTTAGAGGCAAATTTTCTCACTTTTACTAACATATGGAACTCCCTAGTCTTCAATGATTATCTTACCAAATTCAAAGTTACTTCAACATTACCAAACATCAACGAATCTCTAAAGTTCTCATAGGAGTTGGGAAGGGAGTTGAGCAACACCATAACTTTGTATGCGTCTGTAGTCTTATTACCAACATTCTCCAAGTGTGTTGTGATCTTGTCAAACTCTGCTAACTGCTCCAGAATCGGCCTATCTTCATCCATCCTAAAACCAAGAAACTTCTGCTTGAGATACATCATCTCGGCTGATGATTTCCCCATATAAACTTTTTCAAGTTTATCCCAGATTTCTTTTGCATCAGTACACTTAACAACCTCCCTCAATGCTTCGTCGCTCAATGAGTGAATCAGTCTATTGAATGCCTTCTTCTTGATTTCCTTCTTCTTTGCATCGTCTTTAATATCCTTAAGACCGTCATCCCCCAACAGAGCATCGTCAGCTCCATAATCCGATAACAAGGCCTTCACCCTCAGTTTCCACAGGCTGAAATCTGTGTGCTTTGTCAGCTTCTCAATCTCGATTTTAGTTGATGACATTGCTTATATCAAGCTTTGGATTCTCCCGGTAAATTCCTTCGACCTTTCTTCCCACAGACGGCGCCAATTGTTGAGTTCGATTCAACAATAGTCGATTATACCTAATTACAAAAGCTCACAACACAACTAAACCACCAAGAACCAGCTGCACCAATCAAACACACACCCAAGCAACCAAAACAGAAAACAGAGCAAGAACGATAAGCAAGAAAGACACAAGAGTTTAACGTGGTTCGGTTCTAAATAACTTACGTCCACGGAGATCAACCAACTGCCACTATATTATATCAATCCCAATTACAAGTCCCTAACAGTATGCAAGAAACAAGAACAAATCTGTATCTCAAAGCTAGAACCTATAATCTATATAATATCACCCTTCGAAGTAGTCGAACCGGGTCTTCAAGCTGTGTTGTTATGTTCTTGAGCATGCAACAATCACCCCTTTATATAGCCTTCAATTTGCAGCTATAGCTAAAGGAATTTGAATAGGAATTGAAATCAAATAGGAATTGATTTCCTAATGGAGACAATTACCTTTTCCTGATTGCATTCGAAAACAGTTGTTGAGATAACACCTCACACATCTAAAAGCATGTTTCCGGTACATGGGATTGTTTCCAGAAGATTACGAGATCCCAACCAAGGAACTTGTGAAATTATGGACTTCGAAGCATATATAGCATGACCTCTCAACATTCTTGCAACATAGTACACTTGAAGTTACTGAGGGTGCTGGATAGAGTCATCATTACAGATAATTCTTGTATTAGCAGTTTATATAAACTGGCTAACTTAAGGTACCTCCATCTTGAAGATGATATACCTGGCAAACAACTGATGGTTCCTGAATTGATATCCAAATTGCGGAATCTTGAAACGCTTGTTGTTAGCAGAGGAAGGTATTTCTGCACTGACAAGTACAAATTGGTTCTGCCATTGGAAATCTGGGAGATGCCACGTCTAAGGCATCTTATCTCCAATGATGATATAGCCTACTGCCGCCATTTCCAGCATCCTCTGGCTTGAATTGTTCCCGCCTGGAGTCCCTTCAATCTCTTTCTGGTGTAGGGAATTTTGATTTCACTAGGAGCATCATTGACAAGATACCGAATCTAAAGAAGCTGAAAATCAGGTACTCCATCAATGACAACAAACAGTTTCGCCTCAACAATCTTGTTCATCTAAGCAAGCTTGAAGAGCTCACAATCACGGTGGCAGATTTTGCATTTCCTCACAGGCTCAAGAAATTATCCTTAAAAAATACTAGAATTACTTGGTACAATATGTCAGTTTTTGGTTCATTGCCGAATCTTGAAGTGTTGAAACTAAAGTTGTTTTCAGTTGAAGGCGAAGTATGGGAACCGATTGAAGGAGAGTTTTTTCAACTCGAGTTCCTGAAAATGGAAAATTTATGGTATTTCGAGGATTGGATAGCTGAAAGTGCACACTTTCCAAGTCTTGAGACACTGGATATTGAGAGGTATCCCCTGCTAAACGAAGTCCCAGCGAGCATTGGAGAGATTGACACGCTACAAAAGTTGATAGTCAAATACAGTGAGAGTGCAAAAGAATCAGTACAAAGAATTCAAGAGGAACAACATCAGTTAGCTAATGATATGCACCAAGTTTTGTATTTTATATGATCCATAGGTCTCAGTCAGGTGGTCATGTACCTTGTCACGGCACCTTACTGCTTGCAATTTTGCTCAAAGTTGTATGATATATGCATCTCCCAGTTCTCAAATCAATCATCTGCATAAGAAGAAATCTTGGCTAGTCCAACATAACTGATAGTACTAGCTGTAAAATGTTACACATATCACTAGCTAGAAGATGCTGTATTCGATGAATTTGCACGCTCCAGTGACCAATCTGCTGCCAGATCAACATCACAGAAGTTTCATTTCATTCCCATATAAAGAATGCAGCCTTTACACATTCTTGTTACTTTAAAGTGTTTATGTCATAATCTGTTGCTTTGGGGGCCTGGGTTCGCGCCCTTGTAACTTTTATCAGTACAAAAAAATCTACAACTTTTAGTCTAATTGTTTTCTAACTTCATAACAGCAGAAATACAAATCATATAGTTGTTCTCATGTGGTTTGCATCCATATTTCCTTGTACATTTTTTTGTGATAATAAAGTAATTTCTGAAATTACATTTGGCTAAGATGTAAAGGATTATGCCATCCCATATGGATGTGGTTCCCGTAGTAGTTTATAAGTGATCTGCGGGTACTGGATATGCGTAGAATTCTACTTGTAAAATCTGTTTCAATTATGCTGTCTGTCAATCATTTATCGCCTGTTTTTTAAGAGCAAATGAATTCATTAAGCCTCGAATTTTCACAAGATGCTAATCTGCAACTGTCTGGAAAATTTAGGACTATAACGGTGCTATGTTGGGACTGAATTTGCTCCACCAAAAACCATTAGTCTAGTACTCTACTTGAGATAGAACAAGAAACCATTCACATGCCTTGAAGTCTTGAACTGTTCTCTAACGGTAGTCTGCATGTGACATCTCTGTTTTTGTCACATTGGAAACCAGACCATGATTTGCGTAATCAAAATCTATTCAGGCATAACATCTACTATAGATTCTGATGTTAAGATTACGTTAGTTTCAAAGGACATGTTATGCTTTTAATTCTTTGTCCCACATGGACAACATACAGACCAAAATGGGAAGAAGGCAAACAGTAAGTATATAACTCGAGCTGCTCATATTGTGGAACTCACGCAGCTGCGCAGTGAGCACAAAGCGAACTATTCTTTCGCCTTTTACTAAAGAATACCGTGTGCTCGCTGCATTTAAGCAGCATACGCCATTTTTTGGAGGGACTTCTTCGTATGGAGAAGCCCAACATGTCAGTTGAACTTTTACAAGCCTCTCAGCTTGTTTTTCTATAATATCAATCAATATATTTTAATTTTCCATTTTATATTTTAATTTTCCATTTTTTGGAGGGACTTCTTCGTATGGAGAAGCCCAACATGTCAGTTGAACTTTTACAAGCCTCTCAGCTTGTTTTTCTATAATATCAATCAATATATTTTAATTTTCCATTTTATATTCTCTGATTCTAAATTTGTCTAACATCAATGCCTAGTAGTAGTTCCTACACAGCAAAGTGAAAAGCAATTATGCAATAGAAAACAATGTAGCCTTTTAACAGCTCAGTTGTTAGAGAAACCTTGATTGCACCATCACTTAGATCTCTTGAAAATTGATAAATCCAGTACAAGAAACCGAACAAGATGACATTAACTTGGGGCTTGTGGGGTAAGAGAAACCTCAAGACTAGCAACTGCAACCAGTAATTTTGATATATGTTCTACTTCTACACTTACAATGGAAAGACTTTATATCCACTCTTATACGAGAGAAAAAGTACCTGCAGGCTGCAGCTCCATGAGTAAAATGGCACTTGCTCCTTAAGGGACAATACCCTGTAAGCTCTCACTTGTTGCATATCCTTGTCTTCGAGGGTTCGACCTATTTTCAGTGCCACCATAATTACCACCACTGCCAGCCTTCCAGGGCCCAAACTAATGGCAGCACTTGCTCAGGCTTTCGACTGCTCATCAGTCATCATGAAGGTGCAGTTCTCAGTTCTCACCATATGGGCAAGCTTCCTCAGTGTAGAACTTCCTCATGCGCAACAGTTTCTTGCCAAAATAGTTGAGTGTCACCTCTGACAACCAAAATCAGTGTCTTCCTCATGCGCAACACAGTTTCTTGCCAGTTTGGAGGTGGGTTTAAGCTAATTAGCGATTCAACATAACATTCAAATCTTATTGTACAGCTTCAGAGCACCGACTCCATCAAAGTACGAACCTTAATATGTTTTCTTCTCCACACAGATGTCCCCAGATAAAAAAATTGCTCTATAAGACGTTTTGTTTTTAAGAAAACAGATTTGTTGTAAAATATAACTACTAAAATTTTCACAACAGGTTATATTATAAAAAAGGGATCAAGGTTTATAGTTTTGTGGAGTTCAGAGGGATCAGATTGGTTAATTTTGTGGAGTTCAGAGGGATCAGATTGGTTAAGATGAGGGTGCCCCATTGTCGTAATAGGCGAGGCGGACACCCATCTCACATATTTAAATGTGAGCATTGACCACTCATCACATCCCCTTAAAACTTGCCTGAAGGATCATGGTTTATACGTGTCACTTCACCACTTACTTGTACACTCTTCCCCTCCTTGCTTAGTTCTCACCATCCATGTGGGATATTTGCTCTTCTCAATAATAGAAACATTAACAGCCCATCTTTTGAAGAAACAATCTTTGAGCAAACATTCGACAATCCTCTCGCTTTTTGTATCCAGAAACCGAAGCTCACAACACAATATATATCCACTTTTTTCCATCCCTTTTAGATAGATGGAAATTGGAAATAGAGAACCTGTATGTAAGAAATTCACAAATTTTTGTGGAATATGAGTTGGGTAATAATAAGTTTTCATTTTGTCTGCCCCATAGGGCTCAGCTAAACAGTGTAAAATGTACATATGGTGCACACTGCACAATGTGATCTACCTTCAAACTGTACTACATATTGTTTTTTTTTCTCTTGCGGTACTGACATCGCTCATGCAAAATGAGGAGAAAGAAATCATGTACTTTGTCGCGGCACCCTTACGTTTCAGCTTTAGTAATGGAGAATTGTATAAAACCTTACAACTTGAGATGCATCTCCCAGTACTGAAATCAATCATCTGCACAAGAAAGCTACAAGCTTAAGCCTATGCATTGAGCAGGATATAGTGTAACAACAGTTACTAGCTAGCTGTAACATGCAATACCGTAAAGATAAAATTGATCAAACCCCCTGAACTTTACTACAATTGAGATATTACCCCTAACCTGTTAAGAGATATTACCCCCTAACCTGTTAAGTTTGATACTTAACCCCTCATCTATTTAAAGTGTTACGACATACCCCCTATATAATATTTTCCATTTAATTTAATATTTTTCATTCAATTTAATATGTCAGTTTGACTCCAATTAATCCTAATTCATACCGAAAAATAATTTTTAAAATTATATTATAAAAATATAAGATTTTACTTCTATAATATAAGTTTAAATCTTATTTTTCCAATACAATTTATATTATAAAAGTGAAAAAATAATATTTTCATTAATTGTACCGGAAAAATAATATTTTGAACTTATATTATATTATATTATAAAAGTGAAAATCGTATAGTTTCATATTATAATTTTCAAAATTAGTTTTTCGGTATGTATTATAATTAATTTGGAATCAAACGGAAATATTTAATTGAAGGGAAAATATTAAATTGAATGGAAAATATTAAATTGATAGTAAAATATTATATAGGGGGTATGTTGCAACACTTTATATAGTTGAGGGGTTAAGTCTCAAATTTAATAGGTTAGGGGGTAATGTATCACTTGTAGTATAGGTTGGAGGGTTTGATCAATTTTTTCCATACCGTAACTAGCTAGAATGCTATTCTAAAAACTGTGTTGGATGAATTTGCATGCCCCTATAACCAATTTTCTGCCTGTTGAACAAGTGGCAATGATGCAGTGATATAATCGATGGAACGGGAAATATTTCACGATGCAAAAACAGATAAGTTGGGTTTCCTCAGGATCAACTAACAGCACAGAAGCTTCAATTCACACTAATGTCAACTAAAACCCAATGGAGTAGATTTTTCTTCTCCTATAGGCTATAGAAGATAAGTGGATAACAATGAAGAAGCGAATCTTATAAATTATACAGACCTTGTAAGTAGCACTCATCAGTATTCTGGAAATGGACTTTTTAGAGAGTGTTGTATTTGGAAACTATATCGTCGCGGTTTAATAATAATCTGTACTATGAATGTCTGCCATTCTCAGCTTCTTTCGACAGTTTGTAATGTATACTAGTGCTTCTAAATACTTCACCTTCTATCAAATTCTTCTAGTTGAGCTGTTAAAACACCATTATTGAACAACAAAATCTAGAAATACAGATGCTGTTGCATTGAACCATATGTTAACACAAAGGTAATACTTCGTAGTATAAATTAGAAAAGACCAGAACCTTATCAAAGAGCCTAAACATGTCTCTAAGAGAACATTGATAATTCCAACAATGAAATAATTTTAGATGGATGCATCATAACTCAGATCTACCCCGTTTCTTGGAAAATGCAACAAGTGTGTGGCTGAAAAGAAAAGAAAAGAAAACGCTTTTACCTTGTCGGTTTGTGGGGCTGAAAACTGATTTCACTGCCTCAAATACCTCTTCGACCGGTTTAGCAGCATCAATCTATATATTAGTAAAACATCAGTTGCTATATCAGTCCTTTGAACTAAGAGAAATGGCGTTAAGTAAAATTACCTTTCGAACTTTCCCTTTAGAGTTGTAGTATTCAATCACTGGTAGAGTTGATTCCATGTAGACCTTAAATCTCTCCTTTATTACTGCGATCTTATCATCATCTCTATCCTTTAAGGAAAGAAAAAAAAAAGGAAACGAAAAGATTAATGTAAAGTTAAATTATAGGTAAACTCTTGATCAACAACCCAGCAAAAGTTTGTAACCTGGTTCCTACTTAACAGCCGTTTCTCCATTTCCTCTTCTGGACAATCAAAGAACAGTACAAATTCTGGCTCAATTCCAGTCTGCAGAACAAGCATATATAAACAATATCAAGGTAAACCAAGAAATTGTATTCCATACATTTCTCTATAATAACTGGAAGCAAGGCGGTTGAGAGTGTAAAAAGAAAGATTTACCAACTGCTCGAATTCCTCTCGATTCTCCTTGTTACGGGGGAAACCATCAATGAGAAATTTGTCATTTTCATTTTCCTCCATTGCTCGTAATAGAAGCTTTATTGTTATCTCCGAGGGTACAATTGCTCCAACATTAATCAACTCCCCAACCACTTTCCTACACATCACGAGACAGCAGTGAACATCCAAGCTCAGAGCTGATAATCCACTTAAAACAAAGCCAAATTCCCAAAAAAACTCCAGTGAAACTTTAAGCAAGGCAAATCGCAAATGGTTGGGGGGACAATGTTTCCAAGAAGACACCAAACTTAGAAAAACTGATGGAGCAAGTTTCTAAACTAGCCTTAATGGCTCGGTCCAATAACTTGGTTGAAAGTAATAAGAACTAATGACTATATGCATATTAGAAATATAAATTTATCCTGAAAATGAAATGACCAAAAGAAAATTCGCAGCCTTCACCAAGATGACATAGTCATGACTCATGCCGTTTTCAAGAAAACTACACTGCACGCACTAAATAGTGTACGTTAAAACAAAATTGTACCCAATTTCAGAACCAGAGTTAGCCTCTCCCCGTAGAAGATCACCAGCACTGATGTGAGTATAACCAAAGTGTTGCACGATCTTCGCACACTGAGTGCCCTTGCCGCTTCCTGGGCCGCCTGTTACAAGTTTAAAGTGAATTAACAACTTTACCAGCACTATAACATTTACCAAGAGTTATTAAATGAACATCTGGAGGTTAGTTACCATAGAGATAATACTACATATAGATATCGGTTTTAACATTTTAATTAGCCATCAAATTGATTAAGGTACGAAGCAGAAGCAAAACACTCACCCAGAACGAAAATAACTTTGACCTCCTTATTGATGCTTAAACTTCCACTTGCTTCCTGCAGCAACATATAGTCAATAAATCTGCGAAAGGACTTTTTCAAGTGCCAATGAGGTACATAAAAGTGTCTAGCCTAGCTTAATTAACTCTTACATGTGGCTTTGCTACTGAAAATGACATTTACAGAAGCAATATATGCGCTATGGAGAGCACGAAACATGAAGATTTACCAACAAATGCCTTTCCATATGCAAGTGGTAGAAGAAATCAAAAACATTGTCAAGATTCGTTGTGTAGGTGTTGAAAAACTTCTTCATTATTGTTATAGCTTATAGTGTATAGAAGAAGTTCTTGTTATATGTAGTCGAATTGAGATGTAATAGGCTTGAAAACTGCCTGCAGTCTGGATCCTAGGATCGACGTTTGTAACCATGGTTTTGGAATAAAAGTAAAACAATTTTGGTTCAAAAAACTTTTACATGTCTTAGAAACTTTATGCTTAAATACGAAACGTAAACGTGGACAGGTGCATAAGAACCTCAACTGATTGTTCATTGAGAGTTTGGGATCAATTAAACTACACCTAACTTAAGCTAGAGACATGTAAGATTTAGTTATCGTGTAACGAATTTCGCATAACAACTATCCAATTTCAATATAAACACCAAGTACAATTCATTTTACTTGATTAGGCATTTAGACATCACAATCTAATACAGAGTTTATTGATGCCTAACAATTTGATTGTCAACAAAAACATGCCCAAGGAAAACAATGAAGAAGTGATCAAATAAAATCACCTGTGTATTGTCATCAGCAGCAACAGTGGCCATAAATGCTTAATTGCTTACTCTGAATACTCTGCAGGTAGAAACAACACAAAACCCAAATTCAGAAGAAAAAAAGGAAAATTTAAATTAACAGTTGATATAGAGAGGTGCATATGTTGATCGAAGTTTCTTACTAGTTTGATATCCTAATTTGCAAGGTAGATGAGATAAACTCCAGAAAAAAAAAAAAAAAAAAGAGGAAAAGGGAAAGTAAACTCAAATACAGAAAGAGCAAGAACCAAAGCAAGGTGACATCACAGTCAGCAAAAGGACAAGCTGGAAGCACAATTTGGCTCTCAACAAAACTGGGAAGTAACGCCAAACGATATCAAGCGGTGAATTTATAAATTTCTCCAGGGTTGCAACTTGCGAGGTGAAATTTATAAAAGTAAGGGGTTTCGCTTTATACAAACTTTTATTATATTAAAAAACTGAGGCGGACCTTATTATATTGACATGAGTTTATCTATGTTATGACTTATGAGTACTATACTTTAATGAGTTTTTGTGGGACATGTAATTGGTGTGGTAGCTCGAGCTTTCATTGATTGGCTGTGGAGTAAGAATTTGTATTAATTCTTAAAGTTAGGAAAAAATTTACTTTCCACTGAAATTTTTTCTATATTTTCAAAAAATGCACTTGAACCATTATTTTATTTCAAATTTCACTGAAATCTATCATTAAAATTTTTAACTTGCACAAACGTTTAACGGTATTAAATTTTCTATTAGTTAACCTTTTTTATTTTCAAATCACACACAAACCTTTGCCAAAAAAATTCAAATTACACACAAAAAAACAAAAATTAAGAAAACAAACAAAAAATTCTACATAATCCAATTGTTCCATTTAATATACCAAAAAAAAAAAAAAATCCAAATAACCATAACACTTCCAATATCCATATCATTTCCATTCCCATGAAATATATTGTGCTATAGTTGATTAACAATCAGCCATGCCCAAAACCAGAACTAAATCCTAACTAAGGCACTGCCCCTAGAAACCAATAGTAGAAAACAGAGAAGAAACGTAGTAGTAACGGCTTCCGGGCCAAATGACTCTTCCCCCCACCTACTGTAACATCAGGCAATAAACTCCAACACACATTAATTAGCAAAATAGTTAAATGATTCAACAACGTCAATAGATAACACACATCCAAAGTTCTACTGTAGTCGCTCTTAATCGGCGGCGATAGAGATCGTCATCAAAGATCTCGGAGGTGGAGTTTTTGGGGAAAAATGACGCGATCGAAGAAGAGTGGCAGAGCTACGATGGTGTGATACGATCTGATCTGAATTCTAAGAGATTGAGTGTGTTGTTTTTTATGATTGAATTGGTCGACTAAGTGTCCTGTTGTGTTGTTGATCGATCTTGTTTTGAAGGAGAAGAATATGTTGATTTACAATTTTGACCCTAACAGAAAATGTAACGGTGTTAAACTTTGTGTAAGTTGAATTTTATGTAAAAGATTTCAGTGTAATTTGGAATATTGAAATAAAACAAATGTTTAAGTGCATTTTGAAAAACATGAAATAATTTTTTTCCTAAATTTATTGCCATGTCTCAACTCAAGGGACCAATGTGATCTTGTTTTAAATATCTTGGGGACTTTCATCATTCGTTACATTAGTTTCACTTCTTCAATTCATTTTGACCATTCGTTCGTTTGTTTGAGTTCGAAATTATAAAAAAATGCTAAAATAACAAGCAATAATTACTATAAAAAATTAAGTTAAAAAGTATCTAAAAACCATTTCATACGGTAAAACGTTGCAATAGCAATAATAAACGTAAATATATGTTAATTAATATAAAATTCTTGGATATAGTATTTATTATAAAATGATTTATAAAAATCTATAGTACACATTTGGTGGTTTATGTAATATACTAGTAATAAGTTGTCTATTATTACAAATGTAGATCTGCACTGACCATTCATATTAATATAATGTTCGATGTGAATTCATAGGTAATGTCAGTGGTGATCACAAATGAAGTTCTGCGCTCACCAGTCATATTATTAGTAGAACGTTCGATGTGAATTCATACGTAATGTTAGTCTGTTGATTACAAATGAAGATTTGCACTCCTGCTAAGAATGCTTGAAGTTGAAACCTTATAGTTTTACATAGTAAATTGGTGGCGTTCATAGTAAGTTTAGTACCAAACCATAATGCGTCAGGTCTAACTTATGGTATCAAGTAAAATTGTATACAACACATTTTTAGTACATATAGTACCTCCAACAGTAAGTACCATTTGTGTAATATTCATACATATCGATCACCAACCCCACTAATTCGAGTTAGTACGTATAATAAATCCTACAGGAAGTACATATGTACGAAAAATTGAATGTTTTTTTCCTGATAGGAGAATACATAGTTGGTAGTTCATTCTTCTTCATTGCAAACTACCGAATATTTGTATGTTCGTGTTTAGTTTGTTAATTTAACAAATCTGTTCACAAGGTATTCAAATTTGATCGAATTGAACACGAATCAAATATTATTGACTGAAAAATTTCGTCACGGTTCGAAGTTTTCACTACTCATAAGTCACAGTCCATTTTGAAATCATTGGGCTTTCATTATTTAGCCCATAAACAAAATGTACCGTAACCCAATAGCAAATAACCACTTAACAGAGCCACCCACCGTCATCTTCGCCGTCCTGTCGGCACCGCCCGTCTTCTTCGCCGTTATTCGTCACCATTAAGTTAACTAACGGTTGTCAGTTCGACTCAATCTCACTCACTTTTCCCCTCTCTCTCCTCACTCGCTCGGCCGCAAGTGAACTGAAACGGAAGAAGAAAAATGAGAATGCACGGCGGAGCTGGAAATCTGCTTCAACTATGGCGAATTCCTCCATCTTCTCCTCTTATCTCCAGACGTTACAGCCTTTCCAAAGGTTAACTTCAGTTTCTTTTCGCTTTTGTCATTCTCCTTTTCATTTCTATTACATTTTGTCCTCTTATATTGCCAATGAATTACGCGCCCTAGGTTTGAATTTCGTCCCTGCAAAACTTTGCTTCTGTCAGCAAATTCAAACGACTGCTTATCAAATTGTTAACGGAAGCTACGTTCCGGTGCTTGATTCGAAACAGCCGGTCAAATTGCAGGTACCTGTGTGAACACAGTGAGCTGTTTTATATGCTCCTTTTTATTTAATTTTTAATTTTTAATTTTTTTTTTTGTGTGTGAGTGTGTTTTAGCAGTAAGCTGAGAGAGTTTGCATTATGTTATCTTTATTATCGATTTAATGATGTATTAGGAGTAATTTAGGATCGAAAAAAAGGTCAACAAAACTAAACGGGAATATTTGCCAAGTCATGCTCATTTATGTTTTTATGGACTTCAATTGAGGTATTATATGCTGTTTGTTTCCTTCTGTTTCCAAGGAACCGCGGCCACCGCAACAAGAAGCTATTGGTGCATTTCAGAAGCTTCCCATGGTGATGCCATCTGTTGATATCTTATACTCAGCATTAAGGAAGGCAAAGAGGATCTCACCCACAAAGGGTAACTGATTATAACTTGTAAGGGCCCTTTCTTTAAGCAGGCACATTTTACTTTTGATATTTAAAGTTGGCTTTATTTTCATAGGAATTGCTAATGCTGCGAAACGTGAGCGAAATAAAGGTGCAAAGCAGATAGATGCTTTGATGAAGGTACATCTTTTGACATGTATCATGTAGTGCTGACCCTCTCATCTGGAAAGTAATGTAGTGTTGTGTTATTCTTGACTTGCAGGAACTTGCTGTTCCACTGAGGACATACAAAGAATCCTTCCCCAACAAAAAGAAGTTGCACCCGTACGAACGGTCTCTCATTGAGTTGACACTTGGAGATGGAAACTATGAGGAGGTATACAATTCTAATTCTTCGTCCTTTATTCAAGATTCTGATGATTTTAATGCAACTTATTTCCTACTATCCGTGAAAATGTAATACCAATGAGTTTAAATTTACACGTGAAGTGGTAATAGAAATGTTCCTAATGCAGGATATTAACTGAAACTTCAATCTATGCCATATATCATATCTTTCCTCTCATGTATTCCATTACTCCAATTTTCAAAGTTCAAACCTATTGCTTTTCAGGTTTTGGGGAAGGTTGATGCATTACGAAAGAAACTTGTTTCAGTGGGAAAGGAATGTGCTGCCCTTTGTGCTAAGGTACCAGTTACTCTCTCCATGAACCCCATAGAAACTGGTGTCAGTTAATTTTATTATACTTCGACTTCTGACTTTATGTGAATGATCATAAACATTGAAGCAACTTTTTCTTTCTTATAATCACGGTCTAGTTAGTATAATAATTTAAATGGTTTATGCTTGGTTGGGTGAAGTTAATTCTCATCTCTGGATTTTGAACACTATCATTAAAGATCATATGAAAGTAACTTGGAGATTTATGATTAAATTAAGAAACATGACCATGGTATTTCCTGGAGTATACATGCTATCAATATCTCATGAAGTAGTCATATCTCATCTGGTTGAGTGAGCTGCTGGAATCATTTTTTCCTTTTGCTAAGTAAGATACACAAATAGCGCTGGGAGGGGCGATGAATGGCTGTGGGCGTCTGTATCAACTGTTATTTATGTTATTTATGCAACTGTAAATTCCCTTCGCTGATTTTGGTTCAGTAACAATGAAGTCCCGAGGAAAATGGTTAAACAGATGTACCAGAAATTTAATAAGAGGGTAACAAGCCTAGTGATTGAGTGTATAGTGTATACTACTACCTTGAAATCAACCCACTACTTCCTCCAGAACTGCTAAATTTTTCCTACTTGTAACAAATGCAGTAACCAGTAAGTTATGCTAGGTGGAGGTTCATTGAGTTCATCTGTTAGGTTTTTTTTTACCAAACTTGCAATTACAGAGTATTCACCATGTAGTATTTCAAACAATTGCATTGCTCAGTCTGGTTATTTTATCTGTTAGTTAAAATTTCCTTGAAGAATCAGTCGGCTACTTTATAGTTTTTCTTGAAGACTCAGTTGCTACATATTCATACAGAAACTATCCTAATTGTATGATTCTTGGCAGTCACTCACAAAGCGTGAAGCGGAGGACCGGTTGAGCGAGGTTAGTACATCCACCTGTAAGCCTAACTGGTGAAGTTGTTTTACACTTTTACCGTTAACTCCTTACTTATCTTTTGATTGTGGCCAACACAGGGTATAAAGAAAATTGAAGAAGTATTCAAATCTGAAGGGAAAGCTGTAGATGAATTGATGAGTATTGCTAAGGTAATTTGTCTTATAAGCCACACGAGTCGGCTAAACGTTCATTTCATGTACTTTCAAATACGGTATTAAATTTCTGTCCTGTTTACAACTCTACCGAATTATTTGTTTATTTTATTATTATTATTATTTATTTTTATTTTTTTGCTAAAAGGCATGCGTTAACTAGCAGCATCTTTTCTTCTTTCGTTTTTTTGCCCCTGGATTTTTGATTTCCAAGGTGTTATTAGTGCATCAAAGTGGCAAATCGTATGTTATTTAAAGTGCTCAAGATAGTAACTGACTACATTTTCAGATTGGAGCATATGATATGAATGAAAGTTTATTTGATTTTTAGAGTTATTTCATTTGTGTGCTCCTTGTCGCAGTTTTCCTGTTTGCCATTTCATACTAACCAGTAACCAAAAACTGTTAGAATTTACTCCAAATTGTAAAAGTGAGTTGTTATTAAGATAAGTTGGGTTTCTTAATTACTTCTTATTGTCCTATATTCCCCACCCCATTTTTACCAAATAAAGAGTGCCCTGCTAATTATGAAGAAATATGATGTAAAAACTTGTTATTGTTTTTCTTTTTTTCTCTGCCCAGCCTTCAAGGAAGCATGTATAATTGTCCATTTTAATATATACATTGTTTTGTAGACTCTGCGGCAGATGCCAGTAATTGATCTAGAAAAACCCACCCTTTGTCTAGTTGGGGCTCCTAATGTAGGAAAGTCATCTTTGGTACGGCTGCTATCAACAGGAAAGCCTGAGGTATGTGTCTATGCTATCGTATTTCACACTAAAATCTTTTTGTACCTGCACTAGCAACATAGAATCCTGAGGTGGACATACAATTTTTATATGTTGAGCATGGACAAAGCATATTAATACAAGATTACGAGAACCTGTATGATTTCCTACCTGTCACTCACAATCTCTTCTCTAGGTCACTTTATGTATTATAAACAATATCACAATAGGTGCTCTTTAAAAATATCATTATTTTTAAGTAAACCTCAATGTTTTCATAAACAAAAATACGCTTTGCTAACAACACCAATGTTTTATGTAAAAGTATCTGTATTTTTTGAAGTTAAACATACCACAAGTTTTTGCACTTTTTTTCAACTTAAATTGTACAGGTTCATGTACTTTATTATTAATAAAAGGGCCATTTTATAAATTTTCATTGTTTAACACCTGGATTTAGAGTAAGATTTATTTCCAACAGAAAGTACATTCGTTTCGTTTAATCTTAAATTCTCTATTATCTAATACGCTATACTTTATTTTTCTATTTTAAATTGTTCGAGTTTTAAATAACAGAATAAATATTGCATGGGCAAACTATAAAAAATATGTAAATGTTTACAAAGTTAAAGGGGTTAGAATGAAAATGATTTTGCATAGTTGCAAATACAATTTGCTCCAAGAATTCATGATATGTTGATTTGATCGGATAGATAATAATGAAAACTTCATACCTTTTTTTAATGTTTTAGGCCTGAGTAATTAAGGAATAAACTTTTAACAATCAACTTGCCAAGAATAACAAGACGTTTCTCTGACATTATCAACCCCCTAAGATGGGCACATAAAGACACACATTCTAGAAATTTTATTGTTAGTGTGTTTTTGTTACTGACAACTAACTTGTGTATCTAGTGAATTAGTACTCCATTTTGTTACACTTAATTCGTTGGGTCTCAGATCTGCAACTATCCATTTACAACCAGAGGAATTCTGATGGGCCATATCACTATAAGCTACCAGAATTTTCAGGTTGGCGTTTCTTGTAGAGATTTATCCATCTAAAGTTCTAAACCCTGTTGGATTGAAGTCTAAATTTGAATTTTCTCAGGTCACAGATACACCTGGCCTGCTAAGGAGAAATGATGGTAATACACATTCTGTTCTATTTCTTGTCCTTGTCCTTGATGTGTGAAAGTATAAGTCGCTTTTCAGTTTTCAGTACCAAAAGCACCTAAACTATTCTGTATTAAAAAGAAAAAAGCACGCTAGTTGAGGATGAGTAAGTCTTCCCGGGCTTATTAGGTTTTGCTGCAACATGTTTTTGTCTCAAAGGACTGAAAGTTATTTTTCTTGTTTAAACATGCAGATGATAGGAATAATTTAGAGAAGTTGACATTAGCTGTCCTCCAACATTTGCCAACTGCTGTTCTCTATGTACATGATCTTTCCGGAGAATGTGGAATGTCATCTTCTGATCAGGTATTTTGCCTGTATACTATCCGAACCAGTTACATTTAACCTTGTATAGCAAGAATGTGATGTGGGTCTTACTCTTACCTGCCCTGTTGGTTTGCATGAGCATTTTTTTTTTCCAGGCATTGCACTGCTATCAAAATTTATCACTGCTTTCCTTAGAAAACAGCCCTTTTTATTGTCTCGTGCAATTAAGTTTGGCATATCTACAAACATATTGTCTACTTTTAGAAATGATTGTACTTGGGAAAAACAAAAGCAAACATATCCAAGTCTATTGTATAGGTGTAGCCAGTAGGCCAATCACATGCTCTTGTGATTCAAAGGAGAACTTGACAGTTCACATGATTCATTAACATGTAGATACTGACAGTGTTAAAGTTTTTCAAGGCATGTTTCTGAAGGATAGCCTTTGGTAGTTTCATGTTATGTGTGAGGCTGAGGAAATACGTGGATGCAACTCAGTCTTCTCCTTGCAATTTGGTTTTTTGGAGACTCTGAGATGTTCTTGTTCTCTTCTCTCTACTTTGGTGTTTAATGTGATTCATTTATTCATGCTATTTCCATCCTACTCTTTTTTTCCTTTGGTTGGGCAGTTTACCATCTACGAGGAAATAAGAGAGCGATTCAGAGACCATCTTTGGGTTGATGTTGTTTCAAAATCTGATCTTCTTGGAGATTCACCAGCAGTCTTCATCACAGAAGATATTGATGCTGATAATGCTGAGCTATCAAAGTACCGACGAATGGGACCTGATGGAGCAATACGTGTATCAGGCCACACTGAAGTGGGTATTAATGAGGTATGCATTCTAAAGCTTTTACTTGATCTTCATTCTTCAAATGTGAATTTGTAGGCTGTTCTGATTTTAGCATGCTGAATGTTGAATGAAAGTGAGGAATTTAGAAAAAAAGCTGGATACGAAAACAAAAAGCAGTTAAATGAATGCCGAGAACTGCTCAGGTTTGGAACGAGAAATAGATTAGAGGATAATCTTGTTATGTGAATCATAAGGCAGCAATAACTAGTAATGTACCATGGACCCACAAGTCTCTTGGTCCTTGTGCGTAGTAATTTTTCCGTAAAACACCAAATAAAATGTTTTTAAGGCAGAGATCGTTAAGTTCAGCCTGCTTCAATCTATAGTCTTCTTTACAAGCATTCAGTCCCGAAAATATTGTTTGATTTGATTCTGGGGCTCAACAACTGATTAGTCCAATTCTGTTCTTGTCTGACGTTAAGGTAAGTGGGCAGCATAACCTTTTTTCTCTGTAGTTTAAGCATATGCAATAAATTGAAGTACCTTTGACCTACATCCAGCTAGTAGTTATACCCAATTTTGTGGTGACTCATTCTGATTGTTCTGATATTCCCAAGCTCTGGTTTGAAACTGAACGGAATCGTTTAAATTTTTCTCAGACTGTTGTATAGGATAAACTTAGTTTTTATCGCAAAGATAGAACTGCACTGGCATTTTGATTGTGGCTCCCAGACTAGTTTATATGCTAAAGCAATGTGTGCCTTGCAGTTGAAAAGTAGAGTACATGAACTACTACTCTCTCAGTTGGAAAAGATAAAGGACTTGGAAAGCAATCAAGAAAGTGTCGAGGTCATGGGATAAACCATAACATGAGGAATTGGATCGCAGTTTTGGTCGACAATTTCCAAAAGCCATCACCACCTAATTTGGTAGGCGCCTTCCATTTTCCAGGTCTTCCAGTCAGGTGAACATCGATCTATAATGGTGGTTCTGCTGGTCTGGGGATGACTGAGCATAAGGTGGCTGATCGACATGCAGTACAAAGTTTAGGCAGCTAGCTGCAGACAGTGGTTGTGCTCCCAAGTTAAGTTGAAAATCATGTCCAAAATCTATACTTTTCCATTAGTACAGGATGATAGTTGTTGATATAGGGAATGATGCAAATGTGATGAATTTTGATGTGAATCATTCTGTAGTAACTGTAAACCATTGTAATTTGGATAAGAATTTCTGTGTTATTAAATATAATGAGTAAGTTTGAGTTTCATTAGAAATCACCTATTCACAGATGAATAAATGGCATACTACACTAAAGAACATGGGGGATTGGCGTCTAGAACACGACATGCAAGTGATGTGCAAGTGTGCAAAAAATGAACTGCTCCAGTCGACTTACATACTCTGCAATAAGCCATGATGCAACAAGTTCTACTTGTGGATGAATCTGAGGCCTCTAGCTGTCCATTCAATCCTGTAGTTTATCCTTGTTATACTCGAATAAATGTTCGCTCAGTCAGTAGCGTTCTTACTGAGTAAAAGCAAGATAATCACAAAATACTATATTGAAGGGAGGCCCGGCTGGACTGGTCCAGGTAATTCTGCGAAAGCAACAAGAAATGAAATTCGAAGAAACCAATAAAGTGAGGTCCTGCAAGTAGGATGATGTTCAAGAATGCTGTCCCCCTTTCATTTCTTTCGACAAGGATGAACATTCTCAAATATTCAAATGTCCAATACACCCCACTTATATATACTATATTATGGCAATATATAATTCAAACACTGGTAGAATTAAAGAGGTATTGATTCTCCTCATGTTAAAAAAAGAAGAAAAATAAAACTTATTCTTCCAATAATTTCACATGATAAATCAATCGTCGAGACCATCTCGATTTACAAACGAAAAGATAGAAGTTCCTACACAATCACAAACAAAGTCATGAGCCAATAAATTAATGTGTTGTCTTACTACATAAACCAATCACTTATTACTAATGTTTATTATATAGCTAGTTTATAAAACTAACAATCTAATTTGTAATTTCAATGTGAAGGTAAGAGAGGAAAAAGTAAAATGTATACAAGTGATGATTTGTTTGCTAATCTCGGCTAGACTTGTTATGTTGTTGCATGCCTCACTCTCAGGACCATGGAGGTATTATAGGTGAGAAAAACTCTCCACCAGTCCACCTCCAATGTGAAAATACCATCAGTCAAGTCATCAACGCATAACTCACATACATTGAATGCATCTTTTACATTCATATTCCGTACCTACTATTGATGGCTCTAATAAAGATTTAGTAGAAGAAGAAATGTAATAACGTAAAATACATTTGCTTATTGAACATTAAACTAAGAATAAATTGTGTAAGGGAAAACTATATATAACTGTTCATTTAATTTTGAAAACATCAAATTCTTAATGTTACGTTACACATTATATTGTTTTATTTCCTTATATTAATAATATATTACACTCAATAAAGAGAAAAGTAATATACAGATTACAATATAGTAATGATCATCAAAGAAAATAAATGAATATATAATATACAATTAATGTACAATATACAATATTATTTCATATTTTCTTTCTATAACTATAATAATAATACATTGAATGCCACTTATTTTATTTGCCTACATATCAAGAGCTCTTGGAGTTTCAAGGTTCCAAATTAAATCATGAAGAATATGATCACTCAGATTTTAATCTTTTCGTTCTTGTTTGCTTATTGGAGGTATTCTTTGTTCGATAATCCAACTATTTTGCAGTTTTGTTTATCATCACGCTTTTTTTGATTTTTTTTTTCTTTTTTGTAAGAATTAAGATCTTAGGTTTTCTTACTCCATGCAGGTAACAACAATGCTATGGCGGACAGTGAAAAATTACCCTTTGGTGATGATCCACCATGTTTTGAAGATGTATGTAAAATCAGTTGCATTCGCATACATGGGCATAACGTGACGTCTCAATGCCTTTCGAAGCATGTTTGTGAATGTAATTATCCACCAAATGTTTTTGATTCTTCAGTGTCACCAGCAAGTCACGTCGATAAAGCATGCGATGAAAAGGTTTGCAATACTAATGCAACCAAACTCATGGACATGGATTGATAGGATTATGTTCTGCAAACGGTTCTTGTGCTTGTGTAATTACACCATATTCTCGATGATGATGGGGCAATGGAGTTCAAGAATACTATCAATCAGAATAAAGTTTTAATTGTAAAATTATTATAACTATATAAGCAAGAGAACAATAGTTAAAGTTGCCTTGAATAAATTATAGGTGATATTTCCATTTTGCCCTTTCCTTTTCATTGTCAACCTACTTTCTGTTTGTTTTATTTAATCTTTCTTCTTCTCCCGTTAAAGCTTCTAAACTTTATCGGAGTCAAGAGGGAAGGCGTTTCATTTGTCTTGATCATGAATAATGGGAAACAAAAAACACAAAAACAACTTAACACGTGTATTTGTGGATGTGTTTACTATGGGTGAGTGTTTACTATGGGGACATAAGCTTGCTCTAGTTCAGGAGGAGTAGGGGTGAGTGTTTACTATGGGAAAATTTCCAATACTAGGATTTTCTCGAAATATTCTGATTCTGAAAATTTCGATCCCGTTTTGGATATTTCTCGAATTTTTATAAATAAATTTTTTAATGGATCGATTAGAATTGATTTTGTACCCGGAGTGAAATTTGGGCTACTAGTTGGGATATGGACTCCCAAATTGGGCTTACCGTACAAATTAGTACTTGATACCGTTTATCTTACATCCCCGGCTTGTTGGGCAAACCCATACTTGCCCATCACCTTTACCCTTACTTATGTAATTCATCGGCTTGCCTACATATGTTCTACTACTACTAATTACGCTAAGGAAATTCCCTAATAGCCCAATAATCACCATATATACTTGTATCATGATTCACCTTTTCTTTATTAATTAAGTTCAATTAAATTTGTATTTGTATCTTTAATTAGAGTGAACTACCTAATTACAATATCACTACATGAATGAACCAACCACAAACATAAAAATACCGGATAGCTCAACTCATGTATGTAGGGCTGTATTTCGAACCGAACGAATCGAACAAGAGGCTTATCGAACGTTCGTTCGTTAAGCATATAGTATGTTCGGTTCATGTTCATGTTCGCCGAACAATTCATAGCCTGTTCATGTTCGGTTCGTTAAAATAATAGAATGTTCATGTTCGTTCGTTAAAGTTCGTTGTTCATTTGTTCACGAACGTTCATTAACACAAAAAGGCCTAAAATCCAACAATATTGATACTACAAAATTAATTTAAATATCCTGCCAAAAGTGTCTAAGAACATTATATAAGTCACAATAAAAATATAAAATTAACACCAAATATTAAACAAAGCACAAAACAAGTTAAAATTAGTATGTATAATAGTTATGTATGTATATATTTTATATTTATTTAATATATTATATTATACCATGTTCACGAACTGTTCGCGAACAACCGAACAGAAACTAACATGTTCGTGTTCGGTTCGTTATATTAACGAACATGTTCGGTCAAAACTGAACCGAACACGAACCGAGCGTTGACCGGACAATTTCGCGAACGTTCACGAACATTCGGTTCAACATACAACCCTACATGTATGGTACCATTAATTTTAATGATAAAAAAATTAGTATAGCTCTCTATCCGCATTCCACAATACAACCGTATTTAAATTGAGACTTCGGGTCATGTCTATCATGTGAGGTAACAAAGAAACATCATTGTTTGCCTGGTGTTTTACATTTTCAGGAGAAATGTGCATATATGATTACCTATATATGGGCTTCATTATGTAGGTTATTCAGAAAATCTTGTAAGCGATACCCTAAAGTTTCAGCTTCGTGGTTCAGAATTATATATACTTGAGAGCTTGTCCTGTTTAAGATGATATATAGTGCATGCCTGAGAGCTTGTCCTGTTTAAGATGCACAAGTTATTAATTCGTACTAGTGTTACTTGTTGCCTAATACTACTGGATCGAGTAGAATGGTATTACTCGTACAAGCGATGATGTAATAAATTCGATTGATTATGTTTGAGTCTTTTAGTTCACTTATGCTCTATCAGAACTTGAACAAACTTCTCCAAGTGAGCGAAATAAATAACCACCTGCAGCTAGCTTTAATGTCAAGTAAGACTCTAATTGTATGTATGTATGTATGTCTGGGCGACGATAAACTTAATTCAAATGTAGTGAATTCGAATAACTGATCCTTTAATAACAGACACTGATAGACTCAGTTTCAACTGTTTTCTGTAGGGAATACTATATAATACAAACTCAAACTTGAAACAACAAAATTATGACGGAAGTACACATATATATACATCGATTCTCAAGTTCATACTCTCACATTATTCTCCTCGTACATAGATAGAACGAGGTTCAAGATTATCCAAAACACTTGAGTACTTTATCAATGTACGCTGATCAGGTTATTCATTAGAGGTGATTGATTGCTACCCAAAACATTACTAAGAGCTTTAGATTCCAGGCTCATTCACTCAGCCTGTCACGCGATCAAGTATCAGTGACCATGCATACTCAATTGTATTTTTCCAGGTGACTGAAATTCCAGGTCTTCTTCATCAACTGATGATTCTGCAGCTTTCTCAGGTTCCCCAACATGGTAAACCCAAGTAACTATTTCCTTCTTGTTTCCCCAGAGTACTCCGTATAGTCCCATCACAATGAAAACCGATCCCACAACTCTACAACATTCAAACCAAATGTAACTTAATGCATATATCTCGTACCATATCATTTAAATCGAAATAACATATGTATATATATTTGTAAAATGTTGGATCAATTGTGCTTACGTTCCAGTATATAGCTTTTCTTCAAGTAAAGCCCAGCTGAGAATAGCCACAATAACAAGTAGCAAAGGGCTAAAAACCGATCGATACGTGCAGTGGACCTTTCCTTTCTATGCACCATGACATGAGGCAAAATGCTAGTGCAGAACACACAATCCCCTGCACCAGCATTAACAATTAATGAAAACATTATCAATAGTAGTAGGTTAGCAGGTTTAATTTAGACTCTTAATTATCGTGCATTTATCTGATCGATCACCTGAATATGCTTAAAAAATATTATGCCATACCGAGTAGATACTTGAAACAATCCTGATGCTTTGGTTGAGTGACCAAGCAGATATATGATGGTCGAACATAAATCCAACGACAACACACTGAACGCTTGCCATCACTCGAGTATGGAGCACTATACTTCTGGCTAACTCTAGTCTGCAGGAATTAATGAACATTAATTTAAGGACACGGAAAAGTTCGATGATACAGTTTTCGTACAATTAATAAACATGACATTAAAACCTGCCAAAAATTCAAATAGTGCATGGAGTACTAACTTATAACTTGGATGATCAACCATATAGCCCAGGAAAAGGCACTGATAATGAGGAGAAGAGGCCCCAAAACCAAGTTAACATGGTTCATAGAATCCTTGGTTCCCGTCCTTTCTGCGTATTCCCAATGAATATGTGACTTACCTATGGGAACAACAGGTCCATTGTAAAATGACAGCAATATGGCACCACCAACACAAGCTACAGTTCCCACTACTTTTGACTGCCCTGCCTTGCTCCTTATCCCCAACTTTTCCAGCCTGCCAAGAACGGAATCGATCAATGACACAGTGGTGTGGCCCGTACGTACAAATATGACATCTATATATATAGCTTCCTGTGTTACACATACCCAAAAGGAACAGCCATGACGAAAGTGACAGCAGGGTTGATATTCGTCAAGGCACAAGCGATAGTTGGAGTCGAATTCTTAAGCCCAACAAAATAGGTGATTTGGTTCAATGTTACCCTGCAAAAACCGTTCCACAGTTGATTTTCTGTAAGTTCTTTAGGTTTTGCTGATGAAGATAATATTATAACCTTATTGAAACCATGGAAAGTGAATTACGTACCCGAAAATGGAACATAGGAAAATCTGGAAAAAGGACATAGTCATCTTAGGCCTCGTTTTCCTGCATTCATTCAGATTCAATTAATTTATTTATTTTATGCATAATTTGCGTATGTAAAAAAGGACAAAACATTACGCGCGTGAAATTGTTATAAAGCATGTTTTTCTAGCAAACTCGTTTTGTTATAGACAGGGATGACCCAGGAGCGGAGACAGGTGATCTATGTATACTTTGCCCCTCTTAATTTCAAATCTTGGATTCGTCTCTAGTTATAGATCTAATTATTTGAAATTCTTGTGAAATATAGTCAAATTTTGGAATTGCGTGTGAATTCATCAAATCAAGAAACCATTAAGCATTGAAGTCATTGCTAAGTACTGCCTTATTTCCCTGCCATTATTCTGGAGTGCTATCAGGCAAACTAAGACATTGTGGCATGATTAGAGTAAAGAAACACAGGTGGACTCAGCTGAAAACATTATTGAAGACGAAGGACTTGTTTGCAAATGCAGTTATGAAGAAAACGTTCTACTAATGAAAACGTTTTACCAGAGGCGCAACTATAGCTCAACCAAGATTACAGCTGATGACACTTGTACATTGCGAAAGTAAAACTTGTACAACCGCCTATGATTCAGTAGTACCATTAGGAGAGGGTTTCACTATTTTACCCTCATCATATCTCCTTTGTATTTAAGATAGATATTGTCAGGGGCGGACACACGAATTGCCTCCTCTTCTCCCCTTGATTTATGTTTTTAATTAGCTATTATACCCTTGTCCGCATAAAAAAGCATATTGTCTTATTTGTCTGATTGGTTTGTTAATTGGTATGGCATGTTCACCACCCAGAGGTTCAATTCCTACCGCTCTCTTATTTATTTTTGGCTTTGGCTTAATTTTTTCCCTTGTACTATATCTTTCATTATTTTTCTTCTTTGGTTATAATGTTTTATTTAACTTAACGAACAATATTATACTATATAAACACTTGATTAGTTGTATGCATTTCTTCTTTATTTATTTTTCTTTTAACTACCCATTATTTTCACTATTTTGTTAATTTTTTATAATGACGTTTGACCTCATATTAATCTTAAATTACGTCGAAACTACATTGTAGAACTGTAATAACTTCGTAAATTAAGTTTCCGGCATGATTTAGAATTAATAAAACATCAAACGTTGTAAAAAAATTTAAAAAATTAATGGGAAGCTTTTTGCCTCCCCTTACTGAAATTCCTGCGTCCGCCACTCGATATTGTACTGTAGCCTGTAGGAACTTTATAACAGATTTCTCCTCTCTTGTAAAAGTTCAATTCATCTATATGAACAATTCTTGATTCTTAATACGTGCCGTATTAACTAAAAACCGTGATTATTTATTTTAGATATCGACAATGATTCTTCATCCTTCGCAGGAGAATCATGCTTAATTATGCCATTGTCAAGAAGTAAAATTGTTCATTTAGAAAAAGAAAAATTCAGATTAATTCTGTTTCATGATTAATCATGATATATGATATGCTAGCTAGTATATAGTACTCTTACTTAATACTTAGTAGTAGATCACGATACTTGATACTTAGTATATCACGAATTCACGATACGCCATTAATTCTGATTAGGATTATGCGTTCAAGGCTTAAATTTGTCCCAGAAGGGGTATAAGACCAGGGAGCTACGTGTGATAAACCAATTTGGTAAAGATGTTTGTTTCCAAAAAATAATTAAGATGAATCTTTACACATTGAGGGTGTAGTTGTGTATAATCACATGTAAATTAAATTCAATAGACTCTGAGACAAATTAATTAACATATATTCATCCGTCCTAGTTATTTCTTTACGTTTGTTTTGTTGATTTTTTTTGCTCCGTTTGACCTCCGTTTACTCCTAAACTATAACAAAACGTTAATTTATGAAAGTATATTATTAAAATATAATATCTCGACTTTTATTATATAATTTTATTAATTTTTTGATAAAATTTACAATTTATAGAGGTCAAACTATACTTCGAAAAAAAGTCAATAAAACAAACGTAAGGAATTTACCGGGAAGGAGGGAGTATATATGTACAGTAGGCACTTTTTTTAAAAAAATCTTACACTACAAAAAAAAAGGATGTTAGATGACTAGTTTTAAATGACATTAGGGTAAATTATCAAATAAAAGTAATATTAGGTGGCACCTTAAAACTTGTCACCACAATTAAACTTTAGATGACATTTTAGACTAAATTATCAAATAAAAATATTTTAGAATGACAAACATAATAAATTATCATAGAAAAATAGGCTCTTAGATGATAAAATTTGAAAATTGTGAAAGAAAGAAAATTCGGCGGCATATTTGTAAATAAGAAACACTTTTGGGCTTTTTGCAATTAGTTTTTAAAAAGGGAATCAGATAACTTCATCTTCTTCGTTACTTGGACAGAAACCCACAGTCACAAACAAAATCCCTTTTACTAAAACCCTAATTTCGATCGATCTAAATCTAATCACACGACACAACATTACAACACTATCAATCGGAGATTCAGGAAAGGAAGGTGAATGATAGGCGTCTGATGGATCGTGTTTCAATCTGGTGGCGCGTTTGAATCGGCTAGCAACTGTGAAGTGTGGCTGCGTTTGAATCTGGAGGAGCAAGCTTTGATCAAATCATTATCCAAATCCGAAGTTTGTGCTGTGTCCTTTGTTAGAGAAGGTATGATGTACTTCAAACTTTGATGTAGTTCAATTCTCCTAAAATTTATGATTTAGGCACGTTTCTGTATGTGTATATTGATAAGTTCTAGATGAATATTTGTATCTATGTTTATTATTTGGCTTCAGATTGTTCCTCTACTTATGTAGATATTATTTGACTTGTGTATGTTTATATGGTATTTATTAATTTGAGGCCTGAGCTACTTGCCAGAGTTATATTTTTCCTGAGCTATTTATTACTTAGGTACAACGTAATGATAATGGACAAAAGTTGGATTAGAGAGCATAATAAGTTTTCGAATTCTTATATGGATGGTGTGCAATGTTTTCTTATGTTTGCTGCTGATAATGTGATGGGGAGTGATAACATGATTAAATGTCCATGTGTGGTTTGCAACAACTCATTCTACAAGCCCATAGATGAGGTTGAAAAGGATTTACACGTTAATGGATTTTCTCGTACATATGTACTTTGGAACAATCATGGAGAGAAAGAGCTTGATATAAATGATGAGGATACTGATAATGATGTTCGTTTACCATCCGAGGACGAGGTAAATGAGTTCCTAGCAGAAACGGAGGGTGTTGATGATTATGAGGAAAATGATCAAGGTAATGATGATGTCGAATTTAATGTGTTCAATGGGTACTTGGATGAATTGGTTGAAGGTCAGCATGTGGACAGCGACTATGAAGAAGAAGAAGAAAGATTCCAGAAGTTGGTGGGTGATGCCAGAAATGAATTATATCCGGGTTGTAAGACTTCATCACTTTTAGCTACCCTAAAACTGCTACATCTGAAAGTTATGGGTAAATGGACGGACAAGTCTTTCAGTATGCTGCTGGACTTTATAAAAGGCATCTTACCCGAAGGTGAAACTCTTCCATCGTCATTATATGGTGCTGAGAAGGAGCTGCGTGGACTTGGACTAGGGTATGAAGAGATTGATGCATGTAAGAACGGTTGAGAGTTGGCATGCACTATGTGAGCACGTTGAGTCTGATCGTTTTCAGGTATGCCTTTTTATTCTAACACTCTCTCTGTTTCTCCTTTTTTTCTGCGACAAAAGATAATTGTATGGATGCTGGGATTATATTTGGCCAAAGGTTCTTATTAAATAAAAAAAAAATTGATTTGTTGTTCATTGTTTATGATGTAGATGAGGTCTGCCATCAATAAAGCAAATAGAAAATGCATGCTTTTTCCCCACACATCAGGAAGGACCAGAAACCTTGTTCGCTACCGGAGCATGGTATGTACTTTCAATTTTTGAAATCTAATATTTCTATATTTGTGCTCTATTTTTGAATTCAGATATCTATACTGGATATTGTGATGAGGTAAGAAACTTAGTAATTGTATATGTTTTCCTTATAGGTTAATCGTAGTAGGATTCTGTTGTGGAAGGATAATCATGTTCGCAGGAAGGGTCAATTCGTGAATAAATTCGTGAACGAAGAGGCTGAAATGACATATGTAAGTTGCTCTACACAAAATAGGGAATTTTGCACCAAACCTCTTGTGTTTCAACACCTCAACAATTCTTTTACCATAATTCTGGAACTATTCTTTTACCATAATTTCACATATATTAATAATAAATTTCAGGAGAAAATGGCTGAAATGGAGGAATCGTCTATGATGGATGGAGAAAATTCGAAGACTGAAGAGGAGATTATGGTTGAGACTCTCGGTGTGAGATCAGGGTATCAAAAGGTATGGGTTGGGGGGTGAAGGTGCCCCGTCGCTATAGCTATTTTGGGATAAATGAGACTCAAACTCAGCTTGAGAGTGCTAAAGAAGAAATTCAGACCCTCAAGATGGAGTTGGAGGCTCAAAAGGAGGAAAATAAGAAGACTAATGGCGAATTGGAGAAACTAAAAGCACAGGCGGAATTGTTTGAACGATTCATGTTGAACCACCAGTAAAGTTGAATCCAGGTATGCTACATATATATATATATATATATATATATATATATATATATATATATATATATATATATATATATATATATATATATATATATATATATATATATATATATATATATATATATATATATATATATATATATATATATATATATATATATATATATATATATATATCTATATATCTATATATATATATATAGTTTTTCATGGATCTGTACATGTATGACTGTGTTTCTTCTTTCATAGATATCTAGATTGGGTTTACACTTGATGGCTCTTTCTGTACTTGAAACGACTAAGAACTACGATGCATTTTACTGTATTCAACCTGCATGATTGATCATAGTTCATCTGCATACGTGCAACGGTCTCTGTTTGATTGATTTGACAATGTTGCTGCTTACGTTCATCTGCATACGTGCAGCACTCTCTGTTAAACATATCCATCCATGATGCTGAATGTTTTCCCATTGGGGTACTGTTATAACTATCTTGCACTCTTGCTTATTTGAACATTCAACAGTGTTTTGGATGATTAAATTATGCATCATTCTGAAGTATATCAGCAGTAGTTGGGAGTTGGTTAATGTTTTGTGGATGCTTTTGGAACCTTATTGCTTTGCTTTTACATCAAGTTCTGAACATACATAAAGACATGAACCATACTAAAGCTTTCAAATTTTATTTCATGTTTAATGTAAAATTAGGCAGATCATATTGTAGTTCACCTGAAGAAAATTAGTGATGCCTTGCCTTTTGTCACTGGGATATGTTGTTTGATATTTAGTTCAAAACATGCCTGCTTCGTGTGTATTGTCACTGGTATATGCTGTTTGATATTTAGTCCACATGATTTTGTTTGCATTCTTATATTTCTTTTCATGTGTGATTCTTTGTTTGCAGGATCACTTAACTGTTGAAGTTAAGAAGTGAAGCACAAGAATAGGTGTGAAAAGTCTATATAGATTTCTTTACTATGATTGTTGAACCTATGTTATATAAGAAAAAACATCCTGTTATTAGTCCAATTGGCAGTACTGATGTAATTATGAATATTGCATTTGGATGGAATGAAAATGTAGAGATTTTGATCTTTGAAAATATATGTATTGTCAAGAGGTTACAAAAGGGCTGTATGAATAAATTTACTATTATGGCATTCAATTTTTTTTTTATTGGGTATATAGGCTTTGGTGATGATATATTCTTGTGGTAAGGCACTTGTCATCAAAATTTTCAGGTGACAATGTATTTATCAGTCAAAGCGAAGGACTTTAGGTGGCAATTTATCATTGTCATTTAAGAGCAGGTGAGTATTCCACAGCTTATGGACTTTAGGTGATGAAATGACTTTAGGTGACATTAGGGTTTAACTAATTTGACAATATTTTTGTCATTTAAGTAGATCTATTTTGACAAATTTTAAATTTGTCACCAAGTTTTAGGTGACAAAATCAATATTTTATCACCAGAATACTAATATGACAACTCGGTGACAAAATTAAATTGCCACCAAAATGTTCCGGTGATAATTTTTTGACTTTAATTGATGACAAATTTCATCACCTAAAACCCTTTTTTTTGTAGTGTTAGCTAGATGCATGGAACACATGATGACGTGGTCTCAGATACATGTCAAGATCCAAACAAAATCACACATCATATGGAATTTATCGCTGTCTTTTAGTGTATTTCAGTTTTTTTTCTCCATATATAGAGATTTTTTTTTTTCTTTTCAAAACTTCTTTTTAAATCTCGCCTACTTAATTTGTTAGTCATTCTGCATGCCGGCACTAACAATTTATTGGAAGAAAAATGTGGTTATTGGTAAGTATAATTTCATTAATTAACTATAAAAGAAGGCCATAAAAGGATGCAAAATCATTGTGTTTATTAACTTGGATATTGTAAGCAATACCATGCATAACATCACAATTTTAGAAAGCAATGCAATTGTAACAACACCTTTGTAGTTGTAAATAGAATTTAATTATAATGTAGTGCTTGTTCTTGATCTTTTGTTCATGTCTCATGAGCAATTCCATGCACCAAGATTTGAGCATTTCAATTGCTTGCACCAAAATTTGTAAACCAAATCCAAGCCTATCAGTTTTACTGATTCACCTAGATTTGATGATTAGTATAAGTTACGATAATGCATCATTTAGAAAACATTTCATAAATTATGTGTATGGTATTGAAGAAGTTGATGTACGAATACAAAACTTATTGACTAGCTAGCGTGTGAATCTCAGGTTGTCCTAATCATTATCACACCGATTCTGAATCTTGTGAGTTCGATAAAAAGGTATTTGTTCGCCTCGATAATTGTACTTAGCGGAACGTATCAGTGTCCACCCTCGATATCTGGAATTCACATGACGTGGACAGCTTGATAAAGAATTAATTTGTCGACTCAGCTCAAGGATCAATCAACTTTCGCCAATTGTCAATATTCAGAATATAATTGAAAAAAGCATAAATAAAAATCAAAATAATTATAAAATAGTCAAAAGTGGTTTAAAAAAGTATGTAACTAATTGTTAATTAAAAGCTTAACCCATTAATCACAAGTACAGATAAGGGGTGGCGCCGAGGCAGGCGACCGTCAGTCCGTCACCCCCAAAATTTTCAATTTTTTGCATTATTATACGTATATTTCAGAAAATTTTCCGTTTTGCACTCCAATTTTTTTTCCAGTAATGTATTTAATTAGTTAGTTAATTGCGTAGTTAATTTACCTATAAGACCATGTATATCATAATATATATCGTCATTTCCGTTTCCAAATTATTATGAATCCGCCTCTGCAAAGTGAATCAGACAATGGTTATAGATTGATATATTATATTCATTGAATCTCGATTCATAGAGATGATGAGTCCCCGTTCACGCAATCTTAATATCATTATTATAATGAATTACCGGCTGTTTGGAGCTCGATTTGCCAAACTCAATTAAGGAAAAGTGCTTGAAAGAGGAATAGTAAAGTCAATTAAGTAGATGGAGAGAAATTGTGTTTGAAGTTAAATTTAGGGAAAAATAGATGTATAGAGTAGGATAATAATTATATTTAATAAGGAATGTTTTTTTTGTTTTGTACCAGGTTCGAAATTTGAGAAGAATGTGTGGTTTGTGGATGTAAAATAATAGTAAAATAAATTAAAAAAAAGTCAAAAGCAGAAAAAAAAAAGAAAAAGAAAAAATCCCAAATTGAGTTTTGGGATGAATAGTGTGCGGTCTATTCTGGAGTTGAACTTCAAACGTAAAACTCGATTAATAGAGCCCAATTGAGTTTATTAAAATAGCTCCAAACGTACAGTTAATGATTGCACTACTGATTATTGAAAAGAGGTAAAAGTATGACAGATTTTACAGTTTTCTAATATATAGCGGGGTATTTGCACTAGTTTCAACTTAAAATAAGTGATTTTAATTTAAGGATAAGTTGGTAAAGTTGACTTATCATAAAATTTGATGGGTGTTTGTAAAAACTACTTAAAGTTAGATAAGTTGTAGTAGTAGTGTTTGACTGTTTACAAACCTAACTTTTTGGACAAAAACAACTAAAATCCAGCTTAATTTAAGGAGAAACTGCTGAAGTAGGTACAATTCATCTTCTTCAACTTCAACTTATCCAGCTTAATTTAAGAGAATTAAGCAGCTTATAAGTTGTTGCAAACACTCAAAAAGCTGTTTCTGTTAAAAATAAGTGATAAGCTGGATAAATTAAACTGTTCCAAACACCCCCTACATTTTGTTATGTTGATGTTGTTAACATATCACGCAATATTGGACAATACACTAATGTTTGTGCTATTATAATTTCATAATATCTGTGGCATACCAATTAGTTAACATATCACTCAATTTGGACATACATATAGCACGCAACATATTTAGTAGTATCAGAATGAAGTATTTAGACTATATTTTATGTCATGCTCTTCACCACTCCACCAAATCAAATGTTCAATGTATATACATACCAGTATATATGTTTATTAATTAATCTCAATAACATCAAATATCAAATGCGTGCTCTAGTTCGTCCACACCATATTAATGATCTACCATTATTATTAATCTTCCAACAATAGGCATGCATATGTTTGGAGGGGATGATTGAAGTTAGACTTGGTAGTAATAATAAGTAAAACGAAGCAAGAGCATTCGAATTGGACTACGGTGGGATTCAATCACACATGAGTAGTTCAATTCCATTCATGCATATATCGGGTCCAATTAGCAAAAATCACCTATGGATAAACGGGTCAGTATTAGGTTTTTAGAAGAAAAGTTCTATGTTGGGAACTCCATACCACCTATTCACCTAAGAAACAGAAAGAATGCCATTCAACACCCCAACTACCTCTCCTTTAGCAACACCAACATGGTCATTTCAGGATGAAACATCCATTATAGAAACATACTCAAGAAGGCTATCTTCAGCCAGTGTATAAGTGACTTTGTAATAAATTTGGGTGTACCACGGAGGAGTACAAATCTGGCAGAAGCTTGTGGAGGTTCAACACCAGGTATGTGGAACAGGATCGAGAATGAATCGCCAGAGACAGTGAGGTTTGCTGCATTAAGAATGTACTTAAGAAGCACGGATTAAGAGATGAAGCAATAAAAGCATTTACCAAAGAAGGAGAAGAGAATGAAGAACATGCTAGTGATCAGGTCAATGACAAAAGAAATGAGGAACTAATTGGCATGGAGTACCTGATGAAGGATGGTTCTACTGATTATCTTCGTAAAATGGCAAAAATCCTTCCCCCCATACCTCAGCAGGTAAATTGTATGAGAGTGAGACACTCGAACTGCTCAACCCCCGCTCTGAGTTGAGAATGCAGGAACTTGGCCCAGCGGCATGATCAGATCTTTCATTAGCTCATATTCTTCGCGCTGATCTGAGCACCTTCCAGTACCTAAAAGTTCACAACAAAGACATCTGGTAACTATACATAATAAGCGCATATCATGACTTTTCAAAATGACAAAATGTTCACTTCTGAACTTCAGAAAGTGATATTAAATGCTAAGAGGTAGAATTGACAAGTAGAGAACATGGATAACAAAGGAAAAGAGAATACTACTTTGATCATTTCTCCATAGTATATGGTTTCTTTCACACCCCATAATATAGATAAAATCCACAAATGTTATGACCTATACAGAAGCTCCACTCGCATATGTGCTGACTCGTAATAAAATCAGTGAATTTATTAGATACATTAAAAGGTAACAGGTAGGTACAGAATTTCGTTGCATCACTTTTGCAAGCAAGATTCTCCTATCCATCATGGATTCTGTAAGTGCAGGAATCCTTCTAACAGAAAGAGCATGAATCAATGATAACATGCCACTGTTTGATAGTGAATGCTGGAAGTGGATCAACAAATGACAAGGTGCCTACTAGGATTCCCTGCAATATGAATTAATTAATGGTAAGAGGTTTAGAAGAGTAATCATCTTAGTAGCTATTACATGGCACATGCACGGTTCAATTGCTAAATACTACAGTAAACAATATAATATCTTCATGAATCAGTTTGGAACCTTTTTTAAGGCTATTCGAGCACTGAAGTTGAGGATTCCTCTCGATCCGCGGCACATAGCCATCAATTGCATTGGAGGATCCAACCCACTCCTCCAATGACACTTTCCCACCCTCAGCATCTGTTCTCTCTTCAATTTTCAACCGAGACATTCCTAGATCACCCTTCTTACCCATATCCAGGAGAGAGTCCAAACTTGAACCATCAAATAGCTTAAGGACTTCATTAAGTCTCAGTGGGTTCAAATCTGAAGATCTCTCATCTGGCAAACTTTCTGCGAATGATCGACTGTTTATCAAACAACCACTCGAACAATACATGCATGTTTCTTGAAGATCATAAACCTTATGCTCCTTGAGTGATATACGGTACCGCCCTTTCCGAGGTCGCTCAGAAGGCAAAGCATTACGGCAGAGTGGGTAACCACACAAGTCAGCTATCGTACGTTCAGTCACCACGTCTTGGTAGTCACCCCGAGACATCACTGAAGAAGCAGCAGCAGACAGCAGGCCCTCATGTTTGATTCCTTCAAGAAGAGAAAGCTGCAGCTTATAAACTGCATCTTTAACAATCAGCTGCACTTCATCTTTCACCATCCTGGCTCACTTCCAAGTTCCCTGGAACAACAAACGAAACAAGCTTGCTTCAAAAACTCATCCCCCAACTTACACATATATTTTCAAAGCAAAAACACATGAATGTAGATGCTTGAGTTCAACATATCTACCAATCTACAACATATACTATAATGTTACCTTTCCACTTTGATTATAGAAATGAAGCTCCGTTAACAATACACTAATTAAACAATACAATATTCCAATTTATCACCAATCAGCCATTGACGCATTCTAACAAACAGGTGGTAGGCTGGTAGCCGAAGAAAATTGAACAAAAAGTAACACCGAAATTGCAGTCAACAAAGAGGCTAACAGCGAAAACTGGGAAATTCATAGATTGTTGAAGGTACGAGGCTACGCCGTACCAAGGTTGGCCTCCGGCAGCAGCGAATCGAGATGTGATTCTGGGAATATGGCTGATCGACGTGTTGTGCAGACCGCAGAGTTTAGGCAATCGGAAATTCAGCTAAGTGCGTGATTAGAGCGCGCTTCGCCAGACTGGTTAGAGCATTAAAATCACATCTCTGCATCTGAGTTAGCTTGATTTTTCATAAGAAAATCATTTTCAAAATCTGTACTCTGTCATTACCTCAGCTAATTATGAAGGTGCCTTATCAAGATGATAAAGGTACTGAGACAATGTAATGAACTTTGATGCGAATCGTTAGTCTTTCAACTATATTATTTTGTAGCAACTGAAATCATCGATCATAATGTCGATAAGAATTTATTGAACTCGAGTAGAGATGGACCGAAGTGTGACATGGGGAATTTGTAGAGATGACTTAAGCATTTGGACATGTGGTGTTAATTGAAAAATTAACGCCATGTGACATAGATGTCGCTGAAACATTAGCTCTGAAAAGGGGAATCGAGATAGCTCAAAAAGACAGGTACAAATCCTTGAAATTAAAATTGACTCGACATATGTGTACTGGTTGCTTTTGAAACGAATCAACAAACACAAATTTGCATCTACACGAAATAATTGAAGCTTGCCAACATCAACTTCACAAGTCATTGTACATCGAGTTTAGGCTTCTCAATTAGGGTCTTACTCGGACTTTCATAAATTTTTAACCGACGCGACCCAGAGTTTCGAACCCTTTTATTGCTCATTTAAAAATAAAAGTAAGGTCCAAACCTTGTTATGCCCTACCCGGACCCAATTAAGGCCCATTACTTTCGATGGAACCTCCAATGAGTCCAAAATCGGACACGTGTCATATTCATTTAGGACCTATATTGAACCCTAAATTCAATACAAAGGGTTTAAGTATTTGAACGGGGTTTGAACCCATCATTTATTTATAAAAGGTAGTATGATAGGTCTGGACTCTACCCATTTAAACCACTACTCTCGCTCTAAAAAGAAAAACCACTACTCGAGTTGGCAATCAACGTAACTCATTACTCATTCCATTAATTTTTAGTGTCAAGATTTTTTAAATTTGATTGCCAATTAATTTTAAACTATAATGATAAAATATTTAATAAAATTATACTATAATAATTTATGTCCTAAATTTTATAATATAAGTTTGATAAATACTCTGTTCGCCCCAACGAATTTTTTTATGTTTTTTTTGTTGATTTTTCTTTTATTCCGTTAGACCTTTAATAAATCCTAAATCATACTAACAAATAATTAATTAAATATATTATGAAAGTAGACGCTATATATTTTCGTAATATATATACTTTTATGAATCAGCGCATTACTACAAGTGAAAACCTTTCACCTATTCTTGGAAAAAGGAGAATCTAATTCATCTACACATTTATTTCTCCGATCACGAATCTTTCTTTGAAAATGGACACCAACAAACCCAGACATCGAGATCAACTTCAAATTTGAGCAATTTTCTTTCAATTTTTTTAATTTCAAATGAATTGTTCACTTTAAGTTACAGAAAGAACTAAGGGGTTTTCTGATGGATACTGAGAATCATGGGCCAGGGAAGAGAGCTCGTAGAGAGGAAGGCCCACGCGACCCGAACACCAACTAGGGCGCCGGCGGTGGAGGGTTCGGTGGCTAGGGATATTTATTTTCCTTAGTTACCGTCTTTTGATTTATTTGCTTTCCTTTTGAATAAAGACTCTACTAGATTTAGTTATGTTATTTCTCTTTATTAGTTGACTTAGTTGCCATGTTAGGGTTAGAGGTTATTCTCTAGAATATTACTTTAGCTGGGCTTAACCCGTAGCTTAGTGGACTAAGCCCGTTATTTCTATTCCTTTAAATACGGGTGTAAGACATTCATTATTTTCATTCCAGTCAATAAACTCGTGAGTTCATCTCTAGATTGCTGGCGTTGTGTCTTATTATACCTTGCGACATGGAGAGATTGTTCAACTACACCGTTGTTACCGGGGAGATAGTAGCAAAAAGGAAAACTACTCCTTAGTGGCTTTCTTCGCCTAACCGTGATCGCGTTAGGAGAACTAGTTACTTTTGCGGTAAATCCAGGTAATTCTCTGTTTTACCTTTATTTTGATTTCCTGTCTTGCTACGTATCCATCATTTTCTTGGGATGGTGTACTATGAATGAAAAAGAATGAATATAGAAAATACACTTAAAGTTCGCCTGACATGAACAGTAGCAAAGTGTGCGTGGTGGCGCGTGTCTCTGACTTAACTCTCTCTCCGATTCTCTACTTAATGATTGTCATCAATTAAGCCGCGTTAATATGGCAGATTAAACGAGTAATGAATTCGAAATAATTGCGCTCCAGTCGCTGGTCAAGTGCGCGATGGGACGGAATAATTCAAAAAGGTGTTGGGCGAACTTTTCCGCCCAACTCATCACCGGCCTGCTATGGACTCTCTTTTTGTTTGTAGTGTCCTCTTTTGCATTAACTCTTGTTTAGGCCGAGTGCAACACCGCATAAAAGGGGCCAATAGGCCCATCAGGCGCATTATATACTAATTGTATACTACTTGTATATACTACTTGTATATATATGATTAATTAGTTGAATTCATTCGGACTTAATATATTGGCCGATCGTCAAACATGGGAAACACACTGCGGCGGCGAGGAGTAGAACAAGAACAGCACCAGAACGAAGAGAACACTGTTCCCCTTATTATTAATAATTCCGAACACAATGAACAACAAGAACGGAAGAACCTGCAGTTATTAGACTCGACCATTATTATCATTGATGATGATCAAGAACTGATTTGCGAAATCTGTTACGAACCGGTCTCCGATCCCTTGACGAAATTCAACATATGTCCCCATCATCTATTCTGCACGGAATGCTTAATCAAATACATCAAGGTCAAGCTTTACGAAGACAACGTAGGCACCGTCAGATGTCCCGGTACAACCTGCCATGATCACTTTCTAGACCCCTTGGAATGGGCCCCACTCGTGGGCCCTAAACTATTTGTCCGGTGGTGTGACGTGCTCTGCCAGGCAGCTGTTCTGGACTTGGACAACGCCTATTGTCCACACAGGAACTGCAACGAGCTGATCCTGAACGAGTGCGGTGGAAAACCAAAAAAATCCATGTGTCCTAGATGTAAGCATTGGTTGTGTTTCCAGTGTAAGAGGGTTTGGCACGCCCAATCGAGTTGTGAAGAGGGCAGAAGGTATTACAGGGATGACAACGACGTGGAATTGGGGTTGATGGCTGAGCAGAAGAAGTGGATGAGGTGCCCCAAGTGCAGGTATCTTGTTCAACGGGCGCATGGATGTGTGATCATGACTTGTAGATGTGGGACAAAGTTCTGTTATATATGCGGCGAGGAAGTTCAATCACATGATCATGGTTGCATGAGGTACGTAGTTTATCCTACACCCATAGTATTGTTGACACACTTGAAAGTGCTCACTCTAACGTTATTTATAGTTGTAATTTTATGGAAATTGGGTGTATTGCGTGTGTAGTATAGTTGTGGTGAGTGGATGCGTGTGTAGTATAGTTGTTCAGGTTGAAGATGTGAGAAGCAAGTTCCCATTCTTATCTGATTCACTAACAGGTATGGCAGAGGTAATAGTCATGAGTTTTCCGGTTTGAATTGAGGTTTGAAGGCTGTTTCGAGTTACTACTCATTAACCACTTCAATTATCTTTTGTCCAGAATCTGTCACTAAGTTTATTCATTGTGTCTTGTTCCTATGTTTTCTTATCTTCTCTTATACTATGTGTAGAAAACCTTCAACATACTTTTTTTTTTTTTTGGAATTGAACCTCTTTACTTGTTTTTATTCCATTCCAAAACCACGAACAAATTAAACGCCGATCCAGACGAGGCTATTATTCTCAGCATCATACAAATATAACCAAAGAAACAAGATATTCCAATCATGCAACTCCTATCAGCTAATGCACTGTTTACAGAACATCTAGTTCTAATTACATGTTTCAATTGCGCCACACTATGAGGACCAAATGGTTGTTGCTGGTGGTGTATCTTCAAATTCCTCCGCCTCCATACTGCATAAACCATTTCACTAAAAGCCATTCTCAACATTTTAGCCCTTATACTCTTCCCCACTGTAGCTTTTAGTTTCCAGTCTAATTTCTCTTTCCAATCACCAGGCCAGGAATATATATGCTGTATATCCTTCCAGTCTAATAGCTCTTGCCAGGCCTACTTTGTGTTCTTACAAGCAAAAATTAGCTAGGTGTGCCATGCTTTCATTCTCACCACAAAGCACACAGCAAACATCAGTTTCCTGTTCAGCAACTGGAAAATGTATATGTAATTAAACGAGCTCTTCGACTTACTTGTAGATCACTCACCAGCTTTGCTTGATTCGTCAAACACTTGGCGTGATTCTCTCCTCGTGAAGCCAATTCTCCATAGAATCACATAGGACTAGTTCTTTGTTTGTTAGAACTCAATTTGCTTCTACTATTTGAGAAATATGATTTTGTACATTGTTGGGACATATATAGTCCAATCAATACTATTGGTATAAATTTATAAAACACTAGGAGTTTTGCACCGTGTTACACACAATAAGTGCACACCCTTGACCTTTTGCGCTTATTGTTATGACAACTATCATTGTTAATTTACATCCTTAACTGTAGTAGTAGATGTTACACCAATTGTGTCCCATTATTCCTTGTTGAGATGTCATCCTTTATTATGCTTTCTCTCTCGCGCTTTCTCCTCTTGCCTCGGAAATTATAATGTTTGCAGGAATGAGTTGTTGGCGCCTTAAGCACTCATTTTTATATTTTCTCAAATCACAATAACAGGCATGTATGTAAGCAACGTGCAAGTGCAAAAGATGAACTGTTCTAGTCGACATTCCCCACAATGTATGAATCTGATCCATCCATCCAGCTACCCATTTGATCGTGCATTTTCTCCTTGTTATATTTGAATAAATGTTCACTCAACCAGTAGCGTTGTTATTGAGTAAAAGCACGATATTCACAACTTATGTCAGAAGGCAGCCCATTGTTACAGCCATACAGGAAACCATTAGAAACCACGTCCTTCACATTTAGAACATCTGCAGAAGCAACATGAAAAGAAAAGGCCATAGAAACGCAATTAGAAACCAATAAAAAGAGGTCCTGCAATTAGGATGATGTTGAAGACATGCCTTGTTATGATTCCCCTACATTCTTTCGACAACGATGAACATTTCACATATAATTCTCAAAACATTCAAAGTTTCCAATACATCAATCTGCTACTATAATTCAATCAGACCTAATATGAGTCTTTAATTTGCAACACAAATTCCTCAAGCAGCAACAGTTGCAGGAACAGAATGTTTGAGTAATTAAGTTTGGAATAATAATACTAAAATTACTTACCAGTAATAAGTTTCACTTAACATTCCCAAACATTACTTCGTTAATTTGGATAATGCCAATATCAGATATAGGCTCAATGGGCTGCTCGTCATCATTTGTAAAAGGGATGTTACTCTGTGGTTCCCTACTAAATTCATCTGAATAAAGTAGAACAGAATGAAGTTACAACATGTCTGATGTTAGTTAACACAACTCACACAGCAATCGTAGCCAAAAGAACTTTTCAGACTTGGACATCTAAATTTCATTTTACAGATTTCAGTTAGTAAATTCATCCATAAAAAAACGTTAATATAAGATATGCATGTACCAAAAATTGTGTTCAAGGATGTCGGAGGGGGAGTAGACATAAAGTTCAGGCCAATATAAAATCCAATAGCCAGCACAATTGTAACCATTACATAGGTTGGCACAGCCAATGCCCAATACCTGTAAAAAGATTACAGTAAGTCATACTGGGAGAAAGGGGAACAAAAAAAAGTCAGCTAGATAACAGACATTGCCCTACTGGATTGTCTATGCATAACAAAGAATCAGTTAATATATTCACTAAATGCCAGCTCCAAATCCCGAAAGTGATATACTATTTACCTTCCTCTCTAACCCTAGAGAATGGATCACTCAGGTGAACAAACAACAGTTTAAATAATAAATATCATTTAAAACCAACAGACACATTCTCACACTGACCTGCTGGGGTAATAATAGATCCCGATAGAATGCAAACAACGATCAGGAAAATATGCCCAGATGACAAAAATGACTGTTGCAGAAGAAAATAATTTTATCTCAGATGACTTAAAGTATCTTTAAGTCTAGAACTTTCTATTAAAGTGAAGATTAATAGGCAACTGAATAGGCATAGTAATACAAATGAATAAGTTACAAGCTCAGCATTTGTCAGAATTCAAAGGTCAGCTTATGGATTACTAAGATTCATAAATGCTTATTTCAAATGAGAAGCACGGCAGGGATACTCATATCATTTCCAACCAATTATGTGATCAAACAGAAATTTTAAAGCTCGATTTCACCGTATGCTTGCTCAAAGCTTATTGTATCTAGTAACCATTTAACACTGTCTTACTAAGAATGTGTTTGTGATCACAGTTAGGCTATACTCCCACTTAATTATATGAGGTCCTATATGGATATATGTGTATATGTATGAAAAGGACAACACATCCTAGCAATATTATATCCTAAACTATTTGAGAAGGCCTTATTGTGATGTTCTATGGTACTACTGTCGTCCATAAATGCAACCTCGTGCACTAATCAATTCATGCAATAGCTGTGTTAAATTAGGCGTAAACTGAAATCTACACACCTGTATAAACATGATCTCTCATGGTACAAAGGAATCAAACCAAATCAAACAGAGAGACATATAATCATCTTGTGCGAACAATTATACTAACAAAACAATGACAACAATGATTGAGATATCCAAGCTTCCGTTGCTAGAAAAACTACAAACTCAGCATTTATCCAAATACATAGGCCAACTCATAATATATGGATGCTTCTCCCAGATATGCATCACACAAACACACAGATACTTGTATCATTTCCAGCATATTCTGTGATCGAACAAACATTCCAAGAATGATTTCACCATAGGCTTGGTCAAACCTCATTTTATCTTACTATTATCCAACATTTACTTGTTAACTAAGAATTCATTCATCACTTCACTTACACTACCAGATACTGTATCCTACGAGTTTCAAAGTCATTATTCATCTACGAAATCAAGTTGACAGTGATGTATCATCTACCTCCAAAATTTATGTGATCGAACAAACATTCCAAGCACGATTTCACCATATATGCTTGCTAAAACCTCATTTCATCTTACTATTATCCAACATTCACTTGATAACTAAAAACTCATTTGTTATTTCATTTAGACTACCAGATATTGTGTCCTAAGAGTTTAAAAGGCATTATTCCTCCACCAAATCAAGTGGACAGTGATGTATCATCTTTCTCCACAACTTATGTGATTGAACAATCATTCCAAGCACGACTTCACCGAATGCTTGCTCAAGCCTCATTTCATCTTACTATTATCAACCAACAATCAATTGCTAACTAAAAATCCATTCGTGAGTCCGTGACTTCACTTAGATTAACAGATACTGTATCCTACAAGTTCCAGAAGGCGTTATACGCCCGGCAAATTAAGTATACAGTAATGTATCATCTTCTTCCACAAATTATCCTACTCAAATTGTTTAAATCTCAGTGAATTCCGAAAATTATGATTTATGCCTAAAATCAAATCTATACAGCTGTGTAAACATGATCTCTGGTAGTAAATAAGCGATCAAATCAGCAGTATTGAAATATGAGTGGATTTTGTAGCTCATTGAAAAGAGGAATTCAGTGAACCAACCTGTGGCAACAACAGTGGTGATAGATCCCACGAATCCGTAAACTTCAGAAATCTTATTGTATCTAGTAATCATTTAACACTATATTACTAAGAATGTGTTTGTGATCACAGTAAGGTTATACCGCCACTTAATTACAAGAAGTCCTATGTCTGCATATGTATAAAAAAGACAACACGTCCTAACAATATTATATCCTTAACTGTTTGAGAAAGCCTTGTTGCTATGTTCTATGATACTACTGCCGTCCATAAATGCTACCTCGTGCACTAATCAATTCATGCTATAAATGTGTTAAATTAGACATAAAGTGAAATCTACACACCTGTATAAACATGATCTCTCGTAATATATAGGAATCATACCAAATCAAACAGAGAGCCGCATAATCATCTTGTGCAAAAAATTATACTAACAAAACAATGACAGCAATGATTAAGATACCAGAGCTTCCCTTGCTAGAAAAACTGCAAACTCATCATTTATCCAAACGCATAGGCCAACTCATGATATATGGATGCTTCTCTCAGATAGGCTTCTAAACAGGTTGGGTTATGTGATACTCATATCATTTCCAGTATGTTAGGTGATCGAACAAACATTCCAAGCAGGATTTCACCATATGCTTAGTCAAAGCTCATTTTATCTTAACTATAATCCAACAGTCACTTGACAAGTAAGAATTCATTTGTGATTTCACTAAGACTATCAGATACTGTATCCTACGAGTTTCAAAAGAAGTCAAGCAGACAGTTGATGTATCATCTTCTTCCACAAATTATGCTACTGAAAAAATATTGAAACCTCAGTGAATTCCGAAGATTATGCCTAAAAGTAAAATCATATCTAATGAAGTGAAGAATAATATGCATACTTATACAAATGAATAAGTTGCAAGCTCAGCATTTGTCCGAATCCAAAGGTCAGCTTATCTGCTTATGGATTACTATGATTCATAAATGCTGCTTTGAAATGAGAAGCACGGCAGGGATACTCATATTATTCCAATTTTTTATGTGATCAAAATAGAAATTTTAAAGCTCGGTTTCACGTATGCTTTCTCAAAGCTTATTGTATCCAGTAATCATTTAACACTGTCTTACTAAGAATGTGTTTGTGATCACCGCTAGGCTATACTTCCACTTAATAGTAAGAGGTCCATGTGTGCATATGTATGAAGAGGACAACACATCCTAGCAATATTATATCCTTAAGTGTTTGAGAAGGCCTTATTACAATTTTCTATGGTACTAGTCCATAAATGCAACCTCATGAACTAATCAATTCATGCAATATGTGGTAAATTAGGCATAAACTGAAATCTACACACCTTTATAAATATGATCTATCATGGAACAGAGAAGAGGAATCAAACCAAATTAAACAGAGACACATATAATCATCTCGTGCCAAAAATTATAGTTCCAACAAAACAATTACAGCAAGGATTGAGATATCATAGCTTCCCTTGCTAGAAAAACTACAAACGCAACATTTATCCATATACATAGGGCAACTATATGGATGCTTCTCTCAGATATGCATCACACACACACACACACACACACACACAAACACACTTATGCATATCATTTCCAGCAGGTTATGTGATCGAAGAAACACTACAAGCACGATTTCACCATATACTTGCTCAAAGCTCATTTTATCTTAACAGTTATACAACATGCGTTTGTTAACTAAGAATTCACTCCTGACTTCACTTAAGAGTATCAGATACTGTATCCTAAGAGTTTCAAAAGGCATTATTTGTCCACCGAATCAAGTTGACAGTCATGTATCATCTTCCTCCACAACTTATGTGATCAAAACATTCCAAGGACGATTTCACCATATGCTTTCTCAAACCTCATTTTAGCTTACTATTATCCAGCCAGCACTTTTTAACTAAGAATTCATTTGTGACTTCACCAAGACTACATGATACTGTATCCTACAAGTTTCAAAAGGCGTTATTCGTTCACCTAATCAAGTAGGCAGTTAATGTATCATCTTCGTCCACAAATTTGACAATATTGAAATCACAGTGAATTTCGAACATTATGCCTAAAATATAATTTATAGAGCTGCGTAAACATGATCTCTGGTAGTAAATAAGCAATGGAATCAAATCATCAGTATTGAAAATAGAGTTGAAAAGAGGAATTCAATAAACCAACCTGTGGCAACAACAGTGGTGATAGATCCAACGAATCCGTAAACTTCAGAAAGCTTAGGTCCGTGCTCACCGGAAACACCGAATTTCGGAGATCGATCGTCGGTAACTTCATCCCTGCGATTTCTCGAGAAGCTGAGGATTCTTCGAGGACTACTCACTGAACATCGTTCCTCCATTGATGGAACTTGAAAGGGAGGAAATAGAAAGTAGTTAAAGTTGAAAGTGAAACTCCAGATCTTTGATGGGCTGAAATGAGGGAAGGAGCTGCCTTATGGACTGACATGAAGAGGCTTAGTTGTTGGGCCTTATTTGCACCGAGAACTAAAACAGCCCAATACATGAGCAAGATTTTCGTTTGATTTTTTTGACTTTTTTTATATTCGATTTATATTCATACTACTAGTACTAACCGGTGGCAGAAGTTATAAAGTTGGCTGAGTGGTATGGGTGCTAAAATAGTACATGAGAGTTCGGTGGTTCGAAGATATTCAGAGTTATAAGGTGGTATAGGATTGGTAAGTAATTTGGATTTAGACTTTAGATCATGAAAGTAAAGAAAATTACAATACTAATTTGGCATGCCTGGTCACCTGGGAAACAACTTTGAAGGATAAAATAATTTCCTAGTTTTATCCTTATAGAATTTTTAATGCAAAATATTTGCCAAATTGTGATGTTCTTGAAGCTTACCTGAAATCTAACGGTTCGTACACGAGTATTTGTGCAAGCATACATTTAGATTTAGTTAAAGCTGGGTGAGGTGGGGAGTTGGCAGTGAAAATAACATAAACATAAAATTACATCCTAATTACAATTTTGGGAGCTAATAACTTTAGTAGCTATGGAATATGAATAAATATTTTTATGTGTTGAAATATTAAATATAAACATATATAATGTTATCAAAAGTATACAATAATAGTTTGGGTGATTAATCACGAAATTTATTAATTTAGGAGTATAGTTTCAAAAGAGTAATAGTTTTGTGAGTCTGATTCATTTCTTCCTTACCAACAGCACCGAGCTCCTTTTCACTTGCAACTATTATACATGTTCCTAAAGACTATCAATTGATCAGTTTGAATGTTTGATAATAGTTGTCACGAACAGCAACTACTATTATACTAATAACATGATCATCAGTTTGGATAACCAGTTATCGATGAGCAAAGTTGTGTAAACATGATCATCAGTTTGGATAACCAGTTATCGATGAGGACAATTAAACTAGGATCATTTTCTACATAGAATAGTATATTTTTTTCATTTGCTTCCGTTGTTTTTCTTTTGATTTTGGAGTTTTCACGTTTTATTTTTTCAAACTGAAAATAAAACTACTCAAAAGAAAAGAGTACTACCCTACTAGGACAAGGTCCTCTACATCTTTATTTAAAATCGAAAGGAGAAGCGGAGGCGGCAACTCCCAAAGGTGAAGCCCGTCCACCCCATGTCCTAACTTGGCCAAGGAATCCGAACACGCATTCCTCCCACACTTAGTATGTTGCAAGACACTCTTCCAAGGCCGGCGAAGGAAGCTCCGCACATCCTCAAGTAGGTTGTGTAGAGGGTGTTGTCTATGGCTTTGATAAGCTTGTATATGACCTCAGAGTCCGTTTCCACCATAATCTTTGGCGCCCTTCTGTCCCATGCTAACTGGAGACCTTGCCTAGGCGACGGACATCTCTAAGATATACAACTCATACACTCCCCACTAGCCAATTAATTTAATCTAAAGTGACATAAATCTGATAATTATTGAAAATGGGAATACGTATATTGAAAATGGGAATACGTATATGGGGCAAAATCCATTCCCGGTACTACACAGTGCGCCAAGTTCAATTTTGGTACTTCAGAGTGGCTAGGTCCAATATAGGTACTCCAAAGTGATATATGGACCAATTTTAGTATTTTCTCAATTTTTGTCGGAAACGTGTGCCAAACGCACTCGTAAAATCCATTTCTTATGCTTGTTTTGTTTTAATTAATAACATGGACATGGTGGTGGCTCTGTCTCATGGGTCTCTTGCTCTGAAGTATGTATTTTCTTCTCGTTTTTCAATAATTGAATTTCCACGAATTTTTTTATTGTGCATATAACAAATTTATCTAATCAGATGAATTATGTCTCAATTGCATGTTTGTTTGTGTGATGATTATGTTTTAACTTTTATTCAGATCATACTCGTCATTGCCCTGCCTCAGTTCTTATAAATATCATATTCTGAAGAAGGTGTTGTGTTTTTTTTTTTAGGATTTACTAATGTAATCAATAAATTTTGTTAGGTGATAGAAATGGGTGGTATGCCCAGCTTCTTTTATTTTTTACTTACTTTCCAAATTATTTATATTTCATGTTCAAATAAATATATTGCGTTTTTTTTTTAAATTTTCGTGCAAAAATATTAGGACCGCATTTTCCCTCGGAACTAAAACATATATGGAAAGACGAACCGATCTATCAGTACTACTTATTTTATAAATTAATTAATTAATCATGCAAATGCTCTGTTTAAAGGTTTTTCCCAAGGGATTACTTCTTATTCCGACCACATTTTGCGGTTGGTGGAAGACCATTTTCTTGTAGCGGCTAGTTAGATGCTCAAGCTGAGGACAAGATGTGATAAGGAAGATGGAATGCTAGAATTCATTAAGTTCAATTCGTCTCAGTTCGTTTAGTTGTGAGTTTGGAGCGTTAAGTGTACAAATATTAAACAGGTTTGATCTGTTGATTTTGTTTAAATAGCTTGGGCGGGTTTTATCAGAGTTTTCAGAGTTCAATTCCAATTTCTCTTCTAGCTTAGCTTAGTTTTGTACTCCCTCCATCTATATGTAATCTTGTCATCTTTCCATTTCCATTTTTGCTATCCACCTTCAATCTTCTCATTTCCTTTTTGAGACATCACACATGCTATTTTATAATTTAAAAACATTACTTATGTACATCCACATCCACATGGTATTAAACACACTCTCTCTTGAAATCTTAATATTTGGACTAGATGGAGGGAGTAGCTTGTTAATCAATAGGTTCAATCACAACATCCTCCAGCACTTATCAGTGCATAAACGGGGCTCCTTTGACGCCGATACCACCACCAATCGTTATTGTTATGGTACATCCTATTTGTCGCAGAACATTAATTGGCTTTTTATAAATTAAATCATCTACAATTTTTTGTGTGAATGTGCTCCTCTCTTGATTTCAGAGAGAACTCTCTTGCCTAGAGAACATCGTACGCACGTAACTTCTCTCTGACCGTAAGTTATACAAGTTAGGTGAGGATATACCTTGTGGAACAAAGGAGGTATGGAGGTGTCATGATTAGCTTCAACGAGATAGAAGTAACTACTTATTCTTGCACTTTTGGAAAGATTATACTTGCATTAGCTTTTATTTAGGTTGTTAATCGTCTTCATAAGGATTATATTTATGACGCACTACTCAACTATGGAGTCGAAATGAACTCATCGCCCCTATATATACTAGGCCTGGAAGGTTTCTAGATCCTTCCTTAGAATTCTACTCTATTATGTGGAGAGAGTTTGCTACTACATTCTACATTGTTCCATTTGCATACTAGTCCTAACCTTTCTAGATCTCCCCGTGAACCACCACTTGCGCGGCAAAAACTGCCAAACGTATGAACGTCAGAACATGCTCTTTGTGAATATTTTATCTTCCAAACAGGTATCCATGAAGGAACTTTATAATATCAGTTAGGTCCAGCGGCAGATGTTGGTTATTAGTTGTTGTATCGTGAACATAGATATATGGATCACATCTACGTCAGTTCTCACGATATATGGTTTGATCTACAGATTATTTGAAAATTGTATATTCATTTCGTTTTCCTTTGAGAAAGCCACTGTGTATGAAAATTAATGCAATACATCAAAGATTCTTTCAACCTGGTTAACAGAATGGGTAATGCCAGGTGTTGATTGCAATGGAGATACAAAAAGTCGCTGAGAAAAGAATAGGAGACTCACACTGTCACACAAAGATTGACATCGGTGAAGCGGAAAAATATGTCCATGTTAGTAAGATACATGGAGCTACATGTTCGTGTGTATATTGGTTATGATGACTTGTGAATTGGATGTATACTGATCCCTTCTTTTGCATTGCAGTAGTTGGGTATTTAGTTTATTTTGACCTCCGAAGAAAGTGAGCATATACAATGGCTAAGATCTTGGAAGAATGGAATAAACATATACGAGTAGTATAATGTATTCTTGAGTTTGCTAAATTGGGACCAAATTCAATGGTTATTATTGTTAGATATAGTGCCCAATCTTTTGTGTAGAAGTAGTATAGCTGCCATAAATAAATAAATAATCTGCAGTTGCTTGCTTATATATAAAGCTGGTGGAACCCCTTCATTATGTTTCTGTTTTTAATTTAGTAGATCATCTTCTGCATGGGCTTACATCTACCAATATCTAATAAGTCATTAGGGAAAAATCACTATCCTTACTGTAGCAATTCACTGTAAGTTACTGTAGCTAGTTTTTTTTGTGATTTTGCCTAAATGTTGAGGGCTGAATGATATAATTTCATACTATCCTGGGGCTATTGTGTAACAATTATTCTTTATAAAGGGCCCATTTTAAAAATCAAATAATTGAGGGGTTAATTTGAAATATTTCTTATTTACTTTAGCAGAGATTCCTTCAATTCCTCTCTTTCCGTCTATTGCAGAAACATCTGCTGCGCAGGGCCGTTTCTTTTTGCATCCGTACTTGATCACATTAATTTCGACACAGTTCCCACAATTTGTGATGATGATAATCCCGACCAATTTGTTAAGTGGAAATACTTCTATGTCAAATATAGGGTCTTTGATGGAATTTTGGGGCTATGGCCTATGGTGGCGTGGGTTGTTTTGTAGAAGGCGATTTGTTGCAGTCGTTTTCCTTTTGTACTATCTTGCCAACCAATGTTTCCAAGAATATTTATTCCCCTGAAAACAGTTTTGTGTTGGCGCTGCTGTATTCTGCGGAACTTGTAGCTTCTTGAAGGTTTAATTTTCTGTCTTTGTTTTGATATTTCCGTTAATCTCATTGTATTATGGGTTTATTTGACTTCTTTGTCTCAATTTCTTTTATACGTATGCATGCTTGACTGAGGTGAATTAATGACATTTTAGAAAGTAGCAGCTCTATTTAATGGTTGTGTAAGCAGCTGAAGGCATTTGTATATAGTGTGTGTTTTATTTGTTCCTATAGTTTTTTCTTTGATTTTAAGGATCTGCTATGGTTTGCACTTCTATAGGAATGGATGTATTGGATCTGCTATGGTATTAAGGATCAGGATCTCACAATACTCAGGTGTTGTTTCTCCCCCAAAGTTTGATTGTATATTTGTGTGTACTAATCCCAGACAGGTATATGATTGTTTTTGGCAACTCTCTATCTATATGATAGTTGGTTGCTGGTATTATATGTTTTGGTTGAAATCTGTATGTAAGATGCTTTTGTTGCCTTCTTTAATAGCCTGATTTTTTAAAGAGAGCAATGGACTACTAATTATAAATGGATGCAATTAACTTGGAGTTATTATGTCATTCAATGACCAGATGGATGCTAATTGCATTGGAGATGATTGAAAAACATTGATTGGCAAGATCAGGTCACCATACTCTTTCCTTCTTTCTTTTATTTGTTGGGATAAACTTATGTGATGTTGCTATTTTTTTGTGAAAATTTATATATCTGATTACTTTTTTGTAATGGTGTCATTGTTTAGTAAATATGAAAAATCTACTATGCTGGAGCCTGGAGGATTAATTTGATTCTGAAAATCAAAAGTGTTGAAAAATAATGGTCTGGCAATTAGACATGAGATTTGGCACTGTTTCAGGATACCAAGTAAATATGGAGGAAAATAGTGTAGGTGTTTTGATTATTGATATTGGTATCGAGAATTTTCTACCTTTGTTCTTGAGTTTTCAGGTCAATTTCAGTGCTTAGCATGTTCATGTAATCCTTATTTAGATTTAGCAAGTCTGGGTCTACTCAGGCCAGTAGGTCCATTCTCATTTGTAGCATAAGAATATACACATAAATTATATGCCACGTACACTTGAAACCCAGATCATACATCACAAGATAACCTGAACATTGTCACCTCTGGGATGCTTCCTTGCACCTTTCTCAGGGACATTCAGTAAAATAAGGATCACTATTAGAATTCAGTAATCAAACTTCAAAATTTGTCAAAGAGGGAGTGAAATTGCAGCGTCTTTGAACTAGGTAATGACTTTGCTCTCTGCTCAATGTGCTTGTGAATTTGGACGTTTACATTCCGTTCTGTATTAACTTTTGCTTGAACCAAAACATCATGGAATGAAAGAAACCATAGCTTATTTCCAATGTCATTTATCTTGTTTAACTACTGAATTTCAAAGTTCAATAAAATCAATTTGCAAAACTGGCCTACTACTCTATGCAATGTCCTTCTCATATATGCTTGGAGTATTCTCTTGTTTCTACCGAAAAAATAAATAATGATGACATGTTGAGGCTGAGCCATGTTATTTAATAGTTCATATGAGTTGGTAACTTATGGTTTCTGAAAATATATGCATCATGTATTTGAATCATCAAGCTTTCTTCTTTACTTTTGATGATTGAAATTTAAATATCTCGTGAAATGATCTTATATATATACCATTAAATTGTTTAGGGTCATGTAGAAGGAGCAATTTACCATGCATGAATCTTTAGCTTTTCTCCACTCTAAAAAATGTCAGTGTGTGATCCTCTCTCAGTTTCTTTTTTACAGTGCTGAATCAGCCGACTATGAAAGAACAAATCAAGAAGTTTCAACAATATTTAGGAGCAAGGTAATCCAACACAACATTGGAGAAAAAAGAAAAATAAATTTTGATGCATGTACTTGAATGCTCGAATTCCATTAGAGCTTTCATAACTTAGTTCAAAAGAGAAGATGAAATGGAAATATATAGCTTTGGGTTTTAACTTCTTGGATGTTGTTCTATTGGAAGCACAAGTGGCTTTCAGAATTGAAAATTAAGCTTTGATTGCTTCAGTTTCCCTGTTTTTCTTTTCTTGTTTCCTGTGTCATTTGAGGAACCGGGTCTTTGTGAAATCTTTTATTGAGCTGAGCATGTGAAGGTATAATGACTCTTTTATTTGCTTCGTTCTTGTGATGCTATGCTAAAATGTCCCTACGGATTTATAATCTATTGTACGATGAATTTTGTTATTTCCTTGTACGAGTAAAACTACCAACTTGCCCCAATAACTTACGAGGGGCATACAGGGCATATAACAAAGCATAAATCCTAGTACTTATATATTTTGGAAGTTGTAGCACAATGAAAGAAGCAGATGCAAACAAATTGAAACTTTCGCCAGAGTTTTTGGAACTTAAAGAAAGACTTAAAACTTGGCCGCTTGAATGCTATTTTCAGCAACTGATTAACAATGTGCAGCACATCAGAAAACTGAAACGCGGCAGCCATGCACACCGTTTCCTGAGCAGCCAGACTTTCAGCCACCTCTGGATTAAGAAGAATATGCATATACCGCTTGCGAAAATCTGCCCAGAATAGTCACGAACAACTACGCCAATGCCTGCCCCCTGCTGGCCTGCTGCGAACAACTAATGGAAGCATCAAAGTTGATCTTCACCTGCCCCAAACTGGGTGGAGGAGTCCACTCCCAACACTTTCCGGGGGCCTGGGATTCGAGAATGCTGTTCGTGCAGCCTGGAACCGAGCAATATAATCACGATCAAACAGGACACAGAGTCTGACCATCATAGCTAGCGTGCTCATGCAGAATTCTATTCTGGTTATTCCAGAGACTCCAGCAAGAACCTATAAACCGCTCCATGTCCTCTTTGGCCTTTGCTAAGTTGTGAGCAAATCTGGCCCACCGAAGAAAAGGTATCTGCCGGATCAGTAACATTAGTGACAGCAGATAACAAAGCCACTGCTCAATATAGTCTCGCGTAAGAACAGTCACGCAACACTTGTAACAGCGATTCCAAACAAGAACCACAAAATGGACAGACATTAACAACATTTAAGCCCCTGCATTTCCAGTTTGCTAAACACAGACATACAGTCTTTTAACATAATCTTAGCACAAAAGAGACTAAAAGAGGAACTTCTGGAGCTAAATATTAACAACACTGTCAAACTATCCATTAGTAGGTCTAAAATAGGCCAGCAGGGCAAAGAAAGTCTGGAGGAGAGTGAGAAAAGCAACAAAGTTTAGAATTCCTCTGTAATGAATCCATGGGCTAGAGTAATCCCCAATCTTGTGCTTCACCCTGCGAAACTCAGGCGTCAAGACTATGTCTTCCGAACTAAGCCTGCTAAAGATTCTCGGCAGTTTCTCAGCATTTTCAGGACTTCCCTTAACGATTCCTCTCTTTCGTAGGAGTTTTACGTCTTGTGGTGTTTGAACAAGATCCTTCATGGACCGGACATAAGAACTGACTCGTCGATCATGCTTACCGAATTGCTTAGTCATCTCGTAAGTCAAGAGATTCCTGAATAATATCTCTATATCATCATCTACTGGCAAAACAGGCAAATGCAGATTGGCCCATAAGTACCGGCTTTGGAAATGGATGTTTCTTATACCCCTATTATCCAATTTCTTGATGCGGATGCCAGATTGCGTCAAGTCTACCGTGCATGGAAAAATTCTTCTGCTATCCTCAAAAGCACCGTCTAAACCTACCAAGCGTAGGAAAGTCTTTAAGTGTTCCCCAGAAGTAGTCGTATTTTCACCATCCGCTGTGGAACTAGACAAAATTTTGTCTTGAATGAAGATGCCCTCTTCATTGGCTTCCAAGTCGATCTCATAGTCTTCGTATCGACCAACGGGGTTGAGATCTAACGGTTCTGGACCGAGCAACATGATGTGAAGGCAATGTAGCAGATCCAGAGGTGGCTGCTTAACTGGAGGTGCAACCAACATCTCATATAAGACCTCTCTGCACAAGCCTGATTGGGTTCTTGGTTCCCAATTTCCATTTGCAACTATGTCATTGAAAAACTGCTGCTTCATCAGTTCCCTAAGGACAACAAGTGGGACTTGGTTACCAACAAAGAACATGGCTTCCATCCACCTTTTGATGTCCTTCTTCTCCGGCCTGATGCCGAAAATCGGATCGTTCTCCTTATACCCAAGGAGACTAGATTTCCCCAAGATCAAGAATGCCAACTGTATGAAGAAGCAACCATCTTTTATCATCATTAACCGAAATTTCGACATTCTAATTTTGCTAAACTTTTCACCATAAGAATCTTTAGCTGCTTTTGCAACCCTTTTAACAGCTGCAGAATACAATTCCTTGGTGACTCCATGGTCTTTCTCCTTTGAACTATTTTTGACATGTAGCCAAGCGTTCTTCTTGGCCTGAAGCATAAAACTCTGGTCTTTTTCATCTTCTTCTACTACCCTTTTCCCAGAGTGAACGTCCTTGGAAACTTTCTTCCTAATTTCATAAACGGGCCCAAATCTGGGAAGTGATTCATCGAGCTTTCCACGTTTACTGCTGCTAGTCCCTTCACTGACAGGGATAGCTGCATGATCACCAGGCTGTCCTGTTTGGCCCGAACTAGTTGGTTGATTTGCTTGGTTTGGCTTGATCATGGTAACAGATCTAAAGATTTTCCGTGCCGCAGCAGCTTTCTCCTTGGCTTCAACTTGAGAAACGAGTTCATATTCATGTTCTTATTCTTGGCAAGGCCAATTAGCCTCCCCATTAAGTTCATCAATCTTGTATTGACTGAAATGAGGATATACTACAAGTTAGGAAAAGCAACTTAAATAGAGTACCAAATGTAAAATTTATGTATAGTCTATATTTACCTTCTGCAACGGAGACAAACACCTGTTTTCCCTGGATTGCAGGCCGGAATCAGAGGAAGATAGGGAAGCGAGTATGAAGATATGCAACTCTGAGCAATGAAAGGGGCATGTGCAAACTCATCCTCATAATCATTGATGGGTAAAATTACAGAAACACCCAAACTAGTGCAGTTGAGGTACCAACTTGAAACAAATGGTATGGGGTCCGGAGGGCCTACTCTTCAATTTGTGCTCTATCATCTGCTCGGTCATGTTTGCATAATGACGGGGAGCAAGCATGAGTTGCTTTAGAAAAACATTTGAAAAATTGCCCACATTCAAATTATAGGACCGTTTGCTATCCTAAAACACCTCAACAACAGTCGGAAAAGAGGAGAATATTTGGAAGAAAAATAAATAAAAGTAACATATTCCTGTCGATCTAGCAGTATACCTAAAAATAATATGTATAGAATTCATTAATAGAGAACAAACCTTATGGTAAAGTCCAGCAATGAAAGGCTTTTCCCAAAATAATAATTGATTAAATTAGCGAATGTTCTTATGAAGAAAGACTTATAACCCTTTAATTCTTAGAGCAGGTGATAGAGCACAAATTGAAGAGGAAGCCCTCTGGAGTCTGGACCCAATGTCGAAATGCATGGTTGATGATACTTGAAACTTGAAACCGGAAAAAATGAATTGGCTCAACAAATTCGTACAAATTCGAACAATAAGATCGTCATCAATAATGCAATAATTACTCCATGGCTTGATAATTTAAGGCAGAAAACAAGTAACAGCATTGTGTCAAATACAAACATATCCAAGTACTAAAAGATGTGGTATTGAAAACATAAATTATGTTGTGGTGTTGTGGCTTGCCTCTACAAATCGCTGAAGCAGAACAGCTGCACAAATATAAAAACAAAATTAGTACTATGAGCACAAGTACATCTATTATATTGGACAGTAATTTAGCTGCTGAAGTGCTGATGCAGGGTACCTCATAGTTGATCACTTGATCCTTCAGATCCCGAATTTCAGGGCATCTTTTGCTAATCATAGAACTTCACAGTGACCTCAGCCATACCCATATCTTTCACTGTTTCCTCAAACGTTTTGGGCATTGATCGGATCTCCAGTTCACGGAGAGTTGATATTTCCTTCAACTCGTCAGGGAGCATCTCCAGTTCACTGCACTCCTCGATTATCAACGAAATAAGTTTTGGTGTCGCTCCAGATTCCAAACACCAATCCATCAAATACTGCAAATTCTCCAACCTAAGAAATGTGAGTTCTGGAAAACTTTCAGCATAACAGAAAATATGCTCACATATGAATGCATCGTTGCATAGGGAAAGCTTCAGCAGGTGTGGAAGGTTTCCTAATATTGGCATTGGGTCCTTATCCAATTCGGATCCATCAAAGATTATCTCGGTTAAGCATTGCGTCATCATCAGGTCCGTGGGCAGCTTCTTTATGTATCCTTCCAAATGCATGATATAAAGAGCATCACACATGAACACTTTCTCCATAATCTCTCGTCTTTCTTGCGAGAGTAACAATCGAAGTCCCTGAAAGTGAGTCTTGATTTGCATCGTTTGCTCTCTACAAAGTCAATGATCTTCTTGAAGTCTGTAGTATTACCATGAGCTGTCACGGTAAGAACCTGAAGATTTACGAGTTCTCGGAGGTTGTCTGTGTCGCATATGCTAGCATCAAAGTTTTCAAGTACTTCAAGCCTTGTCAAACCATTTACCTTCAGCTTGCCTTGTGTTTGATATTGTACAGGGAAGTAGAGAAATCTCAATTTTGACAACTTGCACAAGGCATTTGGGATCATCATCACACAATCATCCACCACGCCTAGGTATAACGTTTCCAAGTATGGAAAGTTGCAACAAAATAATGGCAGCTCCTTGAGCACACACCCTCCAAAACCAAGGTGCCTCAGGTAAATTAGTTTATCTATGCTTCTTGGAAATTTATTATCTCCAAAGGAAATTCCATCAAATTCCATCACTCGTGTCCACTGAAAGTCCTTACACTCGAACACCTCTTGGGTCCACACGGGAGAAACATCATTACGGCTGAACAAGAGAAGTGACCGGATATGGTTGGCCGCGTTAATGTAAGGAAAACTTTCACCTCCAAGTGTTGAATTATTCAACTGCACACTAACTCTATGTTTGGGAGAGCAAGTTTCAATTGAATCTACAGAAATAATTCCAAAAAGTTCTGTATCCTTTCCTTTAGATATGCAGAATTCAAGAACCAGTTTGTCAAGAGTGCAGAATTTGTTTCCTCCAGTTGCTGGCACATGCTCATTTTTCAAATATACCAGGTTTCTATCAGACAGCTCGCTCAAGTAGTTTTCAGCATCCACTCTAGTTGATACCAGCCCTTCAGCCATCCACAGTAAATACACTTTCTCCACTGGTATCACTTCACTTTCTGGAAATAGCCCCAGATAAACAAAGCATGGCTTCAAAGGAGATGGCAAAATATTGTAGCTTAAACCAATAATATCACCTACATTCCCCTCTGAAACAGAATCCAACAACAGTTCACTCTGTATATCCAGCTTCTTTCCTTTTAGTAAGCCAGCAACTAGATCAATTGCCAATGGGCTATCTTGGAACTTGGTTAATACATCCCTAACAAACTCTTCTAATCGTGGGTTATCCAAATCTGCTCAAGAAGCAAACCAAAATTAAACAGCTCCAGGCATCAGTAACTAGGTCATAGAATTTTACATGGAAAAGATCAAGTACTGATGAACCATTCGTATATAGTATAATATAACATCTAGCAAAACAACCTGGAAACGCAGATTATAAAGATTTGGACTGCTCAAGGAAATGGAAGAAACATGGAAAACAAACTTTCAACAGACAGTGTTGAGTTAATAATTCCTTCTGGATATGCAAAATAGTTTTACATCAAACTGTATCTGGTCAATTATTACACATACTTCCCTTGTTACATGTCACAAATATATCTGAATTTCTATCTTTTGGGCAAAAACACTTTGTTCCAAAATAGCTAGAGTTCAAATATTCAGAATGCAATAGTTGGACACATTATTTGCTGAAATATCACATATATCCAAGTGTGCAAGAAGTTCAGAACCCTCTAATGGAGGTATATGTAAATATCCTCAAGTACTATTCATATCCGAATACTAATTATTAGCTGGGATTCTGGGAATTGCTCCACCAGAAGTAGGAACATTAGTTTTACCAACATTAAGTTGTTATAGGTCATATTAATTAGTACTCTATCAAACATACTGTGTTGTTTAGCTAACAGTATCACACAAGTCAGGTTAGGGGCTTACTCCCATGGCGTAATAACATCTCAGTCAGTCAAATTCAAAGCTTAAAGGAATAAGGTAAAATGTGTAGAAAAAGTGCAAATATAAACAAACCTGAATCATTCAGTCCAGATTTCACTAGGAATCCTTTCCAAGTTTCCGTTCTGGATTGCCCCTTTACGTGGAAGATTAAAATTGGACTTGATGTAACATAATTGGCTATAGAAATCGACCGAGTAGTAACGAGAACCCTGGAGCGATTATGATTAGATGGAAATGCACCGTTCAAACCATCCCAAGCTTCAATATCCCATATGTCATCGAGAATAATGAGGTATCTCCTTCCGAACAGTCGTTTGCGAAGGTCTAACAATAATTCCACCGCATTCTTATTAACCATCCTCACCCCTAACAAATTTCTCAAAAGATCTGTGATTGTATATTCTTGTGATAATGTCGTCCATATGCAAATATCAAAATGCTGTGTCACCGATGGGTGATTGAACACCTTCCGTGCTAAGGTAGTTTTCCCTGACCCACCCATGCCAACTATTGGGATTACAGACAAACTTCAGTCAGCAGTTAACAACATCGATAACAGCATTTCTGTATCATCATCATGCATGACGCCATCACCGTCTAAACAGGAACCTGCAGAACTGCTAGAAATCAAATTGGTAAGAGACTGGACCCCTTGGCTGACCTCAGGAGGAGTGGTGGTGGTGGAACTGGGACCAGGTTGCTTTTTCTTTCTGTCAGCATCAACAGTAGAAATATCTTTGAGCAGTTGATCAATCCGGAAATGGAGATCTTCTTGCAGATCATCACGATGTTGACCAATACTTGTTGAGCAGCATAGATTCAAAGCTCTCCTCATTCCTGAAGACATAGCAGCACCAGGGTAGTGAAAGTACTCGACCGCATTCTCGATGTCGTATGCTAATTCAATAACTTGCCAATCCATCAGAGGAGGATGTTCCTCATGAAGCACTAGCTCACGAAGTTGCTGGACCTTTTCTCTCAGCCCATTTGCCCACGCGAGTACCTGCACCTCACCCTCAGCTTGCACCAGATAATCGACCATTGTTGACAGTACGCGCCGCTCATCTTCCAAACCCCTTTCCAGCAGCGTGCATAATGACAAGTAACAAACAGATCATCAAGTTTTCATTGCCACAGGAACAATCAGGACTCGTAGCATCTTACAATAAACCTCTATGCTTCAAGTTACCCAAAGTTGGATTTAAATTAATCTCCAACATAAAACATTGACTTTCTTGGAGTCTTTCTTGGGGACTCCTAGCTCCCAAACCCACTCCATGTTAGTAGACTGAACAGAACTGCTGTTACCTAACCAATCTCTAAGTTCTTGTGTAGTTAACAGAGAAAACATTACGCAGGCATATAAGAACCTGTGAATACAAACCGGAGCACCTACCCTGCTGCCCGTGTTGTGAAACAGAGATTCTAAACAAGACTGCACATAAGTTCTGTATAAAACTCAAGAACATCATTAGTAGTTGAAAAGGTTGAGCATCTGGATGGAATAGCTACAATGTATACATTCATTATCTGTATAGCTCTACATGTTTCCCTATCACAAAAGAAAAATGTTCCATACACCTCTTCATATCGAATTCATAAAAACAGTACTCGATAAACCCAGATTCATTCCTAGGCTGTTCTGCAGCAGTTGCCATTCAAATCTCATAACACGAAGAGATGAAAGTTCTCCCAGGAAAGAGAACTATAATGGGCTCCATAAAGAAGATGAGGTTCATCTTCTAAAAATATACATGCCTAAACCGACCTATTAGCTTCTACATCATCCATAACCAGGGATGTTATTGGTGGCGAACGGCAAGAACCTCATGTAATCTACTGAATACCAGCTTAACCGGTATACAAGCAATAGCAGTAGGAACGGTTCTCATCAGCCCATCAACTTGGGTATTGATGGTGGCACTGGCAAGATTATTATGATGTTTCTGTTCCAATGGAATTGATGAAAGTGTTCTTATCTTCTGGTTGGAAAATTGACTTGCGTTCTTCACTGAGTTTCTTGAAAGTTCAAGTTTTCTGTTTTCATCAACAAACCGAGGTTGAGGGACACGGGTATTTGCTGTCCTACGACCAGTGCTCCATACTGGGCGAAGTGCAGTCGGACTCTCCAACGGCTTCGGGGAAAAGTAACCGGCTGCCTCGAGCAGTTTGTCAGTAGAGCCATTTTCTAGAGCTTCAATTTGAATAGGATCACCAATTATCGAATGTCCATTCAATTTGCTCGTCAACGAAATCATTGGGACATCCCTGTGATAGTTGTTCGCTTTAACTTTCAAGTCCACATCTACTAGCATGATACTCCCTTTCAGCTGCCATTCGGACATCCCATTACTTGTGGAAACAGGATCATAGGGAAAAGGATGAGACGCATCATCAGCAGAAGTAAATCCATCAAAGTCATCAGTACTGCTCATGCTTCCATGGTCCCTGAATGTTTCAATTCTCCTTGGGTATTTTGGTTGCAGTTCTATAGAAAGAGAACCATCTGAACCGAAAAATTTAGAAGTTAGTAAACAAGACTACATAGACAAAATACTTGTGAGTTGATAGCATTTGATAAAAGAGTGAAAACAAAAATTGACGCTGACTGCAGACCATAGCCACTTATCATGTATGCTAGATAAAACTCGAGGAAAATAATACAAAGATCACTTTTAAACAGATTCAGAACGTGACACTGATACAGCATAAAGTTGCTAAGAGATGTCTGTAAAGCATTATCAATGGTGAAAGGGACGTGAGTAATGAGTATCCCCCCAACTTTTATCCCTATCCAAGAATACAAATAGATAATGCTCACACCAAGTGAAAGGAATGTAAAATATCTCACCAGAAAGTGCCATCATGTCATCATCGGAATCTGATTCCAGGGAATCAGTTTCTGAACAATCAGTTTCAGTGTCCTCCGTAGATGCAGAAATATGGTCTTCACCCACATTAACTAGATAGTCACTTCCGTCAAACTTTGAAACTGTTGTCTGCAACCTGGAGGGTTGAACTCGGCTGTCATGTGATGCATCCTCAGAATCATAATGAAGATAAGCATATCTACTCCTCTTTGAGCGAAATGCAACTCCAGAAAATTCTTCTCCTGAAATAGGTGTAAACAAGAGCCATCATTACTAACAGGTAATGACTAAGGAGTAAGGACTGGTCGCAGCAGTTAAACAAAAGAGGATAACTATAATATAGAAGACCATTATCCATTAAAAACAAATCTGATGGTGAGGCATGGGACAAAAGTTGTGAAGAGACAGAGAGGGGGAGAGAAAAAAGAATGGAAAAAAAAATAAAAAATCTTACGTGGTGCGGGAGCAGTCAAGAGACCGAAGTCCTGCAAACCTCTCATCCTGGGTAGTGCACCAGGACTATCATCATCTCCGCTCACTTGACTTTCCTCTCTGCCTGTCTCTACACGCAGAAGAACATCCCTCACACTCTTCTCTGCATGCCTCTCAGAGATTTGATTTGCACTTTCTTGTTCCAATTTCTCTTGGGCTTGTCTCTCCAGTTCTAAAGCATGCAATATTGCATCTTCACGCCGTGCATATTTCTCTCTCTTCTTTGAAGGCAGCCCCTTACCAGCTTTAGCTCTTTCAATGCATTCATCAAAATCACCACACCGGAAAGACTTGACACGTTTTGATTTCTCCAAATTGTACCAGTCTCTGGTAAGACAAGCCAAAAATACCATGATTTATGACTCAGTGAGAGATAACAAATTGAGCAAGGCATATAACTGCAAAATTACCTCCAGCATAAAATTCAATCACATCACACCTCCAAAATAAATGACAAACAGATCAAGATCAGACAAATATGATATCATCATATAAAGTGGTCAAGCAGTAATTCAACAGAATAGGAACTTCCAGCATTGTTTTCATTCTTTTGTCCCACGGTGACACTACAGAACATAAGCCACAACCAACCTCAAGAGAAATGAAAAGAGAAGGCATAGAGCATAACAAGAACAAACCACCAATGCAAGTTTAACACTCAATTCAAGTACCCTAGAAACCTCTTTGTTTAAAAGAAAAACCAATCCTATTGCACGCCACCATAACTCCAAAGAGCATTACAAGAAAATTAGACGAAAGAGCTTGCTCAAGCAAGTTATCTATCAAAATAGTAACAGAATTTCGGAAACTCTTACAAATCATATATGAGAAATATATCTATCACAGATTGCCTCCAAAACACATTTCCACGTAACAAACAATGACACTCAACAGATTTTAAAATAGACATCTCTGGTTATAGGAGGGGGTTTCCTATCCATTCCTTACCACTTAGTTCGACCAGCGACTAACCGTAAACTAGTCAACACATATCAATCAGCAATAGCAACCAATAAATCCAAAAAAAACATAACCAAATTTTACACTAGAGATGTCAACTTACACACTGGCATTCTCCCTCCCGAGAAGCTTGACAGGAGTACCGGAACGAGGAGACGTTATAATCGATGACGAAAGGTCATCAGGACCGAGTATCTTCCCCGGCCACCACGTCCCATTTCTCCTTTGAACCCAAACTATTCTCCCTACACTACAATCCACTATTCCGCCTGGTGCTGTTTCTGAAACCACCATTTGTTTCTTTCTTCTTCCCCAATTTTCGTCCTTGCTCACTGTAGACAGCTTTTTTTTACATGATGTATGTATGCATAGGAGAAATTAGGTTTTTAACACTACAGAAATCCTATTTATTGATCCTAACAAGCTCAATCTGGCAACAAATTCAGTAAACAATCTGAGATAATTACTACTGACAATCAATTAATGATCAATGAAGTAATGAAAAATTGAACAGCGGAGAGAATTACAGAAATCGATCAATTGATGAAAAAGAGTAACCGAGAAGCAGCTGATTGATTCCGGTAGGGTTTCAATTCATTCCGGTAGGGTTCAATTGACTCCGGTAGGGTTTCAATGGACTCCGGTAGGGTTTCAATTTGTTAACCAGCGGATGGATTGGGGGAGAGAGAGGCAGTAATTGGGAGAGGAGATGAAAATGTGAAAGTGACACTAAACTCAGGTGCTGGACACGATCTTTAGAAATAAAGGGGTTTTAGTGCAGATATATGATTACTCGGGGACTATTTTGCTATTAACACATAATTAGTTTTTATTTTAATTTTAATTAATTTATGAACTGAAATTCTTCTTCTTTTTCTTCACTCTCTTCTTTCTTTCTTAGTTTCATAGTTTATTTTCTTAGATGTTTATAGATTCCATTCATTCGATCGTTTCCTCTATCCGGATCAAGGAACAAATGGGAAGGTTGATCCGGAATAGATGACATAGAAATACTTTTCAATTCTATACTAGATGACATAGAAATACTTTTCAATTCTATACTTTTCTACAAGGCGTAACGCCACACAACCATATGCTTCTTCAACTCCTATCACTCTTCCAATTTTCTACTTCATTGCTGGGACATGGAAATATAAGGCGTAACGCCACACAACCATATGCTTCTTCAACTCCTATCACTCTTCCAATTTTCTACTTCATTGCTGGGATACATATCAGGAATGGTTTCTTGATTATGTGTTCTAGTTCGCGTAGATGTTTCATTTCATCTCTGCATCTTCGTCGTTTTGATCAGACGATGTGGATTATTGGAAGAAGGCTAAAGGTTGAAGTTGAGGGGGTTTTCCTTTTACTCGCAAGTTGCAAGCCTATAGATTTTTATCTGTATGGATTTGTATCACGTTTCTGTACACAGTACAACAAGCAATTGGTTTGTTCTATAGATAAATGAATGAGGGGCTCTGGTCTCTGTGGTGGATTAGATCATGTTGCTGCTGCTGAATATGAATGACACTGATACTCTTCCAAAGTCTGATATAAATACAGGCAGCCAGTCACTTGGTACTAGTCTTATGAAAACAGCAATGAAAGTAGATGGAAAGAAAACTCCATACAACAATTCATCTTCTACAAGTTTACATGCCTAAACCGACACAGCCTATGACCCTTCTACATCATCCACACCCAGCAAAAGGTGTTATTGATAGCGACCTACCAATTCCTCATGTAATCTACTGAATACCAGATTAACAGGTATGCAAGCAACAGCGATAGGTACGGTTTTGATCAGCCCATCATCAACTTGGGAAATGAGGCCATGTTTCTGTTTCAATAGAATCGACGAAAGTGTTTTTATCTTCTGGCTGGAGGATGGACTTGTCTTCTTCACTGAGTTTCTTGAAAATCCAAGTTTTCTGTTTTCGTCAACAAATTGAGGACGAGGCACACGGGAATTTGCTGTCCTCCGTACTGAGTGGATTGCAGTTGGACTCTCCAACCATTCAGGGGAAAAGTAACCAGCGGCCTTGAGAAGTTTGTCTGCTGAACCACTTTCTAGAGCTTCAATTTCGATGGGATGACCAATTATCAAACGTCCACTCAATTTGCTTGACAATGAAATCATTGGCACGTCCCTGCGACGGTTGTTTGCCTTAACTTTCAAAGCCACGTCTATCAGTGTAATTCTACCATCCATATTTTGCCTGCCACCAAACACAGCATCGCCAAACTCCTGCAAGTCTTTCAAATGCTCTCTCATGCCAGACTGGCTATTCCAGATTAGACCGTCCATATCCATGTAATCATAATCATTAGTACAATTTAAGCCTCCAGTCCCAGGTCTCGGTACACGGGTTCTACCATCCTTGCTAGCCGCCAAATCAGCCTTTGAACCACTAGTGTTCCTGTTGGAAGTTTTTCCATGGGTATATCTTCTGGACTTGTCTGGTTCAGTTATGTCCACAGATCTCTTCCCAAGACTATGACTGTTTCGCTTCCCTTTCGACTGCCCTTTAGACACAGGATCATCAGCAGCAGAAGTAAAGCTATCAGAGTCATCTGTTCTGCCCATGCTTCCACGCTCTTCAAATGTTTCAATTCTCGTTGCGTACTTGAGTCGCATTTCTACAGAAACAGAAACATCGGGACAGAACAAGTAGCAGTTAGGATTAAATGGGCAAAACACTTGGCAGCAGCACAATAATTAAGACTAACTACACACCACTGGCCTTACTAAACAGAGCCAGTTAGTGATATTACCAAAGTACAAATTACTAATGCCAGAGCAGGATTAGTGATTATAAAAGGTCAAATGTTGTGGCATTATCACTACCCAACAGAGCCATCATCATTCATAATCAGTCCATCAATAATACATATTCACCGTAACAAACTCAAACTGGCAACAAATCACAGAGCAGAGGCTACAACTGAACAGAGATAACTATTATTGGACTGTATCCGGCAGCTAAGCTATGAACAATGCAGTAATGAAAGATTGAACAAGCAAAACATTTACAGAAATCGATCGATTAAGAAAAAAAAAAAAAGTTACCGAGAAGCTGCGGACTGGTTGCGGCAGGCTTGGACAGAGGATGGATAGGGAAGAGAGCCCGAAGAAATGGGAAGAGGTGACGATCTGAACGATGTGATTTGGTGGTGGTTTAGGTTAGGGTTTCACTTTCACTTGCTTCATCAGAAATGGGATTTTTCGATTCAGTCAGTCAATTTGATTTCTATTTTCTTTTTACATCTCGCGAAGATGACTGTCATTGACGCATAGTCATCATCCACGTTTACGAGGACACAATGTCCATTCGATCATTCAATACTTACCATATTTATTAGTCACTTCAATTAAGTTGACTTTTTGGGCTCCTTTTTTTTTTAGCAGCAAAATTTTATTGATCTTCAACGTAAAACAGTTACAACTTTTACAACTTAAAGTGCAGAAGAGGTGCACAACAAAACCACCACCCATAAGCAAATCTATCACCAAAATAAGCATAAAAGCATGTTCGAAATTCAAACCCGTTAGTAGTCGTATCAACACTTAACCACCACGTTCTTCTAGTACGTCATCCTACTAGCAAGATCCCAAGAATCGAGGGGTGACGAAAGAGCCACCAATTCTAGTTAAGTCCAACGGAGTGGAATATCTTTCGTTGCAAGTATAGATTACTTAGCAAGAAAACGAAAGATGATGACCTCCAATGGGATACAAACTAATCACAGATAAGAAAGTGACACATGATATCCCTCACTCAGTAAAGGAGAACTCACAGATAGAGTAAGACAACCCAAACCTGAACGTAAACACAATGCTACAAAAAAACCAGCAGCATACCGCAACAAGCAGCAGACCGCCAGACCCAAACAGCCAAAAACAGAACAGAAAAAGTGTGGCAGCAGTCAGCTCCACGCACCGATCAACTCAAACGCCGTAACATCGACGCCCCTTAACCTGACTTCACAAGCGGCATCTAAGGTGGTTTCCAACACTGATCAGGGTAAAACCACCAGTCAACCAAACTAATACCACCCTTAAGTCCATCCTTGTTGCGCAACCAATGCCACATATTGTTTTTGATTCGATCGACAATGTCATTAGTAGGAAAAATCATACCTTTGAACTCCGAATCATTTCTCCCCTTCCATAACAACAAAGTGTACACTTTTTGGGCTCGTTTCAATTTTTAACGATGGGGAAAGTGATGTTAATACCTTATACCTTTGCCTCATTTGATTCTTATGGATTGATCCATACATAATTCTTTTTAATACTTTCAACAACTTCAAAATCCCTGTAAAATGACCAGCTTGTTAAATACTTTCCTTCTACATTTGCAAGAAGGTAATAAAAAATAAAAAAAAATTAATCTTTTTATAATTGAAAATGCCACAAATAATAGGCTATACTCAATACAAATTGAAGCCCCTTCAACTTTGTTCTATACTACCATATATAAATGTGTAAGTTAGAAATTTAATTTTAATCAACCGTCGTCTAATATGTCTATCTTGAAATATATAGTTCATAGTTAAAACTTAAAAGATACAAATTGAAAAGTCAACTCTAATCAAAATCGTATGGTATATATATCGTCTTAAATTCTAGAGACGAACCCAAGAAACGGTAGATAGATAGATGATGGACTGTTACGGATTACCAAACCGGTCACACTCAATCTGTGAGCTTTGAAACAAAATTTAAAGCCTATAATCAATCAACATCCAAACTAAAAAAGCAAAACCAATGCTAAAAAATCAAACTAATCACACTTAAGCCACAAATCCAAGCAACATGAGCCAGAAAATGTCAACAACAAAACATAGAATAGGTATGTTTGTTTGTTTGTTTAGACTAATGTTTTCTCGTCAGTGTACAACGACACCCTCTTCTAACTTCCGAGATATTCTTGGAGCTGAAAGGTTCCAATCTGTCGAGAATAATGCAAACAAGTTTTACTTCTTCAAGAACTTTACCATTCTCCAAAAAGTACTGTAATACTTCGATTTCATCTGCTGTCCCATCAAAAAACCGAAATTCAATTCTCTTGAGATGATTTTCCAAAGCACGCTGGCACTAAACTCTCCACGTAGGCCCTATGAAATCCCTACAACTACAATGTCAATACAATAGCAATGAAATAAATGATATCAGAAAGGAAAATAGTACTATATCAGCTTGCTTATGTTTACATAAATTATCACAGACACAGACAGTTTTTATCAAATGAGCTAACAAATCATTGAATCAACTACTTCAGCTAAACTAGACATAATATATTGACTTGGTCAAATGATCTCATCCAACTTATAATAAGTTACGTATAAACTAGCTGATAACGTTACATGGAACCAAACCACAGTACTAAATCATTATTCACTAATTGATTAATAAGATGATAGAATGTTAGGATCCCGGATTCCAGGAATAGAAAGAGATGGAGAAAGTGCAAGAAAATAATAGCTCTAGCACGATCACGTACTAGACAAGTAAACTACTAAAGATTAATCTACATACGAAAGCAACAAACAAAGAGTTAATTACCTCGAAATACGCTAACGAGCGAGAAAGCTAAGGAGCTCCAGAGTTATGACTCTAATTCAATGTTCAACTATGAAAAATAATGAAAGAACTACAATGCTTAAATAGTAAAGATACGACATGTTGGCCAAGTTCCTACCATCTAGAGATAAAGTAGAAACAAGTAAGATTCTGGTAAATTTGTCCTAGAATCCTTTTCCTAACCTATTCTTGACCAACAAGTTAACTGACTCTAACTAGGTATGTAAAATAAAAGGAAAACTAATTAATGACTACTGACTCTCCATAGTCGTCCCTCTCGTACCCTAGCCGGCCGCCGCATTGGTCGAGCCTGCCGTGGGCCTTGAACCGCGGCCGCATGGGCCCTAGCCCGCGAGATCCTATTATCCGCCCGCCCTTGAAACGAACCTTGTCCTCAAGGTTCATGCCTCGTTCTGCCCTTGCACCTTGCACCATAATCATCGGACCCCTTCCTTTGTCAACCATTTCCATCACGCCTCCCCATGAGTATGAATGAGCTCCGTAACCTCTGGTATCAGTACCGCTTCCCGACCAACCTTGAGCTTCATATGCGGCTCAAAGACACTTTCTAAGTACAAGAACTCGAAAGTAATCGGTCCGGGCACCACAACCGCAGGAGACCCTGAAGCTACTTCTCCTACAATTGGCATTTTATGTGCTTCCTTCAGTTTAGCACTGCAGAGTTCTTTTTCCTCCCTCTCACCTTGTTTAGTGAGACAACTCCCAGCATACCCCAAAGCTCGAATGCGACAGAGGCGCTTTTCACAAACCAAAGACATGGTCCGCTCGCGAAAGTGAAAGATTACTGGTCCCACCGAGCAAATCCAAGGCATCCCTAGCGTGATATCCTCTTGTTCTCTCCTCATAACATGCACGGTGAGCTCAAAGTTGACATGCTGGATTATCAAGTTGACCCCTTCATACATGGGCCCGACCTTTGTTGTGTCACCTTCGGCAATCCTCACTCGTAGTCCCAACGTATCCTGTCCACATGGCCACCCCAGCTTCTCCACGATATCCGATGACACAAAATTCAAACTCGCACCAGAATCGATGATAACTGAAACTTGTGTTCCCCCAATCATTCCCATAAAAGTCAAGGGTTCCGCCGCCAACATCTCCCACTTCCTAGGTGACGGTTTTTCCCTCGGGCCCTCCTCACAGTGCTATGCCCTGCTAACCATGGTACCCACAGCACTACGTGCTCTTCAGTTTGGAAATCGGACAACTCGTATAGATTCACATGATACTGTCGACCATGAATCATGATTCTGACAGCATTGAATCTCCAATGGCTTACGAGTGTATGTCCACTAGCAGTGATTACCGTCACGTTAACCGGTTGCCCAGCGCATGGCCAACCATACCTGCGAACATAGGCTGCTGTGATGAAATTGCGTGAAGCACCACTGTCAATCAACACACGGACAGGTTGCCGACGGAACCCTAGATGCGCCGGTAGGCGAAAAGCATCGGGGTCCTACCTACTCCCATGTTGCGAATAGTAGCTTTGCCTCCACCCCTAGTTGATGAGTCTCTTTTCCCTTTAGTGATTCCATACACAACATAGTCCACAAAAGTCTTTGGTTTTCTTAGGCACATCATTTCTCGGATTTCCCTGAGTTCCTCTTCCGAGTCTTCTGGTTTTGGCGATCTGTCCTTAAGCACTTGGTCAGATGCTGCAACTCTTGTCTCCATGTCAGATTTCCAGATTTCTGACACTTCGGTTTATGTTCGTGGCTCTTCGATTTTCCGCTGTCCATCCTCCCAGTTTAGCCGAATCATGTTATCCTCCTTGAATGGTTCCTCCGGGTCCCACTTGGGTTGTGGTAACCATTCGGTTTCCTTCAACTTGCCCATGACATTGCAAAGACCATCGACATCAGTTTTGCATGTCGGGCAAACATGCGACCAGTCCATGCCTCGAGCCCATTCCGCATTAACGTCGCTTGCATGGCACCTCGGTCCAAAGCATACCTTCTCCTTGGATTTACCCAAGTCCTTCTTACTCAAGCTCCAGCTGCCCTCAGGTGCCTCTACCACCACATGTTACCTCATATGGGTCAACATCGAATGTCACCTTGTCTCCCGGATCGGTGCCACCCCAATGCAGAGTTGTCATATCCCCATACTAGTTGTCGCCTTGGTACGAACTCGCAAAGCTGTTGGAATTAGTGTTATTTCCAACCCCATCCTGATAGAGAGCCTCATAACGCGCAAAGATTGCGTTAATGCTTTTCTGAATTGGGCCTTCTTCAATGATGGGCGCATACGAATCAAGCCCATAACCAAACCCTAGCCCGGATCCTCCTCCCATATGTGTCACCACATACAGACTTGCATACCCGGTTGTCCCATACCTCAGCTCATTGCCGCCTTTGTGGTCAGCTGTAAGCCCATCAGATTCCTTTGTGCCCAAGTCGAGCATTCCAAGCCTAGGCCCATGGTAGTGATCTTCTCCGTTAGGCTCATATAAGCCAAGCCTATGCTCTTTGTAGCCCAATACTTGCTCAAGCCCTTTCTCCTTTATCACAGGCTTGCTGCCCATGCGTGGCTGTAGTGACGCACCGTGCGCATGTTGCTGCCCTAGGCTCGGTTGCCGTGAAGCGCTATGCGTGCGATGCCGTGTCTCCACGCGACTCCGTTCGCGATGGCTTCGGCGGCCCTTGCGTGCCTTTTCCAGCGAATTCAAACGGTTGGTTAGCCTCTTCATGTTCTTCAGTATCTTCTCTAAGATCATTTGTTCGTACTTGTCGGTTGTCATGATCAGAGGTTGTTTGCGGAAGCTAGGTCTCAGAGGTTTCTCAACGTGGCTCTAGATGCCAACTGTTAGGATCTCGGATTCCAAGAATAGAAAGAGATGGAGAAAGTGCAAGAAAAGAATAACTCTAGCACGATCACGTACTAGACAAGTAAACTACTAAAGAGTAATCTACCTACGAAAGCAACAACTAAAGAGTTAATTACCTCGAAATACGCTAACGAGCGAGAAAGCTAAGGAGCTCCAGAGTTATGACTCTAATTCAATGTTATGAAAAATAATGAAAGAAGTACAATACTTAAATAGTAAAGATACGACTTGTTGCCAAGTTCCTACCATCTAGAGATAAAGTAGAAACAGGTAAGATTCTGGTAAATCTGTCCTAGAATCCTTTTCCTAACCTATTCTTGACCAACAAGTTAACTGACTCTAACTAGGTATGTAAAATAAAAGGAAAACTAATTAATGACAACTGACTCTCCATAGCCGTCCCTCTCCTACCCTAGCCGGCCGCCGCCTGGGTCGAGCCTGCCGTAGGCCTTGAACCGCGGCCGCATGGGCCCTAGCCCGCGAGATCCTATTATAGAAGCCAAACCTTTTCAAAAATAAGCACTTTAAGATTAGGTGCACTATGAAGTAAACGTGCCAATATGGCAATATCTTCCATCTTGCGCGTGGGTACAACAAATCAAGTGATAAATAAGTCAACTTCTCAAATACTGGCAACTGTATGGGAGAGTGATCCAGAGCCTGCAACCACAATCATGTCACAAAATTATTCACACAAAAATTCTACTCTATAATCAAACAATAACATATCAGAGAGAGACGTACTTCAATAGACCAAGCATAAAGGTGTAGACGGATGGTGCTAGAGCAGGCGCTAACAAGCTTCTCTACACCATTGTAGTAATACATGCCCCAGTCATTATCAATATAGTTTTTGTCTTACGAACCTACATTGCATCCTACTAGGCCCAGCACTAATATGAGTTTCGACCAGAGACCTAAAACTGAACACCTGATAGGTTCGAGCTGTAGGGCAAGTGCTACACTTAAAGACTTGAAGATTAGGGGCATCAAGGTAAAAGTTGATGGGTGCAGAACAACAATCTGAATTCCATTCTAGTGTCAACTTCTTGAGTGTAGAAGAGGTGATAGAAATATCATCGCGACCGAAAACAACATACTCAACTAGACTCAAGTCATCCAGTACGGGAAAAGAGCTAATCAACCGACAAAGTAGGTTGTTGGTAGGTAAATTTACTTGGAGACATAGGCGTTTGAGACAAGGCAGGTAGAAAGTATCCGGTATGTATAACTCACGAATGCCCCCTATTGATAAACTTTGTAGACTAGTAGAATTGAATGAGTAATGCAGCGAATGAAAGGCTACATTGACCTATCTGCAAACAATTTGAGATCGAGATTGACATGCTTAACATGTAGCTGCTGCAGTACACAGCACAAGTCCATGATATGATCCTATCTTGATTGTCATCATGATGCCCATATATGTGATGACACTTGAGGGTTAAGGTGTCAACAACACGAGGATGTACATGATCAGTTGATGCCTTCTTCAACAGAGTATATAAAAGATTAATGAAATTAAAGTATTAGTAGCATAATCATTATGCTTGGGACTAGTAGGAAAGCCGAATAAACTAGTAGTAGTAGAATGGATCATGATGGAGTCATCATCAAGAGGTTAATAAGCGGAAAGAGAGTCTTCCACCTGGTGGAGAGAATGGACGCTGCGACTGCATGTTTAGTGGGTAGGTACGACAGGATTGTTTCCAGAATCGAGTCAGGTAAATCGCTGATCCTGTCAAGTTGTTGTGTTCTTAAACCATGGCTTGAATTCATCATGGAAGGTGAGCAAGCTCAGTTCCTATTATTATTGAAATCAAAGATAATGTGAGGTGTTATCTCAACAGTTGTTTCCGAATGCAGTCAGGAAAAGATAATTGTTTCCATTAGGAAATTAATTCCTATTCGAATTCCTTTAGTTTTAGCTGCAAATTGAAGGCTATATAAAGGGGTGATTACTGCATACTCATACCAGATCTGGGAACATAACAACACGACATTGAAGGCTTGTTCGACTACTTCGACAAGTGATATATTATAGATTATAGGTTCTAACTTTGAGAGACAGATTTGTTCTTGTTTCTTGCATACTGTTAGGGACTTGTAATTGGGATTGATATAATATAGTGACAGCTGGTTGATCTCCGTGGACGTAGGTTATTTACAACCGAACCACATTAAATCTTGTGTCTTTCTTTGGTTTGCGTTCATGCCCTGTTTTATATTTTGGTTGCTTGGGTGTGTGTTTGATTGGTGCAGCTGGTTCTTGGTGGTTTAGTTGTTATTGTGAGCTTTTGTGATCAGGTAGAATCGACTATTGTTGATACGAACTCAACAATTGGCGTCGTCTGTGGGAAGAAGGGTCGAAGGAATTTACCGGGAGAATCCAAAGCTTGATATAAGCAATGTCGTCAACTAAAATCGAGATTGAGAAGCTCACTAAACACACCGATTTCAGCCTGTGGAAACTGAGGGTTAAGGCCTTGTTATCGGATTATGGAGCGGAAGACGCTATGTTGGGTGATGGCGGTCTTAAGGAGATTGAAGACGATGCAAAGAAGAAAGAAATTAAGAAGAAGGCATTCAATACACTGATTCACTGATTGAGCGACGAAGCATTGATGGAGGTTGTTAAGTGTATTGATGCAAAGGAAATCTGGGATAAACTTGAAAAAGTTTATAATGGGAAATCATCAACCCGGCCAGATGATGTATCTCAAGCAGAAGTTTCTTGGTTTTAGGATGGTGGAAGGGAGGTCGATATTGGAGCAATTAGCAGAGTTTGATAAGATCACAACTCACTTGGAGAATGTTGGTGACAAGACAACAGACTCGGACAAGGCTATGGTGTTGCTGAACTCCCTGCCCAACACCTCTGAGAACTTCAGAGATTCGTTGATGTTTGGTAATGTTGAAGTAACTTTGAATTTTGTAAGAGAATCATTGAAGACTAGGGAGTTCCATAAGCAGAAGAATCTGCAGGAAGGTGGACATTCGACTGAGAGTCTTGCTATGAAGTACCATGGTTCCAAGAAGGGTTCTTCAAGGGAAAGACTACCAAAGGAGAAATATAAGAAGTAAGAGGTCATCAGAATCTGTGGAGAATAGGAGGTGCTACCACTGTCACAATAAGGGACATCTCAAGAAGGATTGCCCTGTGTGGAACAATAGGAAGCCAAAACAATCTGGGGGAGAGGCAGTAACAGTGGACATTGCACAGGCTACACAATCTTTTGACATCGCAGAGGTACTTACAGTCTCTACTTCTAATATAGACTTATCCTGGATTCTTGATTCTGGGTGCTCGATCTTTTCACATGAGTCCGGTTAAAGAATGGTTTACAAACTTCAAATATGGGAAAGGTGGAACTGTACTTTTGGGGAACAATCAGTCGTGCATGGTCAAAGGCATTGGTGATGTTAAATTGAAGTTGCATGATGGAACTATTATATTGTTAACTGGTGTAAGGTACATACCTGATTTGAGGAGGAATCTGATCTCACTTGGTCAATTTGATGCTATGGGATATTCATGGAGTTGTAGTCATGGTGTTCTGAGGGTTATGCACGGGGTTCAGTTCAGAGGGGTGTTGGGTCAACACCTCTGACAACCTTGCTGGAAGGTGTTAAGAAGAATGATCTATACTATTTATCTGGTAATACAGTAGTTGGAGAAAGTGCAGCAGTTCATGGGAATGACAACACATATCTATGGCACAGGAGGCTTGGCCATCTTGGAGAGAAAGGATTGAAGGAACTTACCAAGCAAGGATTACTTGGAGGAGACAAGTTCACTAAGTTACCATTCTACGAGACATGTGTGATGGGGAAGGCGCACAAGACCAGTTTCAACACAGGGAAGCATACTACTAAAGCTAACTTGGATTATGTGCATTCAGATTTATGGGGACCATCCAGGACACTCACTCAAGGTGGAGGTAAATATTTCATCTAATTCATATATGATTATTCAAGGAAGGTCTGGGTTTATATTCTGAAAATCTAAGGATCAAGCATTTAATCAGTTCAAGGAATGGTTAGCTGAGGTAGAGAATCAATCAGGAAGATCATTGAAGTATCTCAGGACTGATAATGGATTGGAGTTCTTATCTACTGAGTTTACTAATTTCTGTAAAGAGAAGGGTATTACTAAACACAGAACAGTTGCAGGTACACCACAGCAGAATGGAGTTGCGGAAAAAATGAATAGAACTCTATTGGAGAGATCTAGGTGTATGTTACTGAGTTATGGGGTAAGCAAATGTTTCTGGGGAGAAGCTATGGTTACAACAACAATACTTATCAATAAGAGTCCAGCTGTGTCTTTGGAGTTTAAGACGCCGGATCAAGTATGGACTGGAACAATTGGGGACTATTCAAACTCAAGGTGTTTGGTTGTTTTGATTTAGCACATATCAAGCAAGATAAGTTGGAAGCTAGAACATTGAGGTGTATCTTTATTGGGTACCCAAAGGGGGTTAAAGTATATAAGCTTTGGTGCATTGAACCTGGAAAGGGGAAGTGTATTATAAGCAGGGATGTTCAGTTTAATGAAGATATATTACCTCTGAAGGACAAGCAGGCAGGTGTTGACCGAAGGGAGTTGCGCAACTCCGCGCCTAACTCTGACACTGCAGAAACTACCAGAAATGAGTTGGAAGAGGATAGAGATCACTCTGAGGTGGAGCCCACAGTGGAGGATGATATTGCGGATGCTGAGCCTATATTACCTGTGAATGAGGAGTCTAGTAGTAGCTCAGAATCAGATGGTGATGATCGACTTGATGATGAAGTTGGTGAAACTTCAAACTATCAGCACACAATAGATCAAGGATATGCACAGGGAATTTCAGTTGAGGTGGAGTCTGAGGATGAAACTGATATAACACTAGGAGAAGTTGTTTGGAATATGGAGCAGGTTGATACACTAGGTGTTGGACATGGGGTTGAGGCAACCCTGACCGGAACTGCAGAACAACAGGTTTATAATCAGGTCCCAGAATACTCAGGTTCTGAATGTGAAGCTCTAGATGATGAGTTTCAGGAGAGTGCCGATGGAAGGATCTCGTATGTGGATGATATGTTGATTACTAGCATGTCAATGGAGGAGATTAAAACACTCAAAGGGAAGCTGCGGGAAGAATTTGAGATGGAGGATCTTGGGGATGCAAGTAGAATTCTTGGGATGGATATCACTAGGGACAGAAAAGAGAAGAATTTGTTTCTATCTCATCCTAGTTATCTCATGAATGTTCTAGCCAAGTTCAATATGTCAAATTGCATTAGTGTGGTTACTCCTATTACACCTGGGGTAAAGTTATCTGAGGAACAATGTCCTAAGGATTCTAGCTTTGAGAGAGATTTGTTCTTGTTTCTTGCATACTGGTAGGGCTTGTAATTGGGATTGATATAATATAGTGGCAGCTGGTTGATCTCCGTGGACGTAGGTTATTTACAACCGAACCACATTAAATCTTGTGTCTTTCTTTGGTTTGCGTTCGTGCTCTGTTTTATGATTTGGTTGCTTGGGTGTGTGTTTGATTGGTGCAACTGGTTCCTGGTGGTTTAGTTGTTATTGTGAGCTTTTGTGATCAGGTAGAATCGACTATTGTTGATACGAACTCAACAGATAAAAACAATGGATGAATTAAAGAACACTCAGCAGCATGCACACAAGCTGGAAAATCCAAGTAGTAGCAATAAGACAAATAAAATCAAAATTTTGCAAGAATTCGGAATAAATAAGCAAAGTATACTAGTGATTGATCAATAAGCAATTCATGATCATCAAATACAACGATAAAACTGGCAGCAACTAAATTATCTTTGAGACATAAATTATAATTAATGATAAATTAACAAGGTTAGTTAATTAAGCAGATTTCAATATAAATTGGTGATTAAAGGTAGGTTTTGTTTTGATCAAAGAACACACTTAGATGTGTGTTCACATTATGTGGCATTTTGTCCAAAATTATTTTGTAAATTAGTTTATTACATTTAAATTTATTCTTTTTTATTATTTTATAAAAACTCATTTAATTTTGTAACCCCTACCTATCAAAATTAAAAATTGTTAAATGTCCTTATGCTAGACAGAGCTCACGGGAGTTACAAAATTTGGTCAGTTACAAAATTATCTTTGTTGTAAATTAAATGCAATGTTTTATGGAATCATAATATTGAATATAAATTAAGGGATGCAGTATTAACAGGTCTGCACTGCCGGGATAACTTGGCTGATGAGGTCGATTAGGAGGACTACCATGTTCCTTGGCCAGATGACATCAATTCTGTCGGTACGTACTTGGTGAGGAAGATGGATTTGTTTACTGTGAGTGTACGGTTAGTAGTATTTGGTGGTGTCTAAGAGACTTTGATTATCATGGTTGATGGAGATTTAGGTACTGATTGGTAAAAATACATCCGAAAACGCGGTCAAACTTGCGTTTTACATTCGCACCTGACCGAGACAACTTTACATGCGAAAATGTGACAGTTGACTCCCTTCAAACCGGAAACATCCTGATTGGTAATAATTCGAAACGCAAACGGAAAGGTGAAGCTGAAGGAGAAAAACGTGATTGGTAAATGTTGTTCGAAGTGAAAAGTTGATGTATTTTGGGGTAAAAGTGTTGTACTTACCTTTATACCCTTATTTTGCTCAGATTGAAAAGGAGAAATGCGCTTCTTCTAGTTGGGTTACGTTTTTTGCACTAGTTTTATGTTTTTATGTGTATTTACCATTTTACCCCTAGATTCTATAAACAATGTAAATCAGTCAAGCTCAATTCATTATTCATTTACTTTAAATTTAAATAATCCATAATCCATATAATGTTAAATTTCAATATATGATACATGTGAGATGTGACCTACAGTAGTTAATCGAATCAACTAGTAGTACGAGTAACAAATTTCTTTCGATTATAAAAATTCATGTAAATGGCACGTCGTGTTAAATTCCAAAACATTGATACCATGTGAGTTATGAAATCAACCAGCAATATAACAAACTTCCTTTGATTATATAAGCTCATTTAGCTTATATTCTACTAGTATCTTATTTTGATTATATAGGCAAAGTTGGTTTACAATCTGCATCGATTAAGAATGAATTGTGGTGGATACGTGAACTGTTTGATGTTCCCCTCACAATGTCCAATTGAAATAAATTCGTGTATTAATGAATTAGAGTAAACTAATATTCACACAATCGGATCGATTACAGCATCAAGCTTGATTCAACCCTGTATGTGGAGCAGGTTGTAGAAAATGCACGTGTTCAGTGATTGCATTATTTAAATGAAAACCCACCACTGTGTTCATATATACAACCATTTCCAACCCCGTTACGTGTTCTGAATAATATATGTCATTTCATTGAACACAGACAGAAGTGAGAAGTCCCATATAGAACATCATCTCACCAAGCAGTAGAGGGAGCCTGTGTATACTGGTCAGTATTGAAAGCTAAATCAAGGTAATTAAGTTCTGTAAGCTCACATGTAATGATGCTTAATGATATACATCACCAGTAATCACCACATGAGCAAACACCATCTTTAAAATGATGGAACCTACTTGAATCTCTGACAGTAATTTCCCTCCGGACTACTTTTGATATTACCTTTATTGCAGCATGGCAATCTAAGCAAGCTCTCAAGTTTTTCATTATAAGCACTGGGGATCCCTCAGGCGTACTGATGAGAGCAAATGTGATTGCTAGTCTTTCACTGTGATATTTAAGCGATTCTACTTTTATTTCGTCGTCCACATTCTGAAGGACACAACTTAGATCAGGCTTATAACCTTCCTTTTCCAGCAGTTTCGCCAATTCGTTGATCTTTCTTCGTATCTGCTCATTCAGTGGATGTGTCTGGTCATTTGCAGTGAAGATGTGAACTTTATGTTGAATTTCAACCCAGCTATAACCGGTCACTTTCTTAACTCCTTGATCTCTCATGGCCTTTTTTATATTTGAAACATGTTTCCAGTCACCTGCTTCTGCATAAATATTTGACATAGTGACATAAGACGCAGCGTCTCTGAGAATATCCATGTTAAAGAGTTTGTCAGCAGCTTTCTTAGCAAACTTCTGATTCTTATGGATCCTGCACGCATTTAAAATAGATGACCACATGATTTCATCTGGCTCAAATGGCATTTGAGCCATCAGAGACTCTGCATCTGTGAATCGACCTCTTCTACACAGCACATCAATCATAGATGCATAGTGATCCCTCCAAGGGACAAGTTTAAAACTTTGAGTCATAGCATTGAAATACTGTAATGCTTCCTCAACAAGCCCACAATGACTGCCGGCAGTCAAAACACAAAGAAAGCTAACATGGTCTGGATGAATACCAAGACAGAATTACCTACTGTGGTTCCTTTCTTTGAGGACTTCAGAAAGCCATCTTTGACAAACACAAGTCTGTTTGAGGACTTCAGAAAGCCATCGTTATAGTGGGGTTGCAAAGCCTGAGATGAACCAAAGACAAAAACATGAATTGCTAAATATTCTGAAACTCAAAAAGAAGGAAATATGGCATCAAATTCAGCTTTGTTAAGAACGCATAAAGAGATTCTTCACTTAAATAGTTATTCCTTCTATCTCTAGTTTGTGCTAAAGGGGAAAAAGAAAAACCACCAACTTTTGCTATACAGAATACTATACTTACATATTGCTATCTAGGTGATCTGAACACAGCAGTTAATAAACTACTTCATGAAACTATAGAAAAACCTTTCCTCCATCAGGTCCACACACAAGATGCAGAATCTAAAGATTCATCCTTCTAATTGAGCATGTGGTAAAAGTCTTATGTCTATGTGGATTACTCAAAGGTAATAGGACTAAGCATCTTTTATAGATGGGATCTGCACAACCATTTTCCTAAAACCAAACGTTTAAACATGCATTTACTGACAGGGGAAGTCTCCTTTTATGCAGTAGCTCTAATGGAGGCCAAATGAGTGATGATGGCATATTCACTAGGCCTGCTTCACACAATACAACAACAAGCTAAGTAGCTAACTAAGGCTGTTAATCATGATACTAATTTCCCGTGCTAATTTGATTTTTAACAAGTTTCTCCATGTCTGGCTATTTTAGTGATTTATTGAACTCAAAGAAGTAGACTAAACCAAATACCAGAAGCTAAACAGAAATCCTATATCCAAGTAACAGTGAAACACAACAAACATTGCAAAATCCAAAGTGTGCAACTATGAGCCTACAAGCAATCTCCATGCTAACGAAAACACAAATTCAGGATCTAACTTGGTGGCGATATATTCTTCGGCTCTATACTTTTATACTAGCAACATTAATAATTTCCCGCTTTCTGTCATTGCCAGTTACTTCTAATGTAAGTGCAAATGTGCAATTAAACGCCAAACAACTAAATCAAGCACGAAAACGAATACAAACGTTCAGAAAGAACACCCCAATGCCCAACCTTAGATGACAGCATTGACTTTAGTAATGCAGATGCAGTAGCCGAATGCAGCGGCATCAATGACTCACCGCAGCATCCAAGCTCCACCGGTAGCCTGTAAATCACAACATGAAGATATAACTACATCAGATCTGAGCTCAACATAAAGAAAGAAACAAGCATCCCAAGGAGCGAAACAGAGGAGAAGAAACTTAACTTCGGCTGCTGCTGCTGTAGATGGAAACAAACTTACAGATCTGGACCCAAATTCCTACTTATACGTTTAGGGCAGTGGCATAAGCTGTAATAAGCTGTGTTGCAGGAGGCCAGCACCGTATTTCCAGGTGGCTTCCAAAACACATTCAACCTGCAAAATGAAAAACGGTGCCCCCCCCTCCCCCGGTTTTGGAACCCTTCGTCGGATGTGAAACCGTGGGTTTCAAAACCCATTTGCATAGCGCCCGAGGCTGCCCAGACCGAAAACACATACATGCCATTTCGTACCAAGCGGAGGCAAATAGCTCGGTCAACGCAAGTTTACAGGCTACAGTAGCCAACCAATCAGAGCCTTATTTTACATTTGTAATTGCTGTTTGGTTTGATTGATTTTGGAGGTTTGGTCTTGATGTAAAATGATTGGTAGGTGATCCCAAAATGATGGGTTTTATATACAACATGATAAACCGGAGTTTGTTCCGTGTATTTGAGTTGTAAAGGTTCTCGAGCATTTCTTATACTATGTTATTAATAAAATCTTTTTTGTTTCTTAAAAAAAAAATCAATTATGTCCAGGTTTGTGTTCTATGACTTGCTTTTAATTGTTTTTTACCATGATACTTAAACACATTTTTAAACATTCAACATTATTTATACTTTTATGTTTGTGATATGGATACAATGTATCTTTTCGCAGGTTCTATATGCAAAGAAATCATGTTGTGCGAAAGAATCATTACGTTAAACTTCATAATGATTTCAGGGTTATAGACATCGTACATGAAGCCGGCCAGGCGGACACTGAAGAATTATCTGTGAACATTGCTGGAACGGAATCTACGAACTAAACCATCAGTATCTCAAGGTTGTGTTTTAAAATGTTCAGCAAGAGTGATCAACATATATGCCTTTATATTCTCCAGTTCTCATGTACCAATTTAGTTTCTTGGCTACTTCTCCATCAATTGTAAATTCTTTTCTATTCATGATCATTTTAGCCATAAGATTTATTACTACATATTGCAATAATAATTGGTCATATGTTCCGTGGGCTACAAAATACGATAATTAGGAATGTGATCCTCAGTGAACCAGTCATGCTTTAATTCGTAGTAATAATCATGAAAGAAGATAGAATGATTATTTTCTGAAACTTTGCTAATCCAATTGTTAAACTGACATAACAATTGCTACTCCATCGCGCGCCATTGAGTAAAGAAGACTTTATTGCATGATTGATGATTTTATTTAAAAAATAAATAATAATTAAGGAGTTGGAGCAGTGAAATAAGAGAGGTACATGGTTCGACTTTGATCTATGAGGTGGATGTCGTTATAAAATTAGTATAGGGTAGGAGTAGTTGTTATATTTGTCGTATAAAAAAAATTATGATTAATTATTACTCGTGGCGATAATTAAGAGAATAGTCCATCACCATAGGATTATTGCCCATTTATTTCCATAATTTAGTCTTTTGTTGGGCTAAATTAGTACTACTACTAAAATATACTCCATCCCGCTAAGAATGTTGCGAAAGGAATGTTTCACAAAGTTTTAAAAAGTCAATATAATATATAAGTATATAGTACAAGTGGGCTTAAGTTGTTGTGGTAAAGACCGAATATATAATGTGAGTGGGATATTGTTGGAATAAATAATGAATAAATAATTGATCATAAACTGTGGTTACTGGAACAAATATTTAATATAAATTTATCAAAAATGGACTGACACATTTCTAATGAGACGCCCAAAATGACACATTATTAGCGGGACAGAGGAAGTATAATTTATTTCATTAAATATATTTTTATATAATTTAAAATTAATTTTTACCTTACAAACTCAAATGAATTTTCATTTGCCAACTGTATGGGGTTAAAATTTGCTTAAAGCCTCTTTTTAGTTTTGATAATATATAGTAGTACTATATTTTGAAATTCACGAGAATTAATTATGTTTCCATATAACTTGTGGCCCAAGTTGACTTTAAAAACTCGAAATAAGTAAATAAAACAAAAAAAATCATACTTCCTCTTGAATACAATATAAAATAAAATGTTTTAGCATTTTCACACATATTAAGAAAATGTGATGTTCATCAATTTTGTTGTTGAAAAGGTTGTAAAAAAACATGTTGGTATCTTGTAAAAATAAAATGACTAATGAGATATGAGAAACTTGCATAGCTTTTGTAGACAAAATATAAAAAAATGGGGTTAACTGCATAAAAAGTTGTAAAAAACACACAATTACATGACACCAACTTCAAACATCTTATATTTTGCAAATGGTAAAATAACTAAAACTTCTTATATTGTATTCAGGAAGGAGTATTAAGTAGATTATATTCTTGTTAAATTAGTGATTAATAGGCTAAATGCAATTTTGAAAAGCTCATTGTCATGTAATAACAAAATAGTTTTAATTATTGGTGTCAATGAATTTTTAAAAACCCACTACTTAAACTCCACGCCTACCATTTAATTAAAATATTTTTTAAAATTAGTTTTGTTGGTATTTTCAATGCGAAGCTATTGCCACTCCAAAAAACGAGATGGTTGGGCAGGACCGGCAAGTAAAAATATATGTTATGTCTTTGTTGCCCGATGATTTTAATTAGTATCGAGTTTAGACACCACTCATCGCAATTGTCATGTTGGTCGTGATAAAAAAAAAGAAGGTATATAAGTAGGACGCAAACTAATATGGTGTGATGCCTATTGGGTGATTTTATAAATCAATCTGTGTGGATGGACCCAGACCAAAGCATACAATATCATACGCATGAGATGTGTACGATAGAGTCAGGTACACCACCAACTTCAATAGTCGGGTCTTGATCAGTTAGCGATCGTCTCCTTAATTAAAACTTACAACTGAAATCAGAGCGGGATCGTTGCCAAACACTCAAGGGTTGCAAATGGTTAGTTACCACCTAGTGGTTCGATGAAAATGTCGAGAACTTATGAGCATCTCGCATCAGTTCTGAGTGGTACCATAAAGAGATATAAGTAGACATGCACTCTAAAATGGTAGGAACCCTTTTGTTTGATTTTAAAAGCAAACCTATGTTGGGTCGGGTCGACATCCAAGGTGGATAATATGATTCCAGTGAGACATGTGTGAGACAATCATAAAATCTTTCGGGTAATTTAAAAATCAAACTCATGCAAGTATCTAGAGTAAAGCGGACTATATTATTATAAGAATGATGTGTATGGGAGCAATTTAATGGTGGGTTCGTTACAAATGGTATACATTGAGATATCATTTCAAACCCGTATGGGTAAAAAATGGTCGTTATAGTTGGAATTACAACAACAATGTCATATGACGACTAATATCATTTATTAAAAAATCTATGGTTTCTCGGTATAAAACCCCTCCGAATAAGCGGGAATTAAACGGGAAAGTTGGGTTTCCTCATCGGTTAACTCCGCGAAGAACCTTCTATAGAAGGGCGATGGCATCCACGCACCCATCCAAGAATGGGAATTCATAACGCAACAAACTGTTTGCAGATAAAATCTTTCTATTCCCCCTTTCCCCTCAGATCCGGTCTCCTCTTCTCAGTATGAGAATTTGATTGCTTTTAAGAATTCTTACAACCTCTGACGTTGTTTTTCTCTTTCAATTCTTATGTTTAGTACACTCTCTCCCTCCCTCCCTCGTGATTTATATATTGGTGAGGTTCCTTACTTTATCTGTTAATCTAACATACATAAAATAAATATGTTAACTTAAAAAAAAAAATTCAAATGAAACCATCAACTTTTAACTCTTTCTTCCACATAGGCAAAGAGTGCAGAATTTTGTAATGAAAAAAAAGTATGTTGCTCCCAAACCTTTTTAAAAAAGTTGCACTTTACCCGGATATCTTTTAAAAATGTCATGATACCACCAAATCTTTTTATAAAGGTTACAGTTTACCCGAAACTTTAACACCGTTAGTATGTAAAAAGATATTCCGTTAAACTATTAGAAACCTAAAATGTTGATAGTGAATGCGAGTTAAGTAGCGAGAACACAACATTCTATGCCAATGTTCGAGTGGAAACAAATTTTGGTGGATATTACACTACAAGTTTTAATTCAGATGTTGTTATGCATGTGCCGTCCACTAGCCATGGGGATACTCAATCCCCGAACACATATGCTGGTTTTAAGCTTTTTAATCAAAAAAACGGGTTATTTGCAGAAATGGTCCCCTAAGTGGAGGTCCTCTGCACTTTTGGTCCTCTTTTTTCCCGCTTTGGCGAATTTGGTCCTCTTTTCGTATAAAACGTGGTATAAGCGCCTTAGTTCGCCGTATACTCCTAGAGCGTGAGGAACAGTCACGACCAGTATGCCACATCAGTCCATGTGAGCCGATTTGGGGGGGAAATCAATAACTTTTTCCCTTTTTTCCCTCCAATTCACTTTGCTCACATTAACCCTATTAACCCTAAGTAAAAAACATTCCTTACCCACATTAACTCCTGCCTGCCGTCACCCATTAACTCTACGTCCTCTTCTCTAAACAAAAGAAATCGACATTGATTCTGGGCATTTATTGCTTGAATTTTGTGAAGAAAAACATGTTGACAAGAGCAGGGGATGAGCTGTTCATGCCGCCTCCACCATATGGTTAGTGTATTAACAAATTATAATGCTCGTTTTGTGTGAAATTTGCATCAGACTTGTTCCTAAACTCCCTATTCTCCATAATCAACTGTCTCTCCTTATTCCAACTAGCAATTATGTAACTCTTATAGTAATCGTTCAACTCATGATCCTCCCAGACATGGTACTCACAGTGAGGAACAGCCTAGAACATTAAATATACAAGCACAAATCAAAACAGAGCACAACACAGCACAACAGAGCACAACAATTTCGAACACGTGCAGACAAAGTAAATCGAAGAAAGCAGAGGCCAAGTAAGGAGAATTACCAGATTAGAAGAGAACCCACAGACCCAATTCCTCCTCAACGGATCTTTCGCATTATCACACTTCACCAGACGAGCTCGAACATTGCAGTCACAGTAGTGGACCTTCGACTCACTTTCAGACGAGGACGACGACTTGGGCATCCGAGAATTCCACGACGAAGTACTCATTTTGCCTTAGGGTTTATCAGACGAGGAGAATTGAGGAAGAATTGAGAGGTGAAATTTAATTTAGGGTTTGTTCTATCTGATTTGGGGAAAAACGGGATTTATAATTAAGGAACTCAGTTCTCCTCCTACTTCTAATTCGTGAATTCGCGCACCTCAGCTCATCTCCATGTCCACCTCACCTCCACCTAATACCGTATATACGTATTTCACCGTATAGGACCGTATGGCAAAAAAAGAGGACCAAAAGTGCAGAGGACCTCCACTTAGGGGACCATTTCTGCAATAAACCCATCAAAAAACTGACATGGAAGATCCTCAATTTTCAATTGGCTTGATATTTGAGGGGGCTGATGTGTTGCGGAATGCGATCAGAAGACACTCTATCAAACATGCTAGAGAACTTAACTTTATGAGGAATGATATTGATAGGATACAAGTGCATCGGTAAAGAGTGTGGGTGGTCAATTACTGCGGCTTCTTTCAAGGGACATAAGCACACTTTGCAAGTGAAGCAATTCAATGGTAGTCACACTTGTGGAAGAGAACATCTTGTTAAAGCTGCAACATCTACTTGGGTTGCCAATAACTATGCGGTGGAGCTTCAGACCAATGAAAAGTGGCCATTGAAATCGACGACAGTAATTCATAAAAATAATCAGCTTGAGTTTAAGGAGAAAAACAAGTACATTCTATGCCAATATCAGGTGCTTCTAGCTTTCTCTTCCATATTAGCTTTACATCTTGAAGTCTGTTCTTTATCACATGATTATTGAAAATTAGTTTTTGTTATTACTTTGCAGGATTTGGATCCTACATTTTCTGGAACACGGGAGTACGAGTTGTTGAAGGTATGCCCTGGGTGTCAAAGTACTATTAGGTTTTGGATAAAAAGTTTGGTCTCCACTTTAGATAAAAGTCCCCCCCCCTCCGGCGCGTGTTCCCAATCCAATAGCCACTCTATTTTAAACATCTTACGCAATTCACCAAATCATCCCTGAGTTCTGCCTTCCTGGTATCTCTTTTCGTTGTTTTTATGTCCCTGGGTCTTGTTCCAGTCCTGGAAAATGGAACTTTCCGGCTTTTGAAAGAATAAATAATTTATCTTTTCATTCAATATTATTGATGGCGTTTATCATTATTTAATGCTGCTTCAAATTGTATCTTTACCCATCAAATTTTATGTTTATTATAGGAACTAGCTGTTGCACTTGATGAAGAAGATCTTGCCAAATTTACTGATGCTGTCAAGGAATACAAGAGATTGACCACGAAGCTGGTAAGAGCAAGAATAGTTTATATGAGTTGAAGCTTATCCCGTGTTTCATTTGTAAATCTGAGTCCAATGTGTTTTCTTTAAGACCTTTATGAATGATTGTGAATTTGTGGTGTCTTATGTGAACAAGCATTTAACTTTTGTTTAATGAATTATAAGTTTATAACTTTAAGCCTTGAAGAAATCGTATATTTTCAACTCGTTTGTTTACCCTGTCAATGAAATGAAGCAAATGTATTTTGAGTGTCAGAACTCAGAATGTTCTTTCTTGTTGCTAATTAAATTGTATTTTATTTTCATCATTGTTGTTTTGCATTTGCTTTTCTGAGCATAGTTACTTGAAGGGGTGTATGCGATAATTACATTCAAATTTTTCTACATGTTCTAAATAGATCAGCCCTCCTGACATTCTTTTGTCCTTTTTTCTTTTTCTTTTATTTATTATTACTTTTATTATTATTATTATTATTTATTGAACCTGAATATCTTCAATCAGTAGATCCAATGTTCTTGATCTAATTTATCATGATCACGTGATCATAGTCCAACACTCCAACATCTTAGAGTTATAGCTACACAGTAGATTTTTCAGTTATACCTATGCGTTCTTTGTTCTTGTTGTAACTGTCGCTGTTTTATGGAGGTTGACCTATAGGTTTACCTGGAGTTTCACTCAACCCCGTATTATTGGAAACAGAGCACTTAACCGCCTTTTATTGTTTTAGCTATTCTAACAATAATTGTTCCACAGCTGTAGTTGTTTTACTGGGTAAATATCATATGGTACCCCTACTGGGACACCTCTTTTCATCTACCACCCCGTTAGTCCCAGAATTACATATAGCCCCATTTCCCCCATTTTGTGTTGACCAAAAAAAGCGGCACTGTTCATTCCAGTTCATCCAAACGCGGCCTTAACTCCAAAAAAGAAAAATTAAGTTTTTAATACCCTTAACTCTTCTTATTTTTATTTTTATTTTTTCTTTACCCATCTTCTTCTTCATCAATTCCGGTACCGGAATAATTCCGGACCGGCGTCGAAGCAGCTCCGATTTTGGGACTGTATAGCCCAAAATCGGAGCTGTAAAAGCTCCGATTTGGAGCTGTTTAAACAGCTCCGATTCGGAGCTGTAAAAGCTCCAGATCGGAGCTGTTGTTACAGCTCCGGTCCGGAGCTGTTTAACAGCTCCGATCCGGAGCTGTACAGCTCCGATCTGGAGGTGTAAAAGCTCCAGCTCCAGATCCGAAGCTGTTAAACAGCTCCGGTTTGGAGCGATCGGAACTGTTTTTTTTTTGTTTTGCTTTTTTTTTTTTTTGTTTTTAATAATTTAGGATTATATTGAAATATATTTTTTTATAGGGTTTGTTTTTAAATAAGTTTTTAGACCATTTTGAAATATTATAAAATTACGTGGGTTCGTTTTTAAATAAATAGTGTTACGTTTGTAAAAATGAAAATATTTAGGTTTAAAAATGTAATAAACAAACTCTCAAATTGTTTGGTCAACTTAAAAATCTAATAATTGACTAAGGGTAAGAAAGTAATTTCAATGAATAAGTTCGCGAAAAGTCAAGTTCGTGGATCCAAATGTAATTAATTTCAACTAGTCATGGTATGGATGTAAACTCCGGACTAAGGGGGGCCTCGATGTAATTAAAAACACTAACAGGGGTACCATATGCAAATGACCCTTGTTTTACTTGTGCAGGAAGTTTATTAGCTTATGGGAATTATCAGAATTCAAGAAGGAAGAGACTTATTCAAGGAAGAACTCTAAAAGGAAATCAAGTTCTAAAAGGAAAAGGAGTTTAACATGAAGAAGTCGTTTCCTAATAGAAGACTGAAGCTTAAGCATCCAGATTCATTCCACACGGTTCCTAATAGATTTCGAACAAGACTTTCTACCACTATATATATGAGAGCATCGACATTGAAGAGACACGACACAAGAGCTAAAGTTCAAGTTTATAGAGTTATAGGTTTATAGTTTTATTTGTGTATTTTACACTAGTTTATATTCTAGACTTCTCTAACAGCGTATTGAAGGTAGAATAGATAGATTGGTTTCTATATCAACTTATAGGTGACTAATGTTGTTTTTCTAGGATAGATATTGAGAGTATACAGCGCTGTACGAACAAGATCTTTTCTAGTTGATTTTCTGCTTTGACTGGGCATCAAGCAAGCTTACAAAAGCTGCTTGAAAAATACCAAACACAGGTTCTTCTTTATATTCCGTTGTGCTTTAATTTATATATATTATCTGTGTTTGTTAATCTGCAGGTTGACGTAGGTGTTCACTGAACCCCGTAGTCAATCTACGTTATTGGTTGTGGTAATTTGTATCTAAAGCAAGTTATACCGATCCTACATTCTTTCACTTGTTTAAATGAACCTATTTATTATTCTCTTGCCCTCAACAGGTTCTGCTAATTGTAACCAGGGGGGGCCCAAGGGCTGTGCAGTCAGCCCAACTGCACAGGGCCACATTTCCCTTGGGGCTCGAGGCCCCGTATGCTAAAGCCCATTACTAGGCTGCTGCAAAAAAAATAAAATAAAAAAATAAATAAAAAAATAATAATAATTAATTAAAGTGAATTTTCAGAAACCACACGGTGACTCTTCACCTTCTTCCTCAAGCGGCCGTAACTTCTGGTTTCTTTCTCGGAGATTCGATTTATCCCTCTTTCCATTAACTCTCCATCAATTTCTCTATTTCCTAAAAATTACCGTTTGAATTTCAATCTATATATATACATCATGTTTTGGAATTTACTTTTACCCAATTTGAATCATCTTCTATTATTTTGGTTTACTCTACTCATATTAAACAAGAAAACAGTGGAGATTTTTCATAGTATTGATAATTTCGGTCTATCTCAGTTGTGGGCATCTTTGAGTTTTGAAGGTATTTACTTCATATTTGATCAATACTCTTATTTGAATTTTTTAGGTTTCTTGTATTTTCCTAATTCTTGGTGAATTATTTTTTTCTAGGCACTTGCTGGCTGTTGATGTCAAGACTGGACTGGATTGCTGGACGCCTGGAATATGTATTGACCGATGACATTTGCTTTCTTCTTGATTCTATATTTCTATGCTACTACTGCCCATCCCAGGAAGTTTTCTCTACTTTTGATGTGATATGTCAAGACTTTTTTCACTTTTTTCTTGCTAAAAGTTTTGTTGGTTGTGCAATTTGTTTCTTAAAAAAGAAAAATTGTATTTAATATTATTACTTTGGGCCTCGTTTAAAATTTTGCACAGGGCCTCTGAAAGTCAGAGCCGCCCCGTAACACCGCTACTTGTCTGTAATTACAGGATGCATGGAAGACAACACTACTGTCGAGATGGAGGAAGCATTGAAGTCGAAAGAGTTGGAGGAGGATGATCTTACTTAAATCTGTTGTTCTTTTACATATTCTATTGTGATTTTATGATTTATGGTTGTGTATCATTTTGTGCTTATGTTATTACTTTGATAAAAAGTTGCTTTTTCTCTAATTCTGGTCCAGAATCTCCATGTCTATACCTAACAAATCGCCTATCTACCTTTCATGTTTACTCTCTAAAAATTGATATAAGAAACATTTCCTCTATTCCTACTTCCTTGTCATTGTTTCCATAAAGATTCTCCCTTAAAAAACTTTCATCTATTGAAATTCGCCTGAAATATAGAAGGCAACACTGAGAAATACTAGTAAATGCCAGCTTGATGAGTTTTCAAAAGCTAGTATATATTTCAGTCCATGACATATGTGCATGTTACACTGAGAAATACTAGTACATATTCATCAAGCTTGTAGAAGGCAACATAAAGTTCACAGTTGTATGCTAACAAAGTCAATAAGTCATATAGAACAGAACATGTTCTAACACAGAGCCTCTCCACTAAACTAATTCGAAACTAAACTTTCACTTCCTTAGTTCCCATTCTTCAGCTTCATTATTCCCTGAAAGAAACATTCTTAACAATTCATAAGACAACCGAGGTACATACTGGAATGAACAGTTTGCCTTTGAGCACCCGGGCATGGTGTAGCCAGGTCTTGATGAACACATAACCAGCCTCCCAAGAGCAGCAGCACTCTTCATTATGTATCCGACAATTTCTATGCATTACAGTCCCCACCAACATGCGCAGGATTATGAGCACAGGACTTCGAATGTAATCAATTTTCACATTCTTCAGATGCACAAAGTTCCCCTTTGACAAACTTAAGTCCATGTCTTCATCATCAAAAATTCTAGTCTCGTTGAATGGGAGTTCATCCTGTAGTTTTAGAGACAAATATATTTAATAAGGAGTACATACAAGAAGCAATTAGATGATCAGATAATCACCCACTATGACAAGATAGTTCTCAGGGGTTGTTCTTAGATATACCCAGATCCTTCTACGAAAGAAGTTTTTATACATACATTTTGAAAATTACAGGCCTGCCTTCATTTTACAAAAGGATTGCACATTAGTCCAACTGCAAGGGGTTTTTGTTGGGTGTCATCAATTCAAATCAACATCCATGTAAGTACAAGTTCCTCAAATGATATTCTGTATGTGTTAACTTGCTACCAATGTGCAGCCAAATTTAAACCAAGATCACATGAAACAATGTATATGCTACAAGGAACTTTAATTGACATGCACTATTTAACCATTTAAGTAAATATTAACTTAGTAAAATATGAATCTATCTGAAGCGTGGAAGTGAACATAATCAAACCCATCAACCAGTTTGTCAGCTTATTTAACACATGAAAGTATGTATGTCCTAGAGACAACCATTTGTGGGATGATATGTACTTAGATCATAATCAGTTTTTGTTATTAATTATAATATATAGTTAATCGCATCTTTGGATTATTTATTTGGTTGTTTTAAGATAATTCTATAAGATGTTCTCATGGACTATACGTTATCACCAAGTGCGTGAGAACTTGGATGAGAGAACGTAAGTCCTAAAATAGTCCCAATCGAGGTCATTGAGATTTGGGATATCAATGACGCACGTTAAAGATTGGCATGCGATCTGCATCATATTCTTAGAGGAATGTAATGGCTCTCACAACTACGAATGACTTGGTCATTCATGATGGATGCATAGTACACCTTAGAGGGTGTTGACTGACCCACCGAGAAACCGTTTGATTAATTCTATTAACGTGTCTATGGAAGTATCGGTGTGTAAGGTAATTAAGCAGTCCTTCGACTTGAGGTCAATACTGACTACATGTGTGGAATAATATATCTTCACCATGACCAATGCTTGACTGCTATTTACATAGGTCCATCTGTCACCGACTTCCCTTTGTAAAAGAAGAGAAGGGAAGAAAGGGTAAATCATAATGACTTAGTGAGGTTAGTACATGGGTAACAACACGAAAGAGAGGATGCACATGATATTATTTCAGGTTAATGACTTATCAATCAAAAGATAAACGACATAGATTTCTCGCTCGAGATTTAAGTACGACTCCCAGACCAATACTACCTTATAAATTCAAAGCGGGCGATTAACCCGTAAACTGGTTGATGACATGTCTCGAGCGACACACCATGTTAGATCGACGAGCACACCCAGTCTCCGAATGTACTCGAGGTCCAAATTATTGTATCTGCAACAGGGTAAGGTACACTGACGACCCTTGCGCCCAACAATTACTCGTCGCAGTCCCGGGGCCCAAATGAACAAGGACTTGCAGGATAATAGATTACATGCTTGGGTTTGAACAAAAGATTCATGGAACAGGATATTTAATACAATTGAATATCAGAACTGATATATATGGTTCAAGTAAGCGTATGGATGTTCGGTAGTTGAGAACGGAAAATCGAAATAAAAGAAATGGTAACAATTAATATGCGTACATGACAAGAGAACAATAGATTATTAATTAGGCCCTCACCTTGATCGTAATTCCCAGTGCCTCAATTCTCGAGAGTTGGCTCGCAAGACTCGTTATCTACTTCAATACCTATACATAGACATCGAACCCCAACAAGTAATCACGCTATTCAACCGTAGAGTATACTTTCACATTCATGTTACATAAATCATCAAGTCTACGTCAATCATCTATTTTAGTCCAAACACAACTCTGATTTTGAAACCCATCTGCCAATATCACCACCATTAGGCCGGTAAACGAATCGAGCTTTTTTCGAGCAGTTCGAGTTCGACTCGAAACTCGATAATTCGAGTTCGAACTCGAATACGAGCAAATTTTATAGATCGAAATGTTAATCGAGTCGAGTTCAAACATGTATATACTCGGCTCGAAAGCTCGATGATTATTATTAATTAATTAATTATATATATATATATATATATATATATATATATATATATATATATATATATATATACACACACACACACACACACACACACACACACACACACACACACACACACACACACACACACACACACACACACACACACACACACACACACATATATATATATATATATACACACACATATATATATGTGTGTGTATACATACATATATATATATATGTATATATACACATATATATATATATGTGTATACATACATATATATATATATATACACATATATATATATATGTGTATACATACATATATATATATATATACAGATATATATATATGTGTATACAGACATATATACATATATATATATATATATATATATATATATATATATATATATATATATATATATATATATATATATATATATATATATGTATATATATATATATGTATACATATATATATATACTAGGAACCGTGTCACACGCTACGCGTGTGAAGCGTAATCTTGTAAAACATTATTATTTTATTAAATAATATATTGAAATAAATGGAGTGAATATATAATTTCACATAATGACTTCAAACGTAATAAAAATAACTAATTGAGTAATTAAACTTAATATAAATGGTGTGCTATAAATGTATATAGTTTTTGTAGTTATGCAATTAATAGTTTTGAATTGAACTATATTAGACATACAAAAAGTATTCTTCCGATGAGTTAAGAACCATCATATACATCTCTAAACTTTGGAAACATTCAACTTCAAAATCTGCAATGCATCTTTTTCGCATGTTGTTGATGACGGCGGAGGTGCAGTTGTTGATGACGGCGTAGGTGCGGTTGTTGATGACGGCGGAGACGCAGTTGTTGATGACGACGTAGGTGCGGGAATTGATGATGGCGGAGGTGCGGTTGTTGATGGCGGAGACAAGCGCGGCGGTGGTCAACCGATCTGATTGTTGAGTGATGAACATGCGGATGTCGTGCTCCGAATTCAGTCAAATAATATTTGCATTTAGCCAAAGGCAATCCACAACTATAACGAAAACCGTAGTGTAGCAGTAGAATGACTCGAGTGTCGTTCTCTCAGGACTATAACTAGCTTTATCAAATCTAATTTAGAATATAAAAATAGCAAACAGATAGCAGAGGGGTTTCTAGCAGATAATTGAGATTGGTGATAGTATGGTCCTTCTTAACATAACGGGTCGATAATCATGCATAAATTCCTCGGTCTTGCATAGAGATCTTTGAATCAATCTAGTGTCATGTTGCAAATATTAAGCACTACGAAGATAATTGGTCTGACAAGTCAATCACGATTGTCCTAATGTGTTCCGTAATTATTCAACACTACGAAGATAATTGGTCTGATGGTCGACAAGTGTCCAATTGTGCATAATAACTAATACTACATACGAGAATTTGGGTTACAACTGATCAACGAAATAAAGCAATGACACGGAGTATAATGCGCGATATAGCCATTAGCATGATTATCTTCCCTTCGCTAAGAATTCACATACTACCACCAACGATAAGTTTAGCTACTCATAATAGGCATGCAATCAACAGAAATCATAGAAGAAAACATATTGAAAGATATATAAAATAAGTAGATTAAACTGTAAGATACAAGTTACCGAAGGTTGTCAATCTCCGAAGAATTGCGATCCTACGAGCTCCAATCCGCTATGAAAAAGTATCCCCTAAGCTACAGAACTCCCAGGACAGGCCCCGGGAAGTTCCTACCTAAAACTATAGAGAGAGGTGAGAAAGTAGGTCTGGAAAGATATGATTTTCGGAGAAAAACTGAGCACTATATATAGGCCCCGAAAAACTACGAGGCGGTTCGCCCCAGAGCTCCGGCGGTTCGCCCCCCGGTTTTTTCGCGGAATTCCGCGTTTTCGACGCGGTTTTGGATTTCTTCCCCTTTTCGGACTCGGTTTCTGACTTCTAGTGGCCTTCTAACCTCCAGATTCAACCCTTAGACTCCAAATCCTATCCGGAAACCTTCAGATATTCCAAATAGGCTTCTGGAACACCAATTCCTTGTCAACTTCAATATAATTGACCGGAGATCCTCGAATTTCAACCAAAACCTGTAAAATAAAATCTAAAGGGAAACGTGACACTATTCTAATAAAATGTACTAGAATATAGCTAAATTAACATAGAGGATAACTAAAATAGGTGAAAAAGACTCGAATGAAAGTGTAAAATACACATTCATCATTGAGGACAGGGTGTTAGCAGAAGGCGGAGGTGCTGGTCATCAATCTAATTGCTGATGGCGGTGGTTTCACAGGATTAGATAGGAGAGATAGTGTTTATTTGAATTGTAGATCGGTTCGGAGTTGAGTTTCTAGCTCGTTGTTGTTGTGTTGTTGGCTTGGTGATCATCATTGGTATGTTATGGTGTGATGATGAGGATGACCGATTGGAGATGATATAAAGGTGAGACAAATTGTTGATAATTATTGCTTTGAATTCATTGAAAATTTGCAATAGGTAGATGCTTATTTAGTTTATTGGACCATAATAATTGCAATAAAGGTTGTTTTGTAATGCTCCATTAGATCGTGAAGATAGTAAATGTTGGTTTGTTTATTGTTATATTTTCAGCTTATTGTAGTTTTAAGATGATAGCTTATTGCAGTTTTAAGATCAAGTGTTATAGTTTTAATAGGCATTGTTGTAGTTTTAAACCATGTGTTGGAGTATTATGTTTTCTGTTACAGTTTTAAGATGCCCAGTTATATTAATTTACCTCATTCTGCATATTAATTTAGTGTTATAGTTTTAAGTCTTGGTGTTCTGGTTATAGTACTTCATGTTATAGTTTTATTAAGATCCTTAGTTATTACGAAGTATAATTTAGTTTATGTAGTATGATTTTGATTGTTACAATTTTTAAGTCCTCGGGTTATGGTTTTGATTTCAATTATTATATTTTTAAGACCTCATGTTACAAGTTTAATATACTATATTTTTCATAATCTTTAAATCCACAAACTAGGGTTCTAAGAACCCTTGTTATGGTTTTAACACCCCGTCTTATAATTTTAAGAGCAGTAGTTATTGTAATTTAGCATGATTATGACCGTTACAGTTTTTAAGTCAAAATTTATTCATTTGTTATAGTTTTAATATACTATAATCTTCATAATATTTACAGCCTTAAGTATGTTTCTAAGAACCCTTGTTATGGATTTAGCACCTCCGTGTTATAGTTTTAAGAGAAGTAGTTATTGTAATTTAGTTTATGTAGCATGGTCGTGATTGTTACAGTATTTGAGGCCACAAATTATGGTTCTAGGTTCACCTGTTGTAGTTTTAATACCTCATGTGCTTTTGCTTTGTGCTTTAGCAGGTGTTGATGCCATCGAGTGTGATGATAGGTCTCAAAGGTGTCCCTCGCAGTATTGAAGCAACAATCACAAGCAACAAAATGAAGGAAGGAAGTCGAAATTCAATATTGTAATGAGTGAATATGTTAAGAAGCTTATTGTAAGATTGTTCATTGATGTATTATTGATATCCATGGAATTTTGAGATTTTAATGGTGGTTTATTGATATTTGTGCATAATTTTAGATTGTCATTTAAAACTATAACAAACCATTTGAACTCCTTAAAACTATCACATCATGCCTTAGCACATTAACTAAAGATGTCAAAACTGCAATTGAGGCATATAATATGATATATTAAAACCATAACACGATCTCTTAAAACCATAACACGATCTCTTAAAACCATAACATAATCTTTTAAAACTATAAAAAAGACTTTAAATATTAAAAAAATAAAACTATAACATAATCTCTTAAAATCATAACGCAATTAGTCTGTCCGGTCGGTCAGGCCGGTTGACTAAAAAATGTGTATTTTCCATTAGATAAGGAAAAACCACCATTTCCCAAGACTTTAGCATAGTGTCACGACACTTCAATCTAACCAATTGAGCTAGACCTCATTGGTCCCTTTAAAAATAAGTAGCAGCCACTTCCCCTTTCTTCTTTCTTTCGTCTGTTATAACTCACCCCTCTTCGCCACCGCCTCCCGGCCCTCCCTTTACCACCCCCGCCTCCTGACCACCGCTTCTCTGACCACTGGATCTGCTCTGGTCCGGGCTCCGTAAATCTCCCAAATCTTCCAATCTTCTATGTAAATTTCTTCTTCTAATCAGGATACATAGAAAGATTGGAAGTTTAGTTCTTGCATCTCCTCTCTGTATGTTTCCATCCATAGATGCCGCCACACTGCAAAAGATTCATGTGTAATGTGAATGTGACCTGCAATTTTCAGGCCCTAGATACAAACTATTGACCTTACAAGACTAGCTTGTGATGCTCGTGAGATGTTTATGTTTAGAATTAGAATGCTTTCTAAATTGTTGTTCTATTCTACTGTTTTGTTATCAAATTGGTGATGCATATTTCTCAAGTTTGCCAGAAATTCTAGCGGGAAGTCTTTAACTCAAGCTTTTTGAGAGTTGTATTGTAAATCATATTTAACTATAGCATTTTTCGAGTTCACGAGCCGAGTTAAATTCGAGTTTTGTTATTTTCGAGCTTACGAGCCGAACTAAATTGAGCTTTTTTTTTTCCTTGCATTTCACTCGGTCAATTTTAGAAAATCTAAAAAAAAAATTAAAGCTCGCAAACCGAGCTCGAATGAAAAAAATATATGTCGAACTCGAACTCGAGTTTTAAAGGTAAAGATCGGTCGAGCTCGAACTCGAGTTCAAGCCCATGTGTTCTTAAGCTTAACGAGCCGAGCTTTGTAAAAGTTCGACTCGGCTCGGCTCGTTTACAGGCCTAACCACCATGGGCCGACATAGCTTTTTCAAGTGTGAAATCTTCAAGAAATTGATTTATTTGCTTTCCAAACAGTAGAGTCATACAATAGAGAAGATGGATTTAGAGTTGAGCTATTAAAATTGGTAAAGTTATTAGACTAAACTGGTGGGGTGGGTAGAGTTAGATGAATTTTTTTTGGTATTGAAATGGGTATACTTGCAAATTTTTTTAATAATTTGGAATTTGATTGCTTTTTAATTTATGATGAAGAATAATTTGCCGGATATTGGGTTTCAGCCAATACAATCATACTTAGAAAACGTACAATCATACTTAGAAAACGTACTGGAGTAGAATAGACAAGAAGTACCGGATTAAGATAAATAAACTAAACATGCTTGGACCAAGTAAATGAAATGAGCTAGATAGAAAGTAGAAACAATGGTTTAGTGTTTTTGTGTATTGTTACTATTATTTATTTATTTATTTAATTATGCTACAAATTGAGTATATCTATTTCATATGACATCATTATCGAGGCGTTACAACATAGATTAGCCAAGAATGTAATTAAGGATTGTTATGTCACTGCTTTGACATTTTCTAATGTATTTCTTCTTAAATTTTTGTTTACCCAACTCCTAATTCAAATTGGTACGTACAAAGATATAAAAAAACTCATACATTCCACAACCATCACATTCCAACACCTCTAGAATTTGTGATTCAATGATAATAAATCATTCAATCTCGTAAGTTATTCTTATAGTCTCTTTTGCATTTATTGGTCGTTGAGAGAGGTTTACTGATGGGTTCTAGCTAGTTACATGATCCGACTGCTCAAAGGTTTAAGATTTTTTTTTGTTGGGTTTTGATAAGTTTTTTTGGTCGGTATGAGTTACATTTTGTTTTGAATCTATGGATTATGTCTGGTGATGGATTTTGGTTGTGATGGTAAATGCACCATATGTATGTGAGATGTGATTCATGTATTATGGTGTCGGGTGTCCCTTAACAGACGGATTATATGTATATATATATGGGTTGTATGATTGCAAAATGAAAGGCTTGTGTTTGTTTATCATTTAAAGAAAATTATATACTCCTACTTACAATCCTATTCCTATTATACTAAAGACGAGTTTCTATATAATTTTAAATTATTCAAAAAAAAATTAAAATCCTATGTGAAATTCTTACGAAATAGTTGCATTTATAGTTTTTTTTAGTGGAATAACAATTAGTATAAGCTAAGTTTTCATTTGAATCTAGGAAATTTTTTCTAGAAATATCTATATATATATATAAAAACTGAGTTCCATTCCTAAAATATCAACCAATCATATTCAAGTATATTCTATTCCAATTCTACGTGGCATTTTCTCATTTATTTGGATTTAATTTATTTTATTCCACACTAAATTGTTTTTTTTTTGAGATAAAATCTGGAAATTTCATTCATCATCAAATCAAATTACATCATTCGGGATATCATCAGGAAGCAAACTAGATCCAGAACTGTCCAAACACGCAGAACGAGCAAACAAATGTGCTAAAGAATTACAACTACGGTTCACAAAAGCAAAACTAACAAATTGAAAATAACTAGAAATAACTTTAGCTTCCCCAATGATGTTCCCAGCATCTGAAAGAGATACAGAATGGTGATTGAGCTGATGAAAGACCCGCTGACAGTCCCCTTCAATAATCACATTATGCAACTGTAGATGCACGCCTAACTGTACTGCAAGGCGCACAGACAACGCCTCTGCCACTTCTGGATTCAGGATGCCAGCCACAAACCGCCGCCTCCAACCGATAACAGTCCCGTCCTGGGATCGCACCACAATTCCCAGACCGCATCCCTTCCGTTGGTGGAAAACGGCAGCATCACAATTGATTTTGACCAGTCCGGCTGCAGGTGGACGCCATGCACTCTGGACTTCAGGAGGCCGTGAGTTGTGAAACAGAATCCGCGCCTCCTTGAAGTTACATAAGTACCGCTGAACAAAGCAAACTGCCTGGACCGCATCATAAGCTTCCGAATTATGTACCACCTGATTTCTGTTCGACCATAATGACCAGCAAGAGGTAAGAAAAAAGAGCAATTCATCCGAAGATAAATTCCTCCGCACCGCATCAATCCAATCTTGCAAGTCTGCCTCCCCAAAAGCCAACCTGTGATAAGGAATAGGCGACACTGCCCAATAAAGACGAGCGTAAGCGCAATCACGAGTAATGTGTAACACAGTTTCAGAGCCCAAATGACAAACAGGACATATATCAGAAATTGGAACATGTCGACGCAACAAATTAACACACACAGGCAGCAAATTCCTGAAAATCCGCCAGCAGCAAATTTTGATTTTAGGTGGAAGTTTAACTTTCCACAACCACTCCCAATTCCCCCCTGCACCAGAGCTGCTACTACCAATGCGATTAACAGACACCTGCTTTCTGATTTCTCGAGCTAAATAGTAAGCCGACTTGACAGAATAATGCCCATGTTTCTCGTAGTGCCAAACCTTCCTATCAGGAAAATGGATACTAGGCAGTGGGATTTGCTTGATGATATTAGCATCATCTTCCCAAAAGATAAGGTTTAGCAGATCAAAATCCCAAGCCCCATTATTCAGAAGATCAGCAACCCTCAAATCATGTAAATGAACCAGATTAGGAGTAATGGGACGCAACAGTTTATCTCTCGGCAACCAATTATCATGCCACACTCTAACCAACTCACCATCACCAATTCTCCACCTAACTCCCTGCTTTACAAGCTGTATACTACCAAAGATACTCCTCCAAGTATAGGAAGCGTTACTCTTAATAGTACACTCAAAGATATCGACCGTGGGAAAATATTTGGCCTTGTAAATGCGACTAAGGAGGGAGTCAGGATAGTAGATAATCCGCCAAACCTGTTTACCCAACATAGCTTGGTTGAAAGACCTCAAATCTCTAAAACCCAACCCACCGTCTCTCTTAGAATCACAAAGAGAATCCCAATTTGCCCAATGAATTGTCTTATCCTTCCCATTTCCCCACCAAAATTTGGCAATAATCGAATCAATTTCTTGAAGGAGAAAATCAGGAAGTTTAAAACAACTCATAACATAAGTTGGTATGGCCTGAATAACGGATTTAATAAGAACTTCTTTCCCCGCCTTTGATAAGAACTTAGTGCCATACCCTTGGACCCTCTCCCAGACTCGATCCCTCAACCAACTAAAAACCTCCTTCTTAGACCTCCCCATTTGCGCAGGCAAACCCAAATAATTTTCGTGCTTATCAACCACTCTCACAGGTAAATATCCCCTAATTTCATCAATCTGACCCTCAGTTGCATTTTTACTAAACACAACCGTAGACTTTTCTAGGTTAATTTCCTGGCCAGAAGCTAGACTATACCTATATAAGACATCCCCAATCTCAACAGCAGCAGTAGAAGTAGCCCGACAGAATATAAGAGTATCATCAGCAAATAACAAATGGGAGATCCTCGGTGCACTTGGAGCTACAGCAACTCCTTGTAACACCTCCCTCTCCTCAGCATCACGAATCAAGGCACTAAAAGCTTCCGTAACAAAGAGAAATAAGTAGGGTGATAGAGGATCCCCCTGTCGGATTCCTCTCCCCGGCTGGAAAGAGTCTAACTGAATCCCATTCAGTAATACTGAATAAGACACAGAACGCACACTAAGCATAATCAGATCGATAAATCGACCTTCAAAGCCTAGACACTCAAGCACTCGATGGAGAAAATCCCACTCAACTCTATCATAAGCCTTACTCATGTCAAGTTTTAAAGCCATAAAAATATCTTTACCCTTGGATTTTTGCTTCAAAAAATGATTAATTTCATAAGCCACAAGCACATTATCAGTTATAAGCCTATTAGGAACAAAGGCAGATTGATTCTCAGTAATAATACTAGACATAAAAGGTTTCAGTCTGTTTGTGATGGCTTTAGAGGCTATTTTGAAAATAACATTACTGAGACTAATTGGGCGGAACTGGGTTATTTTATCTGGGTTTTTACATTTAGGAATGAGTATCACATGGGTGAAGTTAAGTTGAGGATCTAAAATATGTAAACTCAGAAAATCAAGCACACATTTAATAACAGAAGATCCAACAACATTCCAAAACCGTTGATAAAAAGTGCAGGCAAACCATCAGGGCCAGGAGATTTAATAGGGTACATATCAAAGAGAGCGGTTTTTACCTCGGTGGCGGTGAACAGGCGGCCCAACTCCTGGTTACACTAAATTGTTTTTAACCCATATATTTAATACACTAAATATAGTCGATCATTTCCTGACCCAGATTGTGAACCTGTTTCCTTGCCTAATTTAAGACAATGCCAATTTCAACCCCTTCGGTGTTCATTTTTCATTTCCTTCACAAGTTTTCTTTATCTAGCAGTATATCTTTTCTCCTAAAAAAAAATATATATATATATATATCCATTATACGTTGTAAAATTCAGAAATTTTGCTATGTCATTAATAATTTGTACTGTGGCATATATTATCACCAACCAAAGGTGATATTCGCAATGAAGTGGTGGTAGCTGCGACGTGTTTCTTAATTTCCAAGCAGCAAATTGTATATGTTATGATGCTCTCCAATTTATTTTGTCCTGAAATGCATGGTTGTAGGCTATGAAAAAATGCGCTACTCCAAGATAATTACCAATTTTAATTGCTTATTTCATCATTATACGTTTAAGAATTTTATTTGCCATATTAATTGTATTTAAAAAATATAGAAAATTAAATGTTTCCTACATGTTTTTGTATTTTGACATTTTCACGTATCCCAAACGTTTTCGATTCCGTTTCCGTGATTCCAAAGGGACCATTGCGTATGTGCTTAACAAATTTGCTCCAATACAGTCTACACTTTAATACTTGGTCTTAAATTCTTAATCATGTTTATGTTTAATTTTCGTTTCTCGAAATCTGGTAAATAATAACTTAAGTAAGATAGAGATTGACTGGAGACATATCAATGCATTGATCGAATTGAGCCTACATGTGACGTCTTCATTTAATTGGGATATAAAAGGTAAAATAAAAAATCATCTCCAATCCTACACTTTTTTTTTTGGAACAAAGAAAGTTTTTATTCCAGTAAGCAATGAAGCACATCATCCCAATACAAAGAGAACCAACACAGCAGCAAACTAAATCAAACAAACATAATGTATCAAAATTTAAACTCTTGGGTATGCATCCAAGGAGTTGCAAAACTGGGCCAGTTTTGGGTCAACCAGGCATCTTCCAACAGCTCTGAAAATACTCTCTCTCAGCACATGATCTAGATGGCATTTCTTATCTTGAAAAATGCGCATATTTCGCTCTATCCAGACCCCATAAACAAATTCGGTGACCACAGCTTTAAACACACGTTTCTTGGGACTTTTCCCTTTCACAAATGGAAGCAAACGCATAGAAATATCATGCCATGTTCCTGTCAAAACAGGGATATTATACCATCGTAGCAAAGCAGCCCATCCCCTTTTAATTTCAGCACAATTAAAAAGGAGATGGTCTATATCTTCATCCCCTGATCCGCAGAAGACACAACAAGTATCAGGAAGTGTTTGGAACTGCTGCAGCCGGCATTTGGTAGCTAGTCTTCGCCACAAAGCTAGCCAAATACAAAACTGTGCTTTGGGGGAAGCCTTATTATGCAAGATCAACTCCCTCCATTGCACACATGGAATCTTAGGACGAATGACTTCATATGCCTCAAGTTTATCAAATTTATCCCCCTGAGCTGAGTCCAAGAACCATTGTCCCGCATTTCATTTCGACACTTCATAAGCTTCTTAAACATAAAGGATGATTGGGCAGCCACCTCCAATGAATCCAAATGCTGCTCTTTAATGTAATAGGCATGGATCCATTTGATCCAAAACTTATCCTCTTTTTTATTGATGGCCCACAAGAGATTATAGTAGGCAACTTTATTCCAAGTCGGCAAATGAACCAAACCAAGACCCCCTTCCTTCTTGGTTCGACAACAATCATCTCACGAAATCAGTGCTTTCCTACTATCTCCCGCTGTCCCGGTCCATAGAAAACGACGGCAGATTGCTTCCACATTTTTCATCACTTTCTTAGGGAAGAGAAAAACTTGACACCAATAATGTTGTATAGCATACAAAACACTTTGTATAAGCTGAACCCTTCCCCCATAACTAAGTAATCTCGAGGTCCAGTGAGTAACTTTATGCAACATCTTATCAAGTAGTGGCTGATATTGGCTTACAGATAAGCGTTTAGCATTAAGAGGAATGCCAAGGTATCTGAAAGGAAGAGCACCTTCAGACAATCCACTATAAGAAAGAATAGAAGCTCTAACTGCCTCAGAGACGCCCCCAAAGTAGACTTCACTTTTCCTCACATTTGCAATAAGGCCAGAAGTATTGCTGAAAATTTCAAATTTCTGGAGCAAAGCACGGACAGATTTCAAGTTACCTTTGCAAAAGAAAAGTAAGTCATCCGCAAATATTAAGTGGGTAATGTGGAGAGTGTTACACTTCGGATGATACCTAAAATCCTTATCATTTTTCAAAGTCCCCATCACTCGACTCAAATATTCCATGCAAAGAACAAAGAGGAAAGGAGAAATAGGATCACCTTGCCGAAGACCTTTTCCACCCGCAAACGGTTCAGTCAAGTCCCCATTCAAACAAATTTGATAAGAAACTGTTGTGAGACAAATAATCACCCAATTCACAAACTAGGAAGGGAAACCCATTGCCCGCAATAGACTCTCTACAAAACTCCATTGAATGGAGTCATAAGCTTTTGCAAATCCATCTTTATCATACAACGAGCAGACAGTTGCTTCCTCTCATAACCGCGAATAATCTCTTGGGCAAGGATGGTATTATCATGAATATAACGCCCAGGAACAAATGCCGCATGTTCCTCTCCCACAAGATAACTCATGACTGTGCTCATGCGGTTAGTAAGCATCTTTGAAATAATCTTGTAGAGCACATTACAACAAGCTATAGGCCTATAGTCTCTTATGGTATTAGCAGTTTGAGACTTAGGAATTAAAGTAATAAGCGTAGTATTTATACTTTTCAAAAGCTTACCTGTGCGAAAAAACTCCTTTATCGCAGCAACTATTTCAGATCCCACTACAGACCAGGCACTTTTGTAGAATTTTGTAGAAAACCCATCAGGTCCTGGAGCTTTGTTATCACCAATACCCTGTAAAGCCTCCCAAACTTCAACCTCAGTTACTTCACAAATCAGATTTAAACGCTGATCTTGGCACAGAACAGGTCCGGACTGTACCACCTGGAGATTCACCGCTAAAGTAGTACGAGCAGCAGTCCCAAGAAGCTCATGATAGAAGTTAACAACCTCAGACTTTATATCTTGTTCATCAACCAGTCTTTGTCCCACAGAATTTATCAACATAGGAATACCGGGCTTACCCCTTGATTTTAGACTAGCATGGAAAAAGTGATTATTACCATCACCACAATTCAACCAATGAATTTTTGCTTTTTGTTGTAGAATCTGCTCTTCAATCATATTCCACTTGTCGAAATCTTTCTTAGCCATCTTCATGTCATGAAAGAGAGTAGCATTCAACGGGTCATCTCTAAGTGCTGATTGGGCCGCATCAAGATTAGCACGAGAAGTTGCAGCTTGAATTTGCGCATGGGAGAAGTATTTTGTCAGACCTCGTAACTGCTCCCTAACCGCCTTAAGTTTAGTCCAGACTCGATACATTGGAACACCTTCTACTTGGCACCTCCAACCCTGCTCAACAGAAGACATAAATTGAGCATGCTCCGTAATACAATTAAGGAATTTAAACCGTGCAACAGGCCTTCTTCGCACACTTCCACAGCTGAAAACCAAAGGGGAATGATCAGAGCCCCCCGGGTTCCTTACTTCCACTATACTGTTACTAAACAACTGCATCCAATCCATATTACCAAAGCACCGATCTATTTTTGAGTAAATCAACCTCTGATCTTGACAATTAGTCCAAGTAAACTCCCAACCAGTGTATAACACTTCCTGTAAATGTGTATCACAGAGAGCATCCTGAAAATCTTGGCATTCACCCACAGAAACTGGTTGTCCACCAATTCTATCACCAGTATGGAGGACACTGTTGAAGTCCCCCATAATCATCCAAGCTCCAGTAGTAGTATCATGAATCCTTCTAATCTCATCCCACAAAGAACGCCGACCTTCCAAAGTATTTAAGCCATACACAAAAGTAAGACAAAAGCTAATAGTAGAGGCTCTATTGGTAACCTTACCATGAACCGTTTGATCCGATTGAGAGATTACTTGAAAGTCCAGCACAGATACATCCCAAGCAACCCAAATCCGACCATTCACAGCACTTCTATAATTATCTACAAACTGAAATAACTGACCAAATTTCTTACGAATACGTATAGCTTTTGGATGTTTTACTCTAGTTTCCAAGAGCCCCAACAAACCAATTTTATTATTTCTAACAAATCTAACTACTTCAGACTGCCTTCTAGACAGGTTCAAACCCCCTTACGTTCCAACTAGATATAATCATTTAAATGTTAGATATAAGAGGACCAGGGTCTACAACCATGTTATTTTCCAAACTCCCAAACCTCACATCTGGAACCCACACCTCAGGATGTTTTGTAGCAGTTTCCACTTGCAATCCTTCAAACTGATTCATATGTTCAACATTAGTTGGCTCAGGAATTGGCCTCTGATTCGCAACAGGACCCTGCCCATTGCCATCCCCAGTACCAACTTGCCGCCATTGTGGTGCTGCAGGTTGGTTTCTCCTTCGTCTTGTTCTATTACCCTCTTGCACCTGATTACCAGCTGGAATAGGCACATGTTCCTCCTGACATATATGTCCAATGCATTGACATTTCTCACAAAAGATGGGCACCCATTCATACTCCAAATCTTGCACAACTATTTTATTTCCCTGCTTTAACCTGGTGGATTTTACCAAAGGCTGACTAATGTCCACCTGTACCAGAGCTCTAGCAAAAACTACCTTCGATTGCCCCTTAGTATATTCATCTGTTCGTATTGGTGTTCCTGCAACACTTGCAATTTTCTCCAGGCTCTAAGTAGCCCAAAAACGAAGTGGCAATCGAGGAAAACGAATCCAGATAGGCATCACAGTGACCTTCTTAGCAGAAAAATCAAACTCATCTGTGTATTTCTGGAGAATTACCGGATGATTTTTGATTGTATAAGGCCCACCATTAAATACCAAATCACAATCCTCCTCTGTCTCAAATCTTGCAATAAAATACCCATTCTCAAACTGATGCAACGTAGGTACTGCAAGCTTACTCCAAGCTTTCTGAGAAAATATCTCCATATAATTAAGAGTATGTTCTTCACCTACAACATATAGCACTAATGAGTGACGCCACTTCTCAGCTTCTGGTTCTAATTCCTCATCAGAAAACTCCACACATACCCCCTCATCATCAACGGATGGAGCTTGATATTTCAGCTGTAACCCATGATTTACAGATCGATTTTCACTTCCCAGATTGACAGGTTCCTCCCTATCAGATCCACCCTCGACGTAATTCTCTACAACAGGATGCTCTGCAGCCCACATCAATCGGCGAGCAGTTTGCCGCCGCTGCTCTTGTTCTTCAGACCCACCGATTTCATCATCTACAGATACTGGAGCAGATAGCGGCACATATGGGGCAGCCATCGGAATAGGGGAAGCCGGTGAGACCGTAGCTACCCCTATTGTAACCGGAATTTCAATACCAATCTCAGTTTGTCCGATTTCAATCTGATTACTCTCCTTCTCTGCAACAACCGCTCGACTACCTTCACCCACCGGAGACACAGTCACCGGGACCTGCTGAACCGGAGCACGTTTGGGCGCTGGCGGCCGGCCACGCTTTTTTCGGGACATAGGGTTTATTTGGGGAAGCGCGTGAGGCGCGTTCTAGAAGAAGCAGAGTTTTTTAGTCCTTGAAACTATAATATTTCATAATGAAAATTATAATAAATCCAAAAAAATAATCCTACACTTTTTCGTTGCCTAAATCTATATAGTATTCAAACCTAAATTCAAAATCTATGAGAATTTCCATCCAAGTTTAAAAATAGTATTTATCTACCCATATCTATCTCACGTGCACACGCAAGACTTATTCAATTTACCAATATAAGTATAGTGTACACATGCGAATCTGGGAAGTCCATGAGTCTTGCAATACCACCATCGATCCTTCTGCATATCAGCACCACAAGCTTATTTGATCGATTCTACCAAATTGATCATCATCCCCAAATCAGTGGGGTTTATGTTTCAATATGAATTGATTAATAGATTCTGGAAGCGGATTCGTCATTATTGTCTAGAAGATCTGGCGTTCACATCATGACTGAATTAGTCACTTATTTGCGTTTTTTTATGATCATTTTAACTGTAATTGTTATTTGTAATTATGCTCTAGGTGTACGTATGCAGGGTGGAGATGCATTGTCGCAATTGAGTAAAATACAACTCCAATCAAAGAGTATTGCTAAACCTCACCATGTTCTAGACTTCGAGTTAGTCAATTCTTTATTCTTTTTCATTCGTCCATGTTCTTCAGATTGTGTGTTGTTATATTCCAAAATTAATGTTTATAACCTAACTTACTGAAATACAATGCAAGACAAAGAGCTACGGAGTGGTGGAGCTACAAAGAGCGATAATCAAGTGAGAGGAACATGAGGTACTTAGATTTTCATTTTGTAGTTTTTCATATTTTTTGTTGTTCATTAATTATTATGGAAGTATCATGATTTTTTTTTTACATTCATGTATATTATGGCATTCTGAGCTCAACTAAGTCCATGTGAATCTCTACCAAATATGTTGAACTTCGAAGCCAAGTGGTTACAAGTTACAACTACTATATGATATGTGGATGTATTTTGACTCATCCATACTTGAGCGGGTTTTGAAATTTTTGGAGCACATAGATTTTCAATTAACTCATCTTTTATATTTTTTGTGGCAGGATAAAGAAGAAGAGTTTGACAATACAGAACATTGGGAGGGATTGGAGTAAATTTAGCATCTATTCTTCAATGTAGAATATATATAAATTAATGAGTTTGTGTTGTGTAATGAAGGTAGTTAATTTCTTGTCTTTCTCTACCATTGGAATTGTTGAAGGTATCAATTAGTTTGTGATCGGAAAGTTGAAATAGTCCTAGAAGGTGTTTGTTAATGTTAAGATCGTGATAATATTAACCCTTAGGACTTATGATGATTAAGGTTATCTTCCTATAGTTTTGAAAAGAAAAGAACTCTTATTATCATAAAGTAGATTATAAAGTAGATCTCAACGTGTAAAATTATCTTTTACATCTGATGGGCATGAATCATTTCAATTTTCAAGCTAATATTTTCATCTTTGCATTAAAGGACGGTCATGGATTATGTTTTTCAAGAACCTGGAATCATCTTCCTCGGGACTTAGATGAGATAAATCGTGTCGAGTGGCAGCACATTACAAAGAAAACATAATAAACTCTTACATTTCAAATTTGTACCCAATGAAATTCGTTAATATACTGTGTGAAATTTATTGTGTATATATTGTTTAGATTGGAGCAGAATGAAACTATTACTTATCAATTTTTATTTTTCTCTTAAACACATCTACTTTTAGCTACTCCATCAACGAACTATAATAAGCTCCATCAGCGAAATATAATAAGCTTCAACAACGAAATATATCGATGGATAAAATGGTTGAGATCATTTTAAGATAAAACTGCTCTTAAGCAAATTACACATAGTCAAAAGATGGAGATCGACCGGATTATTTTTGATTGTTGACAAAACAATCATGTTGACCAAAATTATGCAACCCAAATATCTATATCTATGAACAAAGAACCAAGAAAAAACAATTACATGCATATTAATGATAAATAACTTGAAATAGTTCAACACAATAATTGTGTAATATTTAGATCATTTTGTTTCCTCAGTAATAGAATTTTCTCTAAGTATGGCCACGACTATGTTCTGAAACCCGAATTCGAGGTTATATTGGAAAATTATCTCGAAGGGGTCTACCCGAGTTGACCCGGGTCAACTCGAAAGGTTGACCCGTATGACGTAATAAATATATAATTATTTTTAAATTAAAAGAAAATAAAATATACTTTTGACAAAAAATTATCATGCATATTTACTAAATAAAGTAATTTATTTATTTTTACTAATTTTGGTAAACAAACTTTTTTTTACTAATTTTGTATTTTTGGCATAAAATCCGGGACAACCCGGGGTTAAACCGGCAAAATGTCTGAAAATTCCAGGTTCCGATATTTTTCCGAGATTTTGTATAAAATTCCGGCAAAGCCTCTGGGTCCGGGTCAACCTGGGTTGATCCGCCAGGTTTGAAAACACAGACACAAAGAAAATTAAAAACATTCACGTGATAACTATGTACTCCGTCATATGATGCAAAGGGATATTGTATGTGTATGTCCGTGTTACATACTTAATTACTTGGTCCGGAAACTTGAAAGTGATAACTTTAAAGAACCCCTCAAACCGGACATAAAAAAATGTCAACAAAATCAAATGGGGTTCTTTAAAGTTTCCGGAGGAAGTAGTATATTTTATTGTCAGTCCATTGGAATTATTATATTTTTATTAATATTTTTTAGCACATTGACTGAGAAAGTAATAAAAGTTATACCTTTATTTTCTATTTTATCATTCTACATCTACGTATTATATTATATATGTACATTTAAAGGTACTATGCCCGTCGACGGATTAATTAACTAGTTTACTCTAATAAATAGGCAAGTTTTCCTTATGCCTGGCTCAAATTTCCAAAAAATGTGAGATTTGAAATCCGATTGTTAAGGTCAACAGTTTTTTTTTTTCTTTTTCAAATTACAAATCTAACTAGTAACTACCCTACTCTAACATACACTCCTCCTTCATCACCTTATAACTCCAAATGGACCTATACCATTCTCATGCATCCACAGCCATTACCCTAAGTATATTACTAAAACATGGAGGACTACGCTCTTAAATCATTCATTAATTCATTCATTCATATATATAATATATATAAGAAAGGCCTCAACTTGCAGTCGAGCCAATCTGGCGGCACCAGTCTGGCGGCACCGACTGGTGAAATTATGAATTATATGAGTGTGGACATACAACGAATCATAGACTTCATATGGTACTTGAATGTACACTCCGGATGCTGCATGCCAATACAGATTTCATTAGCCATCTACATATTACATATATATGAATCTTGGTATGGGAGCTTTAATAGCATTAGCTGCAAATTTTATCGTAATGGCTTGCAATGTTCCGCTGACAAGAATGCAGAAGGGATACCAGACGAAGATCTTGAAAGCCAAGGATGATCAAATGAAAGCCACATCAGAAGTTCTACGAAACATGAGGGCAATCAAACTACAAGCTTGGGACAGTTTTTACCTCGAAAAAGATTGTAAACATTAGGAAAGTATAGAGTATAACCACCTGTGGGAATCACTTCGGTTGACAGCTTTAACAACGTCCATCTTTTGTGTTTCACCAGCTTTTATCTCAGTGGTTACTTTTGGTGGATGTGTTTTGCTTGGAATCCCCCTCACGGCAGGACAATATTGTCCTCATTGGCCACATTTCGAGTACTTCAAACTCTGATCCTGAATCTAGATTATTTGCTTAACGCGATTGCACAAGGTGAAGTGTTAGGTGATAAGAGTTTCTACTTACCTGAAAGAAGGTGAGATTAAGCTGGATGCAGTTGAAAATGTCCCTACGAATCAGACTGCGTTACACTTTAGAGATTCATGGAGGGTACTATTTCAGTTGGGATAGTGAATCAACATGTCAAGTGAAGAAGGGAATGAAATTAATTTGCTGTTTGTGGTACAGTTGGATCAGGGAAATCAAGTTTTCTCTCATGCATACTTGGAGAGCTGCATAAACTTTCAGGAGTAGTGAAGATCAGTGGTTCGAATGTGTATGTACATCAGTCTCCAGGGATTTTGAGTGGAACAATTAGAGACTGAGAACATTCTGTTCGGAAATCCTTATGAACGGGAGAAATGTGACAGGATTATTGAAGCCTGTGCATTGACAAAGGATATTGAACTATTCGCTGCAACTTGACTGAAATAGAGAAAGAGGGATAAATATGAGCCGAGGACAGAGAAGCAGAGGATACAAATTGCTCGTTCTGCGTACCAGGATGCTGATATTTATATATATCTTCATCCAGGACAATTTTGGAAATCCTTATGAACGGGAAAGATGTTTATATGTCTTTCTAGACAACAGTTAACGGGGCGGATTAATTAGTCGTGTTGCTTGTATACAGCAGGTCTACACACAGCGATTCAGCTTCTTGGAACTATAGCAGTCATGTCAAAATTCGCATGTGAAGTGTTGATCATTTTCGTTCCAGTGACAATAATCTGCATCTGGTACTGGGTAAGACATTATTTTTGCATCGAACATAACTGGCCTAATGAAACCACAACTGTAAACTCAAAGTGTGAAACACCCATTAATTTGTGGCTTACAAATATTCAGAGACATACATACCAGCGGCAAGAGAACTTCCACGATTATCTGGGATTCATAGTGCTCCAATCCTTCACCATTTTGCTGGAGCAACGCAACAACAGTCCATTTTAGTATTTTACTGATGCTAACCCCTGCCTTATTGACAACTACCCAAGACCATGGTTTCACTTCACAGCAGCAAATGAATGGCTTTCTTTTGTGTGTTGGTGATTTTAGTGTCATCAATTCATTTTAGTAGTAATGTGATTTGCTAGAGATTGATGCGATCTCTCGTTGAGGCTCAGAACAAGTTCGGGTAGTACCGAGTGCACGCTTGTTGAGCTAACGAGTTATCGGCCACGAATACGAAGCAGGGGTCAAGGGGGTTGCGCCCCCTTGCGGGGTCGAGGGGTGGAGCCCCTCGCGGGGTTGCAAGGGGCGGAGCCCCTGGCTGGGGTCCAAGGGGCATAGCCCCTGGCTGGGGTCCCGCTTTTTGTATATATGCACCCCTTTGTGAACAAACAGGTTTGTTCTGAACAGATGCGCCCCTTCGTTTATACCTCTTCGTTTTGTACTTCTATATATTGAAGGAATCAGTCTCCTGAACAGACAACGAAAACTATTACATCCTCTCTACTTTCTGATCGAAATTCATATTGCCTGAATTAGATTGCCTTCTTGGATTATCCCGGCAAGGAATTCGTGAAACCCAGGCAACAAGTTAGGGTCGAATTATCTTGTTTGGAAAGTGACTACACGATCCATTGAAGTTTTCCAAGATTATTACGACCCTCATATTTTACTAACATTGTGTTTGAATTCTCACTTGTTTTTCTAGTGTCACGCCTGAAACTGGATAACATAGTCACATCAATTGTTCACATAATGATTCTCTATTGTCCATTTTACTCTTTTACAGGCATTGCAGGATTGGGAGCAGACTTGAATAAACTTGAATGCCTTGCTAGCTTTAGTGTTATGGTACATATCCAATACAGAAAAGAAAATGATATACGAATTCTTCAATACTCAAACCTTACAAGTCAATCACCAGCTCTAATTGACTTTTGGGTGTATTGTAACCGAGCACTTCTTACGCTTTTTTTTAATTAATAAAAATAATAAAATTAGCCGTTTAAAAAAAAAAAAAGATCAATATACTCGAAAAGCCACAAAAACTAGATTCTTGAGGTTCTATATTCTTACTTTCACTTCCGGTAAAAACTATGTTGTTACATGCACATGAACTAAACTGTGTCTCTTGACAGTGTCTCTTCCTTGTAATATGTTCTTCTATGGAACATGGACGTGGCATTTTCGTATTTGGATATGTTTAACAAAACGAGCCGGTGAAGCTAATGAATTAATTGGTTGGCATATCCAAAATTAAATTGATGATATACATTTGAATGAATGAGTGATCAAATTAGGTGATCGATATCATTCCAAAGGCACCACTCACTGATTAGGCACATAACATGAAATTGACTTTAAGTGAATCCCCAAAATAAACCCTAACCCTAATTCCTTGAAAAAATTCCCATTTCAACTAAACTCTTACACTAATTACCAAATTAAAGCATAAAATATCAAATTCATTCAACATAAACCACTATGCACTAACCTAATTTTTCACAAAACGTGAACCCAATGTAAAGTATATAACACAAAATTCACAAATTGAACCAAACCATAATCAATCATAAGAGCTTGGTAGCTCTGTTTTGTCTAATTTACTTAGTGCGGTGATGAAATCTACCGAGCATCAGGTAAATGGTTGTGTGATAATTGATAGAATTTGGTTAAGTAGCTAGGTTATTACATATCTTCTCTATGTATATTTGATTCTATAATATGGATTGTGTTTTGTTTCTGTTAGCTGGAATCATAAGGTTTATCATGGTTATTTGAGTCATTCTCTATATGGACTCCATTTTCAGTTGTCAATTCATAGGCCACAACAAGTAGTGGCAAATGGACCCAATTAGTCTCAATTTTCCTTGTTTTGGCTTGGTCTCAATTTTCTTAACATAGATGATTCTTGAATCGTTAACTGGAGATATTGTGCAAGGATTTATGTCGAAACAAGCTGTGTTGGAAAACATTAAGAAGATCATGGAAAAAAAGAGATATTTGCACGTGCTTGACGATATCTGGAGCGAAGATTGGAATAAATGGGAGGATATGATTAGTTCCTTGTCAGGAATTACTTCTGAGAGAGGAAATGGCATTGTTGTGACCACGAGAAGGGGAATTACTGCTTCTAATGTGAAACCCTTAATTTGTCACTCACCGATTGCATAATCTATCGGAGAATGGTTGTTGGTCCATCATAAAAGCAAAAGCCCTGTTCGGAGTAAAGGATCCAGATGAGTTCGAAAGAACAGGGAAACTCATAGCACAAAGATGTGGTGGTTTGCCACTTTCTGCCAAAGTGATTGGAGCCTTCTTGCGTGCTAAACCTGAAGATGAGTGGCTCAACCTTCTCCTAAAGAGTCAAAGTTTAGTCTTTGGTCATAACGAAAATCCGGTTATGAAAATTTAAGGTTAAGCTATGACCATTTGCCATCTTCATCACTTTGCATATTTTTCTTTCTCCCTCCACATTTTGTGATTAATAGGATTTGGATGATACATTGTTGGATGGCAGAACGATTTCTGCAAGGTGATGAAAGAAATGATAGGGAGGCTGTGGGTGATAGATACTTTGAGCATCTCGTGCAGAGTTCTTTACTTGAGGATGTCGAGAGAGATGATTTTGGCAAAATCATATCATGTCGCATGCACAGCTTTGTACATGATCTATCTAGCAAGCTCGATCTCGGGATCTGGAAGCATTCATGAAGTGAATAAGCAATCAAATAGTTTGCAGTGTGTTCGGTATCTTACCGAATATCAGGTTGATGCAATCATCTCAAAAGAAAAGGCGAAATCATTGCGTTCCTTTTTCTTTTATGGTAAAGTTGCACCAGACTTCTCAGGCTTCAGCTATTTGCATGCTTTAACACTAGCAAATTCAGATCTTAGAGTGCTGCCTGATGAAATTGAGATACTAATCCATTTGAGGCTTCTTGACGTCAAAGAGACAAGTATCAAATGCTTGCCAGATTCAATTTGCAGACTCGGTACGCTTCGAAAGATGCGAAAAAGTTTCCCAATGCATTAACATACATAATCGGCTTGAGACATCTTGTCTTTCCACCCATGGAATTACCTCCTAGAATCCGAAGGTTAACTTCTCTTCAAACTCTGTCGAGCTACAATCTGGGATATAAGAACGGTTGTAGAATTGGGGAGGTGAGAGATTTGGAAATCGGAGGGTACTCAGAGTCGATAGATGAAGTTTCCTTTACAGAAAATCTCAATCGCATCTTCCAACACCAGCACCAGCATCTTGAACATTTAGTTATAATTGGGAAAGAGGATTGGGAGTCTCCGTTGTTGGTTGATACTCAGCATCTCACCAATCTAAGGAAATTAGCATTCTGGAATTTCGGTTATGAGGCGTTGCCTGCATGGTTTGGGAATATTTATTCTCTACAAGAGTTAGGCATCACGAATTGCAAAAGGCCAAAGCACATACAACGACTCACCAGATTATCTGCCTTAAAGAATAGACAGTTGTCCATTGATGAAGCAAAGTTTAATGAGTTATGATGGTTCCGAGTGGGCAAAGATTTCCCATATAAAACAAGTCGAGATAGATTGACAGAATTAGAAGAAAGGGGGTAAATATGAGCAGAGGACAGAAGCAGAGAATACAAATTGCTCGTGCTGCATGACAGGATGATGATATATCAGTGCTCTAGGCTCATACAGGCACACAACTATTTCAGGTTGTCTTTCAGTTTTATAATGTGAAATGTAGTAGTCTTATGCAACAGTGAAAACTGATAAAGATTTCTTTACTCATGCTCCACAGGAATGCTGAATGGAAATGCTCCACCAAGTCGAATTCCTCCCTGCAGAGAAAAGTCACAGAATGCTGCATGAATAAGTGAAACTGTATTAGGATTTTGAAACTAGTTGTTAGTAAACATGGAGGACCTATTGTTAAATCCATTTAATGTTTTACAGGCATTGCATCAACCCGAATGCCTTGCTAGCTTCAGTGTTATGGTACACATGCAATACAGAAAATAAAATGATATCCATGGAACGAATTCTTCAGTTGTGATTGACGAGACTCTAGGCTGCCAGAAAATTGGCCAGATTCTGGGAGCATTTGTTTAAGAAATTTGCACTGTCAAACCAAAATAGCCTTTATCCTTAAATAGAATCACTGAAAGTATTGATCATGATATATGCCTAGCAATTAGAGAAGCTTTTAAGTTCATAACGCTACATTTAAGTATCACTGAATCTGTTGTCTGATCTTAAAAGACATTATTCTGCTCTTTACTCTAAAATCACTGCTAGTCGAATACTAAACTCATCAGTCGGATAGTAAACCTATCATCATTATTAGAACACGTTCTGCATACTGATCTGACGACTTACAGTCTTAAGCGAACTAACAACATTCGCACGCATAAGTGCCAACTTGGGAGCAAAATACGCAAAAATCCACAAAAACTGTAATATTCAGGTTCTATTCTTATTACTTGCACTTACACTTAAAATAATGTTTTCCGGTCACACGTGAACTCAAACTATGCAACTCGTGACAGTGGTTGAAAGTAGAGAAAACTCAAGTGTAGGCCAAAGGCAGCTGTTGTGTCTTGGAAGAGCTCTACTAAAGAAAAACAACATTCCTTTTCTTGACGAAGCAACATCATCGGTTGATTGTGCAACCGATTCTGTGATTCGCTCACAGAATTCACACAGTAGTAGACAGTGATCTTGTGTTGCTGATGAGTGATGGTAAACAAGTTCATATTGGAGCTGTAATTTCTTGAATTCATTTTTTTTTTTTTAATAATGGAGACAGTTTGTTTTGAATTGAGCAGGAAGAGTAGCAGAGTATGATACAAATGTGTTAATGAAGGAGCATGCCAATGTAAAATGTAAAATCTTCTATGAAACATGGACATAACATATTCGTATTTGGATATGTTTAGCAAAACGTGTTGATGAAGCTAATGAATTTTGGTCAGTGTATAATAAATTGATAAATTGATAAATTGAAAGATATAGATTTGATGAATGGATGATTGATCAAATTAAAATATTCAAAATAAGTGGTTTGCTAACATTCCAGGCACCTCCTCTCACTTAGATTACTGTGTGGATATATGACGATCAGCTTGCATTGTTGTTCCTTGTCATCTCTCTCGGCTCATCTTTGCATTGATTCAGCTTTCTATCTTCTCAATTGCTCAATCAGTTGATTATGGCTTTTCAGTTAATTTAAAGACTTTCTCGTCTGATCTTTGGTATCTTTGATTATGTTAACAACAATTGCCATGATCTCTCATTCTCTAGAATTGGTGGCTGCCGCTCTTTTAATCGACAAGACGAACTCGCCAAGTGATGGAACGTCCCGAACGGATTCTATCAACCAAACTTTCGAAGCCCCAGTTCGGGCCCAAATTAATAGCTCAAGTGCCCTAAGTTGATACTACATCGTTTCATGCCAATTTAAGGAAATCCAGACCATCCAACAGTCTCTAAATCGGACGGCTGCTGCTACTCGTGTTCCTTAGATCTTCAAGTACTGCCAATTGAAATTGAGATACTAATCCTTCCCATGAGAAAATGGAGGAATGAATATGTCGACTCCAAACCATGGTTAATTAAGATTGGCTAATTAGGGTGGAAGTTAGGCAGTTAAAATTAATTGTTGTAGCTCAGTAATATAAGTATATTCTTTCAATGGAAAATTTAACTATTCTACCCCCAAGACATATGCCACATTATTTTCTTCATGGTAAACAAACTTCATTTGTGCATGTTCCATTTCATCCATTCTTCTCATAACATCTGCCCCGATCATTTCTTGGTGCATGCAGTGTGGCTGTTTCCTGCCTGTTAAGAGAGGATATTAAAACGTTTGAATCAGTTCTAAAGATAGATTTTTTACAACCAATACTATTACACAAATGCATTCCAAATAAATGCATAAAATTACATGGAACTATTTTTATATTCAAAATAAATGCAATTTATTCTTTCAAAAAATTATTATACATATTTATCAAAAAAAAACATTTATAATTCATAAACAATAGAATAGAATGTGTAAGATTAGAATAATTCAAATAAACAAACTTTAAAACAGTTTAGACAAATAACATAATTACAATATTAAACAATAAGTTCACAAAATCTAAACTTCAAAACAAGTTCATTTTTTAATTTTTTTTGTTTGACCCAGGTTAACTCAGTTAAATTCTGAAATAAATCTCGAGTACCGAGATTTTGCCGGAATTTGTCCGCCTGTCCGGCAAAAGCTGCCGGGTCCGAGTTTGAAAACACATACTTAGTAGTCCTTCACGTCCCTCACTTTCCTCGCTCCATGGACCATGTTCTCGCAAGTTTTTCAAGAATGAAACAAAATCATACGGATCAGCTAACAGCTAAGGATCAATTAAATATTAAAATATGCATTAGGAAATTAATAGATCTGATCTAGAAATTAATTAAACACGTGCTTTAAAGAAATGATGAAAGAAAAAATTAAAAGAAAGTGAATTAATATAAACCTAAACAATATATATTAAATATATACCATGATTCAATAAGGCCTCACCAGGGATTTTGAGGGATTGAGAACTTTAGTCATATCATACAAAAAAATGTTCACCTTTCTTTTCGAAAATTCATTCAAAATAACTCTAAAATTAAGCGGATTAGAACATATGTTAGTATATCGTCCGGAGTAACCCTCCCGGCTAAAGGCCCGAGACTTTGACCTATTAGTGGCGAAGGCGTTACAATATATTGCTTGAAAAACAATTATTTGGAGTCAATATTGTTCATAACTTTTTTTTTTTTTTTGAAAAGGGCCAAAAAGATAAATATTGTTCATAACTTGAACGTATATGAGTATATGACCCGGTCCGAAACCCACCTACTTTTTCACCATATTAACTTTTTATTATTTTTTTTTTAAAACGGCAATTTTTTTTATTAATACTAAAAGCATAAGCATAAGGAATAAGATGGAATATAATAACCCCTACAAAATTCCAAAGTTCTTTTGAACATCGTAGAGCACTTAGATTCCGCATCCGGCGTTAGACAAAGTTCGAGAAAACGTTTGGATAGCATACATCATGCTCCATCCGTGTAAGATGGAGTTAGATATACTTATGCGTTTGCTAATAGCAAACGCAATTATCTTATTTTATATTTATTTTTTTCTTTTCACTTTTTGTTTCCACTTTTGGTTGTTTTATCCTTTTATCATTTTTCTTTTTAATTGTCTTATATTTTTATTTTCTTCCATTTTAATTTCTTTTTCTTTTTTATTATTATTATTTATTTTCCATATATTTTACTATTGATAAATTATATTGAAATATTAATTATAAAATAAAATTTGAAATATTTGAAATCGATAGAAAATGACATTTAAATAATATGAAATATGAAGTTTTGTATTATTTTAATTTTATATTATTTTAATTAATTAATGATATTAAAATAATATGAAGTATGATTTTTAAAAGAAAATAAAAAAAGAATAAAGTAGTTTAAAAAGAAATGTAAAAAGAAAATTAAAATTTGGGTAAGATAGAGTATGAAGGTTGGAGATGTAGAGTTAGATCAGGTTTTCTATGGTCAGTAAAGGTGTTGCCCCGACAAACGTCAGTCAGGCTATCGGTGCATGACACGTGTCATCGCCCTAACTTCTAATTTTTTATTTTTTCATGGATATATTAATCGTGTTGATGATGGATTGATGTAAACGGTTGTGTTTTAAGTAATTTTGATTTATTAATTTTTTTATTAATTTATAATGATATTTTTATATATATTATATAATTATATATTTTTTTATTTCAGTTAATTTTAGAACGATACGGAGCGACAAAGGTGACACTTGATTGCAACACTCAGTGCAACACTTGGACTGGTCAATGAATTTCCACCACTAGTTATGTTGAATTTGTTGACTTGGTGATATTCTATTGGTTCATTTTAATCGACTGACATTAGTCAGGGCGACACCTGACTGACATGGCGTTAGATAGCGTATGATGTTAGATAGAGTTTGATGTTAGTGAAATACTGACGTGGCGTTAGATAGTGTATGAGGGATGAAGATGGTGTTAGAGCTTAAGATGGAGGAGGAGGACGCGTTGATCTTGCATGTGCCATGGCGGGTTAGTTAATTAGAAAATTATTTAATTAGGAAAGATTGTAAGTTGAATTTTTGTATAAATAGAGATATTTCAGTAGCTCTTTCATATATCACCACTCCACATTTCTCCACTCTTCTAATTACATATCGATAATGTACTTTGTGAAGTATTAAAGGTACGTGCCCTTTTTAAGATCTAAGTTTCCTCTATGATCATCACGTAGCTAGGTGATTTATTTCATTTGCATGCATATATATCTGCATCCACATTTTATTTTTATTTTTTTACACGACCATATTACAACTACTCCTACATTATTTTTATACAAACATATTATACCAACTTATACATCCACACCTGACCTAAAGTGTCTTGTGTCTCCAATGAGAATTGAACCATGCACCTCTGATTTACGAGCACAACTCCCTTCCACTACTACATGACCTTATAACTCCTATATCCACATACATGGGAGTAACATTTTTCCATTTTAAGCGTCCATGTCATTATGATTTCAAGTCATTCCGTTTTCAAAATATCATTAATTACTCTCATTATTCATTTATTTATTTATCTAAATAAAAGCAACAAATTTATCACAGTTCACAACTTCCTAGCTATTTCACTTGTACTACTATAGTATGCTGAAAGCTTTCTCATTTAGCAGGCTAAATGGCAGAATCATTTGTATCAACTGGTGAGTTGGAAGTTACTCTACAGAAGCTAGAAACAGAGTCAAAGGCGAAGTCATCAGATGGATCATTTGAAATGTTCACCCCTATTTCTAACGAGACCACCAAACAACTGTATAATGTGGAACCCCAACAGGTTTGATCTGGGACTGTAATGAGTCCTTACCCAATTCCTCCGAATGTTACTGCCCTCTCCCAGGCTCATACAGGAACTCTTCCTGCAGGCGTTAAGTTCGGAAGAGTGTATGTTGATTCTCAAGAGCAACTCCCCACAACTCGTAAATTTCTCATTGCTTTTGACAGCCCAGCCGGCAAGGTATGTAAATGTACCCTTATATATATATATATATATATATATATATATATATATATATATATATATATATATATATATATATATATATATATATATATATATATATATATATATATATATATATATATATATATATATATATATATATATATATATGCGCGCGCCCGCCCGCAATGACATTACCTAAATCAGTGTATTTCCAATTGAAAATAACTTGGATATTTCGGAGATCCTGTGCCAGATTTATATACGAGGTCTTAATAAAATAAAATTTTCTTAGTGAATAATATTATTATTACTTTTATTCTTATAATATGTTTTTTCTCCCACAATATTCAATTAATCTGGCTTTCCGCCCTATCATTTTTTACGTTTATCGTCTTCGTATGTCCCACTCAAATTTATTTATTAGACTAATGGGTAATAAGTTGGGGGCCAAAAAATCGGAGGTCCTGTTCGGTCGGGCACACGGCACACCCTTATAGACGGTGTTTATATATACACATGCAGGTTTATGCAGAATCTGGACCTATAGGACCTGTTGACTGGAATGTGGTTGAAGATAGGTTGGGGAAAGCTGAACGTACAACTGAGGTTGTGGATGACATTCTAGGAGGCAAGATCGTGGCTGGGGTTTATGAAAATGGTAATGCATATGCTCGTTTCATGGACAATTAATTAGCTCGCAAACATGGCTGAAGACCGACTTATATATTGGCTAAGAACGTGCTCGAATCTCGATCGCTCTTTGAAAAATTGATTGAGCGCGCGTTCCCCAGTCAATAAGTTAGTTACGCATATATGAATGAACCAGTCTATCTATCTTCGTTTATTGTACTTTGAATAATTAAGTAGCTCTGTTCTGATGGAACTATATATGAGATCATGATTAATCTACTTCTCTTTGCTCATTTCAATTTTACTATATGCTTTGATTCTTATGATTAATTTTGATGTACCTATTTCACTATTTTATATGGTTTCAAATTTGTGACGCGCCCACGTACTATATATCAAAGTTAGAGATTTAGAATAAAAAGTAAGATTAAACCATTTACACAAAAAAATAAAAAACAATTTAACAGACCGACAAATATAAAAATTATCAGGCAATATAAAAATTATCAGGCCATCTTCAACAATATTGGAAGTATTAGTTTTGGTTGAGGTCGAATATTGGAATTGAAAAGTGAAATGTTAAAGTTTGTCGTAAGGGTGTGTCCGTGTGTGGTTTCAGATCACAACAAGAATCCTAACGGTGGAGTGGTTGTACAGAAAATTTAGAAACCGATGATGTGTAAAAAATTGTAAGAGACTCTTTTGCGAAGTCATAAAATTAAGAATTGATTAGCTTTGAGCTTTGGTTTGTCTATTATGTTTTGTTAGTATTCCTCTATAATTCGAGTATTTGGACAAATTTGGATCTACTTAGGACCAATGCGGAGGAACTTGACTTATAGAACTGAAATGAAACTGCAGTTTTTCCCAGTAGTTATTATCTACATTAACCATCAGTTTCAACGTTCATTTCATTTACTAGTTTGATTAAACTCACAAAGAAAATATGGAATACAAAGGACAAAAAATGTGACGATGAAAATAATAGACAGAGCTTGAAATCTTTGACATTTTTGGCCTTTTTCCTGGAAACTTCCTCACAGGACACAGGGTTACAAATTAAGAACAGAGAGTTTAACGGCTAAAATATACTACTAATTACGGAGAATTTGCAGTGCTAATCCTGTGCTCAACCCAAAAACTCATATACAATGTTTCAGTGCTCAACCCAAAAACTCCGGAATAATCTCATAGTATACAATGTTTCAGTGCTCAACCCAAAAACTCAAATTTCACCAAAACAAAAAGAAAAAGCTAATATCAGAACCACTCTCAAACAACGAATTTGCACTCTATTTACCAACTATGGAAATGACCAAACAATTTTCAATCAAATTCAATGCACTATTTCTACTATCTCCACTACTCCATTTATCAACTCCCAGTACAATTCTTAGCGAACCTGAGTTGAGTACCTGACCCTTAATAAATACTAACTGAGGTGCTTCTACAAGCAAACACCACTTGAGTTCTTATGAACTTGGAAATAACAAATTCTCATAACTGTCAGTATGTTATTTATATACAATAGATCATTTCAAAGAGTAACTGATAAAATAAAAGGTGTTAAGGTGTATGATATTTTCAGAAAGAATTTCTGGAACAAAAATCTTAGGGCTCTCAAGCCTCATTGTGTATGCCTGCTTACCTGGAAATTCTTACCTGTGCTACGTCTACAAAACATCCATGGACTTGGCCTAACTACATGTTGGTGTTGCGGACAAGCATCCGCCATCCGACTACATATGCACAACACCTAGACTCATTCATGAAAACAAACACCGGTAAAGTTCGTATTCGAGCTAAGAGATCACTGCTTGCTTCCTATGACTACCCCTTGCCTGCCATTGGGAATACTTGTATAGACTAATGATTTCCAAATAGTGCGGGCAATAACTGTAAGTACCAAATAATCTCAAACAAGCTATCTTAAAGAAATTTAATACGTTAAGCTCAAGCAATAAATACTTCAACTCAAGAGCCTGCTAACATTTCATTATTTACCCAAACTTCATTCTTGCATGAGATTGCCCAACCTTGTCCTATTACCATCACTCAACATGAAGGTTGAGGTACCAACTCACTCCTGAATGAAACGGTTATACCAGGAATCATATAATAAAATATAATTATGCCAATTTACTAATTCCAGAAAATTCATTATTCATAACATAAAGTACCACTGCCCTAACCCAAAGCCTATGAATACAGTAAGTCACACGAAACTTCATATCGGATTCAGATCAACGCACTGATGCACTTTGCCAGTTCTAGTTCTAGAATAGCCATGTCTATTTTCAAACATAGAAACAAAAGACACAATAACGTATCTGATATATCATAATGCAAATTCATGATCACCAGAAATCAAGGATAAAATGAGCACTTATCTGCCCTACTACTTCTTCTTAGGACTCTTCGCCGACTTTCCACGGGCATGAATCTCCTTCTTTTGGGTACGCCGGGGTCGCAACTCCCCTAGCTTATGCCCCACCATATTCTCAGAGATTTTAAATGGGATGTGCTTTTTCCCATCATAAACAGCAATCCGGTGCCCCACCATGTTCGGCACAATCGTCGAACCCCTAGACCACGTCTTAATCAAGTCATGTCTCCCATTCAGGTTCAGTTCCTTGATTCTCTTCACCAGATGATTGGCAACAAAGGGAATCCTCCAGCTGGTGCCACCACCACGAAGGCGGAGAACAAGGTGCAATGTGGATTCCTTCTGGATGTTGTAATCAGCCAGTGTCCTCCCGTCCTCGAGCTGCTTCCCGGCGAAGATGAGCCGCTGCTGATCTGGAGGGATACCTTCCTTGTCTTGGATCTTCGCTTTGACATTGTCAATGGTGTCAGAGCTCTCAACCTCAAGGGTTATGGTTTTGCCAGTTAGTGTTTTCACAAATATCTGCATTCTGCTGAACTGGTGGAGTTCTTGCCAAGGAGTGTTCGTGATATAGAAACCTGCAATATGAAAGCTTAGTAATCGATAACCTTTGCAGATGTAGATGACAAGCCATACACTAAACAGAAACCAGAGCACGCACTGCACTGTACATTACATTATATACATACGAAATCTAATGACAATTCAATTTCAACACTACAAGACCACAACAGTAACACACTACCCTAGCTAGCTTAGTAAATGATAACCATTGCAGAATGCTAGCTGAAACTAACTGATTCAATAAAGCTACATTTTCCTAAATTCAGGTATCAACTCCAAGAAAATAAGCACATAAAACAAATAAACATACACTGGTTGCATTAAACCACCAAAAAGAAGGATACATTTAGAAAAATCACAAGTAGTGAAGATGCTGTGTAAGCCAAAAATTTCATAATTCATCTAAGTTAGCTTGAAGCAAGCAAAGTTATGTTAATATCCATGAAAATAAGGATGAAATCAAACAGATAACACATCATTCATTCAAGTATATAACAAAGAAGGCTCAAAACAAAAGCAGGACTAGTTGGAAAGTAGTAGCTGAAAGCCTAAAACTAAAAGGTTCAGTAAAGCTACACTACATTTCCCTAAACTCAGCTATCACATTATGTGAAGCAGAGCACAGAGATACACTAGTTGCATTGAATCACCAGAATCAGGAAACTTCTTTTACTAAAATCAAAATTAAACAATTAATTGCAATGCTATGTAAGTAAAGCTTTTGATAATTTAATCTACTAAATTAGCTTGAAGCAAACAAAATGAGTACACATACAAACTAACACATCAAAGCATTTTTACAAACAAATTTCCCTAAAGTTTACTGTGAAATTCCGGTGAAATTCAGAGGAAGTGGATAAGACTATGAACAAAAATGAGATGTAAACAAAAGAAAAGATCTATCAGAAAGTAAATTGCAAAAAAAAAAAATTATCTCCGACCTGAGAGCTCCTAAAAGCTCGAGCAGCTTTGGTTGCGTGGGTGAAAATTAGGGTTTTTCGAACGGCTCTTTCTTTCTTCTTCCCCTTTGTTGGCTTAGCCTTAGTCTAGCTAGGAGCCGAATTCGGTGGCTTTGTTTGTGTTGGAGTGCTTGATTTTGCTTGGTGAATTTGACCGATCGAAAAAACCTAACCCATCGGTTTCTTTTGTTCACTGAGAGCGGGCGGGTTTATTCTTTCCGGTTCCGGTTCTTTTCTCACGGGCCGGTTCCGATTTTAACTGCCCAATAGCAAGACTATTATGTTTTGGGCTTGGTCTGGTCCATGCCTAATCACATCCATAACAATCAGCAGAAACCTCAGTTGATTGTTTGAGAATTGGTAGAGGTTGCAGCTTCTAACTTTGACTCCCGATTAATTTCAAATTATAATAATAAGATATGTAAAGAGATTATGTTATGAAAATTTAGGTTTTATATTTTCGTAAGATAATTTTGTTACATATTTTATCATTATAGTTTGAGAGTAATCGATAGTCAAAGTTGAAATTTGTTGACCAAAAAAAGTCAAACCAGGAAGCGTCTGAGAGAACGGAGACAGTATTACTGTAATGTACTATATTATTACTACTCTCTCCATTCCTCCACAAGATTATACTACTATTGTAGTCATAAGATTTAATAAAAATGAGGATAAATGTTATATTATTTGAGTAAAAAATGAAAAAAGTATTATGAGTGGGGTATTGTTTAAATAAATAATTTGAAAAATATGGTGAGTGAGGTATTATCCTACTATTATATAAAACTGGATGGCTATTCTCCACCACATTGATGCTCAATGCCCTCTTTCCTACGTGGCGACGTAGTCTTCCAAAGATTGATTTATACAAGGTTGGCATCAAATTGCAATTAAAGATAATGTTCTTGGTTGCAATAAACAGTGTTGCTGATAGCAAAACAGTAATACGATGGTAGAGTCCACTTATTACCTACATTCTAAATGTTCATTCTTCCGCATTCATATAATATGTGTGGTAACATATGTTATTTGTTTTATTGGAACTTTTCTAATTGCAGTAGCAGGGCATTCTGGCCCATTTTCAAAATGGTGGAGTATTACAAAATCGGTGAACATTGATGTTGTACCTAACACAAGATAGAAAACACCTACGTCTTCTGAGCATGAATTTTTTGTTTAGGTGTTGGAAGGCTAATAATCGAGAGATTTTATACCGACAGTTAATGGTCGAAGTATTCCAGCATAGAAGATTTTTGAAACTTGAAGAGCTATTGACCAAGCTCATTACATTCCGTCACCCAGATGCAACTTACTGTACGATCATTTACAAACTCCTGAGTCCTGATGATACCCTACGAGATGAAGGATTGACAACTTTGACTAGACTTCGAAGTACTCAACGTGGTCGTGCGAAATTAGAGGCTTGGCGAATTAATCTTATAAATAAACTCACCGATTATAACAATGGACTTTTGTGGCATAAGTTCGATACTGTGAACCCATATTGCATGGAGCACCAATCACCATATGGCAACCACATTCCTTCACTTTGTGATAATTGCATGGCTGATTTTGAGGTGTTCCAATATGTTAAGAATTGGTATTTCGACCATCATTATTAGGTCTGGGGTGCTTCTATCCTTTTTTTTCCCCTGAGATGTTGAATTTTACTTTTGAAATGCATTACTATCAATAAAATTTATTTTCTTATTCATTGTGTAGAATAAATATATGTACTTACAAACTTATGAGTCCATTACGTAGACTGTCGATACATCTCTGCATGCGAAGCTATTTGGCATATTTTGGGATGAGTAAGTATAGTAAAAGGAAGATCTTTCCTACATGGTAGGAAAGAGCTGGTTTTTAAACAAAAAACCACATTTCAAAACCAGAAACCGATTTTGTAAAGAAAATAAAAAAAACTCGCTACTATAAATAGGACATATAAACGCTCAGACACAAAACACACACTCAAACGTGTGAGTGCGTGTTTCACGCCAAAAACCCTAGATAACAACTACTCGCCGGATTCTCGACGGAAACTCGACTGCCTCAAGCAAATCAATCAGATCTCAAGTAATCCGGCATCAATGGACACAGATCAGGTAAAAGCATCACCAAAAAAGCTTCGATTTCAATCTGTTTTGTGTATTCTCGTTGAATCAAACTACGATTTGATAATTTTCTAATCCTATACCTTCTGAATTTCTCAAAACATGTTGAAAACAAGTTTGTCAGAAGCGCGAAACGTCTGATCGGAGATTTGGAGGAGGAAAACTCATCTAATGTTGAAGAAATCGAAGAAATTCAACCTGAGCAACAATTTTGTAAGTTTCTAAACACATTTAAGCATTTTCCATGTGCTTTTAAGCTTTTATGATTGATGAAATCTGAGTTTTTGTATTTTAACGGCATATGATAAGGTTTTAAGATCTGTAATCGAATTTGGAGAGCTTATAGTAATTCCTAGTGTGGTTTTAACGGACACCTAATGTAGTTTTAAGCCTCTACAATTGTATTTAGCCTACTTATAACTACTGCTCTGTATTTGACAATCCTATGGTTTTAGTGTGCTTAAAAGTAGGTTTGGTATGCTTTTAAGAACCTACAATGTGATATAGAAATATTGCATGCTGAAATTTAATATATGCACTTCTAAGATATTATGGTGTTCCTATAGCTACTGCAAATGTGTTTTTAAGTTGAATCATATAATTTCTAGTCTCTGTTGCATCTTAAATAATGTTCTGGTTATAAGAAACATCATATTCCTACAGTGTTGGGTTTGTACATTTAGTATTATTAAGATGTCATGGTGTAGTTTTAATAAAACATGAGGTGGTTATAATATTCTATGATGTGGTTTTGAAATATGGATGTCACCTTCTGTTGTATGCTGAAATTTTAAGAAATCTTGTTGTGGTTTTAAAAATTTATGGTGTGGTAATAGGCATCTTTAATGTGTTTTTAAATAAATGTTGTTGTGGGATTGGCCATTGTACAGTTAAGTGTCCATGGTGTTATTTTAAGGAAGCATAGTGTGCTTTTAAGAACAATTGTTGTGCTTTCTAACAGAAGTTGTTACACATATAACACAGGTGATGATGGTGGAGATGATGATGTTAGTGTTCCAAGATCTCTTAAAGGATATACTGCAGAAACATGTGAAGAACTGTATCAAGTCTACAAAAACCACTCGAATGAGCTTGGATTCTCTGTGGAAAAGGTTGGCAAAAAGTACATCAAGTCCCATAACAAGGTCAACCAGATATACTTCATGTGCTTGTGTGAAGGCTCTTCGAGGGCAAAAAGAGCCAAGACAGGAAATCCATCACCAATATCAATGGAAATGATTGTTGTTCCTTCACCAGTGATCCAAAACGAAGAAGAAAAGAATGACAGGAAGAGCGCTAACAGAACTGTTAAGAGATCGGGTTGTAAGGCACGTGTCCGATTGAAGTATGACAGAAAGCAGGATCTATATAGAATTGAAGATCATCACATTGAGCACACCGGCCACGAAATGGTTCCGCTGGAATTGAATCACCTGAAACGCAGCGAGCGGTCAATTTCGAAAGAGAAAGAGAACATAATCAGACAATTGGAAGACTGCCACATTAAACCAACAGACGCCTATAATCTGTTAGCAGCTCAAGCTGCAGGAGAAGAATATGTCGGTTACAAAAAAAAGGACCTCCTAAACCTTGTTGGAAAGATAAGAACAAAAAGCATAGAAGGTGGGGATGCCCAAACACTGGTGGCTAAGATGCAGGTAATATAGTCTTGATATTATGATTTTTTTGGATCCTGGTATGTTTATAAATAATAGTCTATGATTTTGGTATGCTTTTAGATTTGTTTGGTGCACTTTTAGGACTAGATTGTATGATTGAGTACTGTTGGCATGGTCTTTATATTCTAGTAAGTGGTATAAATTTAAGACATTCTGGTGTGCTTTTATAGGGACAATGTGTGGTTATAACTCTATTTTAGCTTCTGCCGCATGTTTATCTTCAAACTGTAAACCGTATGAGATTTATGTGTGGCTTTAAGGGATAATGGTGTGTCTATAAGTGTCTTTGGTGTGGTTTTTATTAATTAAGGTATGCTCCTAATACTTTATGTAACACTTCCAGAAACAAAAGGATGAGGATCCACAGTATTATCACAGACATTTGTATGGTCCAGATGGACGCCTCCAAGCAATCTTCTGGAGGGATGGCATGATGAAGGAGGACTACAACCTTTTCGGCGATGTTGTGATATTCGACACAACCTACAACACAAACAAATACAACCTGATCTGCGCTCCAATTGTAGGTGTCAACAATCATTGGAATACGGTCATGTTCGGATGCGCCTTCCTAAATAGAGAAAGAGCTGAAAACTTTGTGTGGCTTCTCAGCGAATTTGTGCAATCCATGGATGGGAAAATGCCGATTACGATATTTACAGATCAGGACAAAGCAATGTCCAATGCGATACGAGAGGTATATTTCCCCCCTTCAATGCTTATAGCAGAATTTGGTGACCTTATAGTAAATCCTGGTGTGCTTTTAACAAACAGCTGATGTAGTTTTAAGCTTCTGCAGTTGAATTTAGGCTGGTTATAGCTACTGCCCTGTATTTGACCATCCCATGGTTTCCAACTGATATAGTGTGCTTAAAAGTAGGTTTGGTATGGTTTTAAGAACATACAATGTGGTATATAAATATGCAATTCAACTTCAGATTTAGAGATTTTGTTGTGCTTATAGCTACTGCTAATGTGCTTAAAAGTGGATTTGGTATGCTTTTAAGAACCTACAATGTGGTATGTCAAAATGCAATTCAACTTCAGATTTAATATTGTACTTGTAAGAGATTCTTGTGTGGTTATAGCTACTGCTATTGTGCTTGTAAGTAGCTTCATAGAATTTGTAGTTTCTGTTGCATGCTGAAATTTTAACTCATCATGCTGTTGATTAAGTATTCATGGTGTGCTAATAAGCATCTTTGGTGACGTTTTAAGATATATTGGTATAGTTTTTAAGATGATTTTGTGCTTTAAAAAACAGGTGTTGGGTGACAACACTAGGCATAGACTTTGCTTGTGGCACATTCAGCAAAATGCGATATCGCACTTTGGAGAGCTCAAAACAAACATCAATTTCAAACAAGAGTTCGATTACTGCCTCAAAGGGTGCTCTGATTTAGAGGAATTTGACAACTGCTGGAGCAGCATGCTTGTGAAGTACAACTTAGCAGATTCAGAGTGGTTCGAGACGTTGTATTCTCTTCGAGACAAATGGTGCACAGCCCTAAGCAAAGATTTCTTCTCTGCTGGATTTTTGTCTTCTCAAAGGAGTGAAAGCACCAACAACGCGATTTGCTTCAAAGCAAACAGAACAACAACGCTGACAAAGTTCTATGCAATATTTTCAGACACGGTGAAGCGTTGGAGGAGTTCTGAACAGAAGAAAGTGTACAATGCTGCAGCCACAAAGCCACCAATCGAGATTCAAAGCGGTTTGCTTATCCACGCAGCTGAGGTTTACACAATCGAGGTCTACGAGTATTTCAAGAGAGAGTTTTATGAATCTATTGCTACGACTTGGAGTACGGACAAAGTTACCAATAAGTAAGTGATCTTTAACTTCTTCCGTTGACAATCTATGAACTGTTGTTATGGTTTTAAGTAGTAATGTTAAGTTTATAAGCATCAATTGTTATCTTCTACTGCATGTCAATCTTTAACTACAGTGTTAGGTTTGAAAAATATGTGGTTATAAGTGTCTTTGGTATGCCTGTTAAAACATGATCTTCTTGGTGTCAATAATATTGTGTTGTGCTTTTAAGCTCTTGAGTTGTGCTTTTAAGAACCTATGTTGTGTTTTTGAATTTGGAATGAAAACAGGAACAACATGGTATTCAAAATCAAACACCCGGATGAGAGAATGCAACAACACCTTGTTCACTATAAAAAAAAGGGCAAAGACATCACTGTTGATTGCTCTTGCAAGCAATATACTGCTCTTGGTTGGCTGTGCTTCCACGCACTGAAGGTGCTGACACATGTGAATGAAACTAAGATCCCTGAGAAATACATCAACAAGAGATGGACAAAAGGGGTAAAGCAAGATGTATGAGACAATGCACACCAAGGCAGGAGCACTGTGCTCAAAGTGGCTGATGAATCACTGCCATGGCGCCAACAAATGGCCAGAAAATATTATGACATGCTCGTAACAGCCGGAAGTGATGCTAACACAAAGAGGTCAGTATGATATATAAATGTAATTATATTTTAAGGATCTTTGGTGTGGAAATAAGTTTATTTGGTGAAGTTTTTAGCTTCTTCATTAATCAGCCTCACTTTTTCTTTTTTTTTTCCTTCTTCAACGTTACTTGAAGACAACTTCAACAGGGATATACAACTAGTCAAGTCTATGCTCTCTATTGGAGGAACACAGGGGGACAATGCAACTCAGAGTATTGAAGGAACAAGCACGACCACCACACAACAAACTGAAGAACCTCCACGTCTATTGGATCCACTGCCAGCAAAAACAAAGGGAAGGAAACCAAAGTTGACAAGCAAGTTTAATCGCAGGAAGCCAATTTCAAAGGCGCAAATTCAAGCATTCAACACACCACCAGAGCGATTACTATAGATTATTTTGTTGATGTCATTATGAGGATGATGATACTCATTTTTTTAAATATTTGTTGATGTTATTATGAGGATGATGACACTTATTTTTGAAAAAGCATCAAGTGAGACTATATATTGTTTTTGTCCATGTCTGTGTGCTTATAAGTACATATGGTATGATTTTAAGAATTTATAGTGTAGTTATAATCTTGCTGGTTACATGATCTTAACTTATATAAATTATGCTGAACTCATAAATTATTTTATCTGTTGTGATATACCATGTTGTGGTTTTAAGAAAACTTGGTGGTGTTTAAGAAACAATGTTTTGGTTATAATAAATAATATAAGTTCTCATTTTAAACACATGTACTATATATACTCCATTTACCCTTAAAACCACACGAAGTAGACTTAAGACAACACTAAGTAAACTTAAAACCACACCAAGTAGACTGAAACCATATCTGTGTGGTTACAACGTGTGCTTTTTAAGACCACAAAGTGTTGATGATGCCATTACAATAACTAAAAACAGTTGATGTGCTTTTAAAAGCAGATGGTGATGTTTTAAGACCATATAGTGCGGATTTAAGAACTCCAATTACAATATAACACCATAAAAAAAAAATCCAGGATACTCTTAAAGTACTTGGTGTACTACATAAGAACAAAAAGTGTGGATTTAAGAACTGGAGGTGAGGTTTTAAACAAACACGATAACATTTTAAGCAAACACATCATAACCACTAAAAAGAAACAAACACATTAAGCAGTCACAAATTCCATACAAATTACAAATTCCAGATTACAAAATATTACGAAACTAGTGTCCGAATCATAAATTAACATTACTCCTTAATCTGGACATTCAATTTTTCAACTAAATTGTCAATTTCGCCCGATTCATTAGCAGAAACAGAAGCATCACCCTTGGGATTTGATCTTAAGTTTCTTTTAGTAAATACTATCTTCGATTTCTTCTTTTCATCATTCCCTTTCACTATGGCCTGCTCGGTTCCAATCTTATCATGTTTCTCTTTTTCAACAACCTCTTGCTGTTTGCCCTTGCCCTTTTCCTTCGTCTCCTTCTCCTTAGGCTGCTGCTTTTCAAGCTTCTCCTGCTTCTCATTCTTCTCCTTTTCTTTCAGCAGCCTTTTCTTCTCTTTTTCCTCCTTCTCCTGCTTCTCCTTCTTCTCCTTTTCAAGCTTCTCCTGCTTCTCCTTCTTCTCCTTTTCTTTCAGCAGCCTTTTCTTCTCTTTTTCCTCCTCTTTGAGCAGCCTCTTCTTCTCTTTTTCCTCCTCTTTTTTCTTCTTCGCTTCATCAGCTTCTTTCTCCTTGGCAGCAGCTGCCATCTTCAACTTCATCTCCTTGACCATTTCGTCTCTTCCACCGTAAGCAAACTTTTTAGCCATATTCAATAAATCATCTCGCTTACGGTTATAGTCCGCAAGAAACAAAGTTGCCACGGTTTCAGCTCTTAACAGTAAACGCCAGGATTGCTGAAAAAACCACAGTCACATCTTAAAATATATACCACAAATGCTTAAAAGAAACAAGTGTAAAACCACACCAGAAATACTTAAAACAACACCAAAAGAGTCTTAAAAGCATACTATCGAAAAATGCTTTTTAAAAAGAATAACAGATTCACAAAAAAAATCAAGCATAAAATGTAGTCTTATAACCACAAAAACAAACCTTAAAAACACAAGAAACTCACTTAAAACCACACAGGAAAATCTTATAGTAATTTAAAAAGCACTCATACCTCTTTCAAAACACTGTCATATGCATCTCCCTGAAAATCTCTCATTTCATGCAGGACATAAACACCACAATCATTGAGTCCATCATCAACAGCAAGGTCATGAGACATCTCAACGTGCTCGAATTGGAATGACATAATGTCTTCGCATTTAGCATGACCCTTGGACTTCAAAAAGAAATAAAATCCTTTTTTCTGCAAAAAAAAAAAACATTAAAATAATTAGAAAATACCTAAACATATAATCTCAACAAAGAAATATATATATATATATATATATATATATATATATATATATATATATATATATATATATTGCATACCAGAGCTACAAAGTAGTTTGTGGCCTCTGGAAGCCTTTCTTCACTCAATCTCAAATTATCAAGCAGTTGGATACACTTCTTCTCCATATTAACCACATAGAGTGTGTAATGTTGATGCTTACAACATGGGAACAGAAACTGCAAAAACCAGATAAACAGTAAGGTCTAAAACCACAACAAATTCAATTAAAAGAATACCAAAATAACTTAAAACCACACTTACCAATTGAAACTCCTCAAGCTCAGTTGTAGAAATCGAACCAAACTCAACACGAAACCAAGAATTCAATGAATCAACAAACTTATCAGGCGCACTGGTCTCCTCAGAAAGGCAATTCAGCCAATATATTTCACTGATCCCACCAAAGACAAACCGCACATTATCCATTTTCTTACGCTTCTCAACCTTATTTAGAATGAAGGCCCATAGATCAATGACACCACTAGTTATCATGGTACATGGCAACAAACTGAGTATATCATCATAGAAGCAAACCAAATTGTTACCGAAATCGACAACAACTTGCTTCCTGCACACCATGAAAGTATAATAAACAATGTTAAAAGTATACCAACAATACTAAAAACAACACAAAAATCCATTAAAAGTATACTGAACAATTTTAAAAGTACACCAACACTACTAAAACAAAACACCAAAAAAAACCCTTAAAGGTATACAGAACAATCATAAAAGTACACCAATGATAATTAAAACAACACCAAAATACCTTAAAAGTATACTGAACAACACAACAAGATGAAAAATAAAAAAGAGAAAAGACATACCCATGATAAGAACACTTTGCATAGTCTGAGAAAATGAAGTCGACGACTTGCTTCCTCAACAATTTCATGGCATTAAAAAATTACTTGTTCGATTTCATGAAATCAGAGTAATAGGTCATCTCAACACTTGCAACTCCACAATCTAAGCTGCACCCACGACCATCAAATCCATCAAGATAAACCAAGTCATTTGCAGCCAATAGAGCATTAATATCAGGGAGAGGGGAATCATGTGACACATGATCATCTTCCACAATTTGCTCTTGCAGCACAGCTTCTGATTCACATTCAGCTCTCACCTTACTCATGGCACGCTGGGACTGAGTCAAATACACACCAGTTAGCTCAAAGAAATCATCATAACTTGGAGTACTAAAACCAAGCAAAAACGAAGGGCCAAATTCCAGAGAGTCTCTCTTCTTCTTCTTCTTCTTCTTCTTCTTCTTCTTCTGCACAGGTTTCCTTCCAACATCTTCAACATTCTTAACAGGTCTGCTTGCAACTTCTTCCTTCTTCTTCATAGATTCCTCCACAGCATAATCAAGCATCGCGATAATCTGATCATTCCACTCAATGGAATCACCAGTTGAAGTTACAGGACCCTCCCGAGATCTAACACCAGCCTGATCATCAGCCACACCAGTAGAAGAAGACTTAACAGGAGGCTGATCATCAGCCACAGGCCCCTGCCGAGTTTCAGAAACTTTGGAATCAGGAACAGACAACATCTCCAACTGAGAATTTACAAACAAGTGGAAGTTCCTCTTCCATGTCACAAATTTCCTGAATTCTTCCTGCAATAGGGAAACAAAAAAATAAATAAATAAATAACTATCATAAACACATCTTAAAACCACACCATGCAACATTAGAAGCACATCACCAGATCTTAAAAGCAAACTATGAATACTTGGGAAACTGCCAAAACACGTGCCAAAAACCAACACCGATAAAACTTAACACATACAATTCAAACTTAAAACCACACTAAACATATCTTAAAACCACAATATCACATCTTAAAAGCACACCATGAAACATTAAAAGCACACCACCAGGTCTAAAAAAAAAAGGACACTAACTTGAAAAACTGCCAAAACACGTGCCAAAAAAAACAAACACTGATAAAACTTAAACACATACCATTCACCCTTAAAACCACACTAAACATATCTTAAAAACACACTGTCACATCTTAAAAACACACCATGCAACACTAAAAGCACACCAACACTGATAAGAATTAAACACATACCATGCACCCTTAAATCCACACTAATATATATTAACACCATACTAACATAACTTAAAACTACACTATCAGAACATGATACATCTCTAAACAGGAATGCTAACAACACATGCAGTGCTACCCCACAAACCACACTAATAACAATTAAAGACATACCAAAATTACTTAAAAACACACTAATGGAACTTACAGTTGGGCACGTTTTCCGGATATCGCTATCCGTTGGCACACCAGGAGGCAGACGAAGCTTCAAAGTCACAAAACCATCATCATCGTTAACTTGGATGCCTGGATTGACTTCTTCAGTCTCAGCACCTGCTGTAGCAGCACTCGGCTCAACGATGGGCTCAACTTTCATCACCACCACACGGTCATTGGGCTTGCTGATAGGGTAAACACCCTTCAACTGAACACTCTTGAAAAGTCTTCTCACCTCTTGATTAATTCTCTTGGTCAGTTTGTCAGTAGACCAATGCTTTATCAAAGGCAGCTCAGTTGGCTCCTCCTCACCCTGAAATGGAAATCTGTGGAGAAAAGAAAAACAATTAAAACCACAACAATGTGACTTAAAAACATACTAAAACAACTTAAAACCACAACATGTAAAATTACCTGTGAAAATACCAAATCAACAACAACAGAACACACCCACTCACATTCTGCCCCTTACTATTACTATTAAACCTATGCACCGCACCAGACATCTTGTTAAGCACATAAGCACACCAGTCCAACTCTTTCACATTCTCCAAATCCTCCAACAACGGCAACAGACCGTAATCAATTGTGTGTGTGTGTTTAGGAGCAAGGATACAACCACAAGCATACAAGACAAAAAGCCTCTTGAACTCATCACCCCCATCCTCTAATCTCTTAAGGTAAATGCCGATGGATGAACAGTAAGTAACATCAGTGGCAGAAACTTCCTTGTCCTTAGTTGTCAAATGCGGATATCTATCTCTAAAAGCCTTCGTCAGAGATTTATCCGACTCTGAAATAACCGGGTTCCCAGCACACCTCGGAAGACCAAGTACATCCTGCACATCCCTGGTAAGAATTTGATACACATCATCACCAATGCGTTGAACACGAAGAACACCATCAAAATTAACAACAAGATGTGATAACACACCACCCTGAATCCTCTTTATATTCAAGTTCAGCAACCCATCAAATCCAATCTCCATGATAGATTGCTTTTGCCTCTCAGTCCATTCAAACTTGCAGAACTCGAACAACATACAGTGCTTAACATTCTTATCTTCGCCATCGACTTCAACAACATTTTTCTTCACTCTGTTTCGACGTTTGACTTCCTTCGCAACATTATCTGACCCAACAACCTGCTCAGAAGGCCTGAGGACAACGGTTTCGTTAGTTCCTAGAGGAGGTTCCTGAGAAACAGCACCCGCAGTCCCAACCACCTGCGTAGACCCTGTCCCAACAACCTGAGTACCCCCTGTCCCAAGACCCTGAGTGCCAACAGTACCAGTACCTGTGCTCCCAACAAACTGTGTGTTTGTTGAAGCAAAGGCTTCAGTTGAATCGCTGCCTATAGCATCCGTAGAAGCTACCAAAAAAAAATAAAATATATCAACATGAAATTATATTACAACCACACCAAAATCCCTTAAAAATCAACAAAAAGCAACACATGCAACAATACCAAAACTCATTTATAAGAACACCTAATGCACTTAAAAGCATACCAACATCACTTAGCAACACACACAAAACAGATTTTATACCACATCAGCAACACTTAGAGATACACCAAAAGACAACACCAACAAACCTTAGAAACAAACCAAAAACACGTAAAACCACACCAACAAACCTTAGAACCATACCAAAAATCATTTATAAACACACTAGATACACTTACAAGCATACCAGAAACCCTTAAAAACACACAAGTGAACGTTTATACCACACCAAGAACACTTAGATCTACACCAAAAGACAACACCGACAAACCTTAAAACAAAACCAAAAAATAGATAGAATAACACCAAAAGAGCACCCAATAAACCTTAAAACCGCACCAAGGACACTTACAACAACACCAACATCATTCATAAGCATACCAGAGAAACTCGAGTACTTGCAAATACAAAAAGTAAAAGTAGAATAACATAAAAACTGTAAGCATACAAAAGAGCAGTTAAAAACACACCAAATACCATTATAAGCATACAGAAACCATAATATAAAAGCACTAGACGTATGAAATCGGACACATACCTTTACCTCTACGCTGATAGGCCCTTTTCGACTTAGGAACGTCGGAAATGTCACCAGAAACCTTCCTCTTCGTCATTTTTAATCAACAAAACCCTAGATATTTCAAAATCGGATCTGAGAAGATATGGAATTCAAACCCTAGATCTCACAAAACACAAAAAAAACGATCGAAAGTAGCAGGAGAAGAACACGGATTGATAGATCGCAACACGGATTGATATGTCGTCGATCGATCGATCGAATGTCGGAGATGCAGGAGAAGAAATATGGAATCTCAGAATTTCAGAGAATTGGGAGAAGAAACAGACGAACACGCACTAAACGTTTTACTATGTGTTCCCGATCTGTTCACTTCAATTTATACCTGTCGCTGAACCGGGTTTTTTTAAAAAAAACCGACCGGTTTATGGTTGAGCGAGATTTTGACCAAAACCACTGATTGAATCACAAAACCAGCCCTTTCCATCATTTTAGGAAATTCCGTCCTCTCCGTAGACTTTAGCTTTTGGGATATGATATTCATCATCGGGATCCTCCGGTTGAGCGGTTACCATTCCACTTGGAAGGAGAACACTCTATGGTTTTCAAGGATGGTGACTACATTGAGGACTTGGTTGACAAGCAAACAACTGCACAATCGAATTTCATCAAGTGGATGGACTTTAATAAGAAGCACCCGGAAGCTCGCAAGTATCTCTATGCAGAGTTCCCTCGCCACTATGTATGACATCGTGATGGACGTGAGTGGAAAGAGAGGATTAGACCGAGCAACAAGATTGGAAGAATATATCACGTTCCACCAAGTTCGGGCCCTCTATATTATTTGAGGATAATGTTGAATCATGTAAGGGGTGCAACATGCTACGAGGATCTTAGGACAGTTAGTGGTGTGGTTTATGAAACTTACCATGATATGTGCTATCCGATGGGACTTTTGGATAATGACAAGGAGTTCATTCATGGCATAAAAGAGGCTCACTTGTGGGGTTCCGGTAAATATCTTCGACAAATATTTTGTATGCTTCTCATTTCCAACAGTATGTCCAGACTAGACCACGTATGGGAGAGCACATGGCAGGAACTATCAGATGATATATTATATATTGTCCGACATAAGATGGATAATCCAGGTATGTATGAGATTTAATTTTAGTGTATTTTCATGTTTTTCCAATTTACTTGGCTTATTTTTTTTCTTAATGTGTTAATCAATATTTTAAATGGGTTGAACAATTTAATTGTTGAAGAGTTGGCTTATGATGTGGAGCAGATGAAATCAGAACACTTGCAGTTATATGCCTCATTGACAGATGAACATCGGAATGTTTACCACACAATTATGGATGCTATTTCATCTGGTGATGGTGGCACCGGAAAAACTTTTCTCTGGAAGACCTTATGTTCTGCCATACGTGGAAGGGGTGAAATCGTGCTTCCTGTCACATCGAGTGGAATTTCTTCACTCCTTTTACCTAGGGGCCGTACAACTCACTCTAGATTTGGCATTCCATTGCAGGTTGTTGAGACCTCCATCTGTAACAAGATATATCCCGGGAGTGATGTGGCGGGATTATTGTTGGAGACTAAACTCATTATATAGGATGAGGTTCCCATATAATGATTTTTGAGGCTCTTGACCGAAGTCTTCGGGATATTTTTAGAGATGCAAATGGTTCTGAGTCTAACAAGCCTTTTGGTGGATTGGTAGTTGTTTTCGGCGGTGATTTTAGACAGATATTGCCTGTTGTGCCCAAGGGTAGCAGACATGATATAGTTCATGCATCTCTATGTTCTTGGAAAAAAAATATGGAGATCATGTACTGTTTTGTAGCTCACTAAGAATATGCGTTTACAGGTATTTTAAAGTCTTCCTATTTTGTTTTATACGTTCTTCTAGATTTTCCAGTGTTAGTGTTTTTTATTTATACCAAAATCATGGAGTAAATCATGATGTATGTGATTATCTCATTTGTGTTATTGTGATGTAGTCTGGTGGATCTCCAACTGAGGTTGAAGAAATAAGACAATTTGCTGAGTGGTTGTTAGATGTAGGAGATGAAAATGTTGGAGGAGATAATGATGGTGAGGTTGGCTTTGATTTGCCAGAGGATATACTTATTCGTAATGCATCGGATCCCGTTGTTGCAATAGTGAAAAGCACATATCCATCCCTCATTGACCATGTGGGTGATGGTACTTATTTCCAAGACAGGGCAATTCTTGCTCCGACTAATGAGATCGTTGAGTATATCAACGACTACATTATGTCATTGTTACCAAGTAAATATGAATAATTTTGTGTGTTCGAATACAATGTTCAATTTTTGTTGTTGTCTAACTAATTAAGTTTTCTTCATTACACTAATACCAGGTGATTCTGTTGAGTATATGAGCTCCGATAGCATTTCCCCTTATGAGCTAGATCATGTTAGGCTAGAAAATGTATACTTGGTAGAGTTCTTGAATACCATAAGAGCTTCAGGTATGCCAAATCACATGATTAGACTGAAAGTTGACTGCCCTATTATGCTTCTTCGTAATATTGACCAAGCGGTTGAATTGTGCAATGGCACGAGGTTGATTGTGGTTAATATTGGCAAGCAAATCATAGAGGCCAGGATGATACATGGAAAGAACGCTGAAAATAGGGTATTCAGTCCACGTATGATTCTGTCACCTTCAAATTCTACAAAATTCCCTATTAGATTCCAGCGAAGACAGTTTCCTATCACAGTATGTTATGCGATGACTATTACTAAGAGTCAAGGACAGTCTCTTTCTAATGTTGGCCTCTACCTTCCGAAGCCCGTCTTTAGTCATGGCCAGTTGTACGTTGCTTTCTCGAGACTTACAACAAAGAAAGGTCTAAAAGTGTTAATAGTTGATGAAGATGAACAAGTGACTGGGACTACCACCAACGTCGTGTATAAGGAGGTTCTTTGCAATCTATGAGGTATTTTTAGAACTCTCTTTTCACTCATATAATTATATAGTATATTTTTGTTGTTCAGTTTAATAACCATTGTATTTAATGTTGCATGTGTTTTAACTAATTGATATATATATATTTATATATTTATCATTGTTCCTGTGTTGCCACGTTTCTTTCTCTTATATTGTAAAAACTTACATGCACTCATAAGTTTTATTACATATTGAAAATTTTCAACCCATGTATCATAAAAAGCAAATTATGCCGTGGCAACGCCATGGATCTGTACTAATTTATAAATATTTTGCAGGGTACACCGGTCACATTATGACTTGACTATGCCTGGACTACCTTTTGAATTAATTAGTTATCATTGTTCCTGCGTTGTCACGTTTATTTCTCTTATATTGTAAAACTTACACCCACTCATACAAAGAAAATCATGTCGTGGCAACGCCACGGGTCTGTACTTGTCGATATATCATGATATGAATCCCTTGAGAAAGTGACACGAATTAGCTACATGCATTTGGCGTCACTCACACCAATCCATGCTTGCATTTTTTTTTTAAACATCAAAATTTATAAAATATCAAAATTTTATAAAGAGTATGAGAAATACTCTTAAAAATACAGAGAACAAGAACGTAACAACAGATTACAACCAGTAAGTAACAACCACGGGCATTCGGGCAAGCCATTGATTAAAAAAAAAATTCGCCACTACAATTTTTTCATTAATGTATTTAGTTAATCTTTAGTTAGTCGAAATCACCTATAAGAACTCTAATGTCTTTAATTTTGTGAAACCCTATGCCAAAACTGAAATTGAACCGTATATCTAACATTTAACATATGAGGGAAAAAAAAGATAAAGTCAACTCTAAATATAAATTCCCTGCATATTTCTAATTTGATTCCGTACTATTTTCTTATCCAAAATTCGGGCAAATTTCTAATTTGAGGCTTATGCACTTTCTGCTGCTTCTTTCGGGCAAATTTCTAATTTGACGTTCTGCTTCACCTTGTAAATTACTCGGTTGTACCTATATACTATCTGAAAAGTTGCATGTGATAGGTTTATTGCATCTCTAAGCATCATATTGCATACTTGGGATGCGATTACAACAATTGCATTGAGTTATATTATCTCGGTGATTTGTCATCACCCCGGGGGGGGGGGGGGGGGGATAAACGATCAATTGGCAACGTGATAGGGACGAAAATTTTGGTGTCACCCGGCCTCATGATCTTCCTTCTGTTGGTATATATGTCCTAATGTCAATCAGACTTGAGGACATTTATACTTTATCACATTCTATACTTGAGAAAATTTATACTTTATCACATTCTATTTTAATAGAGATTTTACATTAGCTGTAAATGGTATATCTGCATAGTACTATACTATATTGTCTAATTGTCTGATATTATCTATGCTAACATTCCCCTAAGCATATTGTAGTTGTCAAGTTCAAGAGAACTTTAGCAACGTCGCATAACTCACAAACTGGCTCGACTAAGAATTATCGAGAAATTGAATCGATAATATATGATAAGTCAGTATGTGGTATGCATCATTTAGAGGATATAGTTGATTTCACGGCTATAAAGTATAGGAATTGTGATGGACACATAGGTACTTTTAGAGGAATATTGGCATACCCACCGAGAAACCGTTTGGTAGATTCTATAATCCTTTGGCTTGAGGTCAATACACCTCTCATGTATGTAGTGATTGGGCTTTGACCATCACCAACGCTTGCACTCCGTATGGGGTAGATACGACATGTATAGGGCGCATCACGAAACACATGGAGATGGTAGTTAATCCAGGATATGATTCATTCCTCAAACAAATTTAGAGGGAGTACTCTACTTGTAACATTTAGTTGGATTGTTAATCATTGGCCAATGCAAGTAAGTGATATATTCATAATGGTGTTCGAATATGATCATCAAGGATCAACTGATAAGATTGAGAGATAGTGATTAAATTATTAGAATAGACACGAAATCGAGTTCTTAAATCAAATATTCACGAATGAAAGAAGCGTATCATCATGAACTCTACATTCATGTCAAAGTTTGCACCTCGCGAATGTACCTTGGCGTTGACATTGTTTGGATTAAACAGTCTAGGAGTTTTATTTGAACCGTAATTTGATTAGTAGTCAACAAGCAAAGGCTTATGGGTCACTCTATATGTATTCAGACTCGCGATTAAGATATTGATGGTAGGATTAGTTAGTTGATTTGATAAATTAAATAATTGATAAGATGAATTTTTGTCTAACTATTTAAGTGTATTCTATTGGATAGAAATATTAAATTGTGTTATTCGACCTTACAAGTTACAACAATTAAAAGTAGATTGGGCAGAATTAAATCGGAATGCGGAGAACTAGATGGACCAAAGCAAATGGGCCTGGTCCATTCTTATGCCTTCTGATGCTGACTTGGTCAGCGCCACTACAGGCAACTCATCTGGATGACTGGATGCTATTACGGGGTCATTGAGAATTTGAGCTTAACTCCACTTATGGAGTTACTTTAGGAAATTAGTTTAGTAATTGTTTTTCCACTAACACCCTTTTGGTATGGCATACAGAAAAGGAACAAACTGATTAATTCTTTGAGTTTTTTTTATCCGTGTTTTAATTCTATAGTTCTAATTTCAATGTTCAAAAGGAAAATGAGAGTTATACATCGATATATCATATTAGAAGCTTTAAGCTTTGTTTTAACTTTTAAATATGAACTACGATGAGCTTTCTTGTAACATTTATGTAATCTTTAACGTGTTATACCTCCGAATTCCAACATATTAGAAATCATGAGTGTGAAGAGACAGAAGCCATTGATGTTGCCGGAGTTACAGAGAACAAACGAAGAACTGGAACAGAGCACGAACCAAGCCCCAAGCAAATCAAGAACGTTGCAGAGCGTCATGGAGCGCGGGAACACGCGACTTAGCCCTTTGGAGGGAGAGTTTGAAATTCATGGAACACGAATTTCTACCACACTGGATCAGCAATAGTACCAAATTAGTACTACTCTGTACTAATTAGGGTTCTTCCGTGCTCACACAATTCTTCACGCAAATTTGCTCTTGTAACGTAGTGAATAGGGAAATTGCTTGAGGTTTCGTGAGATTGTACCGTTAGGAGCATATTCCTTTTTCATTCCAGTATCAAATATAGATTAGGGCAACATCTGAGCTTCTATATAAGAAAGCAGTGTAATAGGCTCTGTTCTTCACCAATTTCCGCCGCAATAATACACAAGTTTTTCTCTGTTTTTTGTTATGGCATCAAGAGCCTAGGTTTCGATTTTGTCTTCCAAAGCAAGCTTCACTTCTCTTTCCTAAACACTCTTCCCTTTTCTTACCTAATCCATGGCTGAAACAGGCACTGGCAGTGATCCTCCGGTCACTCCCGGACATGAGGATCCTCTCAGTCCCTATTATCTCCACCACTCAGACAGTGCTACCTCTGGTGCTATCACACCAGTGCTTGATGGCACAAACTACCACACTTGGCACCGTGCGTTCATGATAAATCTCACTATCAGGAACAAGAAAGGCTTTGTTGAGGGGAATCTTGCTTGTCCTAAAGATGAAATCCAGATAAGAAATCTTGGATCAAATGCAACACTCTCATACTGTCTTGGATGATTCATTCGGTTACCGATGACGTCAAGACAACTATCTTGTAATGTGAAACTGCAACTGATGCTTGGGACAAGCTAAAAACCAGATATGCTCAGCAAAATTAACTGAGAATATTTAAGCTTGAGCAGAAGATAAGTGCTCTTAAACAAGGCACTATGTTTGTTGCTGACTATTTCACCAAGCTATCAGGTCACTGGGATGAGCTGAAAGATCAGCAACCTGTACATGTGTGCAAATGCAAAGAGTGCAAGTGTGAGCTCACTGATAAGATTGAGAAGCTGCAAGAAACTAAGAAGATTTACAAGTTTCTCATGGGTTTTAATGATGGCTATGAGAATGTCAATGGCAACATCATCATGGCTAAACCTCCTCTCTGTCTTGATGAGACTTTTTCTATTGTGATGCAAGAGGAAGGCCAAAAGATGACCAGGACAGAGAGCCAGTTGCCTAATGAACAAGAAAACATTGCTATGAGTGTTGGAATGAAAATAAAAGATTCCAAGAAAGAGATGTATTGTCCTAAGTGCAAGATGAACAATCACAATCTTGAGAACTGTTACAAGGTTGTTGGCTATCCAATGAACTTTCAAAAGCAAAACTATGTGTATCACAGAGGAGGAAGGACTTGTAAGAAAATAAGGTCAGAATTACCCCTAGGGTAGTGCAGCGGAATTTCAAAATTTTCTTAACATGCATACTAATAGATCATGCATATAACGTATATTGAATCACAACAGTTAGGAGACTTACAATACTCCAAAAGCTATAATTAAAACAGAATCGATAGCCCAATCGATATGATCTTCGTAATAGTCCGGTGTATCTTCTCCTTCGTTGAAGTCGAAGATATCTAGTATGCTTTCTTGATTATCTTCAAGACAATAAGAGTTAACTTCCAGCTCCTGTAAACCTCAATCTTGGTATCCACGGATGAACAACTTATCGAGAGAATGCTAGGATATTCTCGAGTCAAATTCGGTTGACCCGACAGAAGATGGCGGCGGCGGCGGTGGCTAAGGAGAGGTGGGAGAGCTTTTTATTTTCTCTAAGAAGAATAGAAGAATGAATAATGCATAAAGCGTGTATGGAAAAAGCTCTCTAATGATCTACTTATATAGTAGTCAATAGAAGCCTAAAGAACATTCTTTAAGACTCCTAAAAGGAATAAGAATTCTAATTCTTATTGCACAAGGTAACCAATTAAGGTCTTGGTTCATTCCTAATTAAATCAAAACTCAATTAGGAAAAACTTGCCCCTTAAGTTTGAATGGAAGAAGGAGTCAAACTCCTTCCTCAATACACACACACGCGGACGGCGTGGGAAGGGAGTAGGTGGGTCCCACTTGCAAGTCTTAGGCAATTCTAACTCTAATTAGATTTTGCCCATGTGCATATATTAATTCTTAATTAATATATCCTTTTGATTCTAACCTCTATTATATTTCTAAAATATAATCTTCAATTGTATTTCTCATAAATACAATTAATTAATCAATTCAATTAATATTTCCAAAATATTATTGAGCCACATATAATTATAATTAATTCCCAATTAATTATAATTCCATCATCATGGTCATACGGATAAGTTGAATCATCACATAGTGTGACCCATAGGGCCTCAGTGTATTAAGCTAGTGACATCACTAGGCATCATGAGATTCCTAGGCGGTCCCATTTGCAATATTAATACATGAGGACGTTTGAGAGGTTTCTCAAAGCTACCCTTTCATTGTAGAAGCCTGTTGCACTCAATGCGGCGATGGTAAGGTCCCTTCATCCGACTGACTCGAATGCATCTAGGATCGATGAAGTGTCTATCCCAATAATACATTCATCGGCGCCTTCAGGGAGTTGCTTGGTGAATTAGATATCTCTTATGACTATCACAATTATATCTGTACGCTGGCCAGCGGTTTAACCAACCACAACTATGAACGACTATGAGCAATACTTCTCCAATGCTACACGCGAGAGATGAATCCTCACTGGATCACTTACCACCGACATTTGTAATATAGCCATAATCCCAGATAGGGCCGTGGCCAACTGCTTACTCAGAGCTGGCATTGGATCCCTTCCAAAGACATGGGGCAACAAATGTGATGATAAAGTCCTGAGAGTCTAAGGACGAATGGCATCACTTCGACAACTCTGGTTCCCATAGACACTTCAGTGTAGAGTATACATCGATGAGAGTATCCGGTGGGTTCTTCCATTGTCCGGTATCCTCCTCGAACAACTATGCGCAGTTATGGGAACATCATGGATCCGTCTAACGATCCGTTCCGTGGTCGTGGGATCGACACACACTTGCTCTAACAAGTATAACCTCCACACTTACTAACCTCAATTGCTTCATTCAGACCCCTACATCCGAGATGAACTTCGACTAGGAAGAATTTGGGATACATGATAATTCATATAGTTCCCACTAATTATGTGATCAGTCATCTATCCACAGGGGACATGTTTGATATCTAAACAGACCAACCAGATAAAGATATGACATGTTGTATGCCTGATGTAATATATAAATACGTAGGTAAACATAAACATGAATAAACAAACATATAATATATTACGTTGATTGTGAAGTACATATATGTCCTTAATAAAGGTTGTCTCTAGGACATATACACTATCAATCTCCCACTTGGACTAGATCCAATCACTTTTATGCTTAATTCCTAAACTAGCATAATGTCTTAAATGAACCTCCACAGGTAAGACTTTGGTGAAAGGATCTGCCACGTTGTCCGTGGTAGAGACACGTTCTATACTAACTTCTCCTCTATCAATAATCTCACGAATAACGTGATACTTTCTAAGTACATGTTTGTTCTTGTTTGTAGATCTAGGCTCCTTGGCTTGCGCGACGGCGCCCTATTGTCACAATAAATCGTTATTGGACTAGGAGCAGGAACAACCCTCAATTCCTTCAAGAACTCTGAAATCCAGACAACTTCTTTCGACGCTTCTGACGCAGCAATGTACTCGGCTTCTGTGGCTGAGTCAGCAATCGTGGCTTGCTTTGAACTCTTCCAGCAGACAGCTCCTCCGTTGAGTGTAAACACATATCCTGTCTGTGACTTGAAGTCATTAGGATCTGACTCGAAGCCGGCATCGACATAACCAGTCATTCTCAACTCTGGTTTTCCACCAAACTGTAAGAAAATATGATCAGAGTTGCCCCTGGGCACGCAGCGGAATTTCAAAATTTTCTTAACATGCAGGTTAATTGATCATGCATATAGCGTATATATGTGAACATATATAAATCAGAAGACTTACAATACTTCAAAAGCAAGAACTAGTATTGAATCGATACGCCGATCGATGAAGTCTTCGTAATAGCTCGGTGAATCTTCTCCTTCGTTGAAGTCGAAGATATCTGCAATACTTTGATTATCTGCAAGACAATAAAAGTTAGTTTCCATCTCTTTGAACCTCAACCTTGGTATCCACGGATGAACAGCCTATCGGAAAGAATGCTAGGATATTCTTTATGTGGCCAAGAAGATGGGGCGGCGATTCCTCCGGGGAGGTGGCGTGCGCGCGGCTTATGAGGTAGGGGAGGAGAGCTTTTATTTTCTCTAAGAAAATGGGTAGAATAATTCTCTAAGAATTCGGCATTGAAAAATCTCTCTAATGACCCATATATATAGTAGTCATTGGAAGCCTAAAGAAGATTCTATTAGACTTCATAAGGAATAAGAACTCTAATTCTTATTGCACAAGGAAACCAATTTAAGTCTAGATTCATTCCCAATTAAGTTAGAACTCAATTAGGAAAATCTAACTTAACCCTTGACTTCTAATATGGGAAGGAGGCGAAACTCCTTCCCCATAAACACTCCAAGCGGCCGGCCAAGGTGTTGGTATGTGGGTCCCACTTTTGGGACCCACTTATAATACGGAGGCAATTCAAACTCTAAGTCGTTTTTGCCCATGTGCATATATTAATTCTAAATTAATATATCCTTTCAAATCACACCTCTATTATATTTCTCAAATATAATCTTTAGATTCAATTAATAATTCCAAATTATTAATTAATCAATTCAATTAATAATTCCAAATTATTAATTTAGCCACAAATATTTATAATTGATTCCAAATCAATTATAATTTATCAATCACAATTAATTCTAAATTAATTGCGATTCCATCTTCAAGGATATTCGGATAAGCTGAAGCACCACATAGTGTGACCCATAGGGCCTCATTGTATTAAGCAAGTCCTAGACTAGGAAATATGGAATTCCTAGACGGTTCCATTTGCAATATTAATACATGAGGACGTTTGAGAGGTTTCTCAAAGAAAACCCTTTCGTTGCGAAGTCTGTTGCGCTCAACGCGGCGATAGTAACGTCCCTTCATCTGACTGACTCGAATGCATCTAGGATCGATGATGTGTCTATCCCAATAAAACATCCACGGGCGTCTTCAGTGAGTTGCATGGTGAATCCAATATCTATTATGACTATCATAATAATATTGATACGCTGGCAAGCGGTTTAACCAATCAAAACTATGAACGACTATGAGCAATGCTCTCCTGTGCTACACGTGAGAGATGAATCCTTCACAGAATCACTTATCACCCCCATTTGTATGTAGCCATAATCCTGGTTTGTGCCTTGTATCAACTGCTTATTCAGAGCTGACTCGGCGGGACCCCCAAGGATATGGGGCAACAAATGTGATGATAAAGTCCTGTAAGTCCAAAGGACGACTGACATCACTTCGACAACTTTCCGGTTCCCATAGACACTTTGGTGTAGAGTATACATCGATGGGAGTTTCCGGTGGGTACTTCCATTCTTCGTTTATCACCCTTCGAACAACTATGCGGAGTTATGGGAACGTTTCTTGATTGTCTAACAATCCGTTCCGTGGCCGTGGGATCGGCTCACACTTGCTCTAACAAGTATACCCTCCACGCATACTAGTCTCGTCTGGTTCATTCAGACTCCTACAACCGAGATGAACCTCGACTAGGGAGAGTTTGGGAGAGATGATAACTCACAAAGCTCCCACTATCTGTGTGATCGGTCATCTATCCGAGGGGACATGTTTGATATCAATACAGACAGGAATATAGATATGACATGCTGTATGCCTGGTGTAATATAAATATGAAAGCGATACTCAATAGTAAAACAAACAAACATATATTATATTACGTTGACCTGTGTAATAGTACATATATGTCCTTTACAAGGGTCGTGTGCCCTTAATAAAGAATGTCTCTAGGAAATATACACTATCAATCTCCCACTTGGACTAGAGCCAGTCACCTTTATGCTTAACGCCTAGCTTAACATAATGTCTTAATGGGCATCCACTGATAAGACCTTGGTGAAAGGATCTGCCACGTTGTCCGTGGTTGAGACACGTTCTATACTAACTTCTCCTATATCAATAATCTCACGTAAAACGTGATAATTTCTAAGTACATGTTTGTTCTTGTTTGTAGATCTAGGCTCCTTGGCTTGAGTGACGGCGCCCGTGTTGTCACAATAAATCGTTATTGGACTAGGAGCAGGAATAACCCTCAATTCCTTCAAGAACTCTGAAATCCAGACAGCTTCTTTCGATGCTTCTGATGCAGCAATGTACTCGGCTTCTGTGGCTGAGTCAGCAATCGTGGCTTGCTTAGAACTCTTCCAACAGACAGCTCCTCCGTTCAGTTTGAATACGTATCCTGTCTGTGACTTAAAGTCATCAGGATCTGATTCAAATCCAGCGTCGACATAACCAGACATCTTCGATTCTGGTTCTCCACCAAACACCAAGAACATATCCTTAGTCCGTCGAAGGTACTTAAGAATGTTCTTTACAGCAGTCCAGTGAGGTACTCCTGGATTCTGTTGGTGTCGACAAGTGACACTAAGCGCATATGCCACATCTGGCCTTGTGCAATTCATTGCATACATAATAGACCCTACTGCCGAAGCATAGGGCACACGACTCATTGCCTTTCTTTCTTCATCAGTTTTAGGACTATCCTTAACTGATAGCACGATCCCATGCCTAGCTGGGAGAAAGCCTATCTTTGAGTCGTCCATCTTATAACGCTTCAGTATTTTGTCGATGTAGGTGGACTGTGTCAATTCCAACATCCTCTTGGATCTATCTCTGTAGATCTTGATCCCTAGGATGTAGTTCGCTTCACCCAAGTCCTTCATTGAGAAGGTACTTGATAACCAAACTTTAGTCTCTTCTAGCATAGAGACATTGTTTCCCATGATCAGAATGTCATCAACATAAATGATCATGAAAACGACTCCCTTGTCGCTGTGCCTAGTGTAGACACAGGGATCTTCCACTTCTGATGCAGTCAAACGATTTGACAGCTTCATCAAAGCGGATATTCCAGCTCCTAGACGCTTGCTTTAGCCCATAGATGGATCTCTGTAATTTGCATACAGCAGTTGGCCTGGTTTTACTAATAAAACCTTCCGGCTGTACCATATAGACCTCTTCCTCAAGGTTGCCATTGAGGAAGGCAGTCTTTACATCCATCTGTCAGATCTCATAATCATAGTAGGCAGCTATCGCAAGTAGAATTCGAATAGACTTCAACTTTGCTACCGGTGAAAAGGTTTCATCGTAATCGATGCCATACCTTTGCGTGTAGCCCTTCGCCACAAGTCTAGCCTTGTGCGTTTGTACCTTGCCATCGGCATCTGTCTTTCGTTTAAAGACCCATTTGCACCCAATAGGTCTAACCCCTTGGGGCAAGTCTACCAAGCTCCAAACTTGGTCCAGGTACATGGAGTCTATTTCCAATTCCATGGCCTCTTGCCATCTGTCTGAGTCAATATCATTTATTGCCTCTTTGTAGGTCTCGGGATCTTCCCGATCTGTTAAGCCAACATCAAGTTCACTGATGTCTTCAATCATAAGGCTTTGCTGCTGAGGTCCCTTTTGGATCCTCTTCGACCTACGGAGCTCGACTAGTGCTTCTGTCGGCGTTTCTGGTGCTTTTCTTTTCTGACTTCGTGTAACACGAACATTATATGTGGGCACTGATGCAGCTGGTCGCGTGCTTCGACCCTGTTCCCTAGCGGGAGGCTGCTCTTGTGCAACTTGTTGCACAGGTTGATTGACAACGGGTTGTGCTGGCGTGGTTTCAATTGTTGATCTAATCACAGGACTCCCACTGACTATGACATGCCTAGCAAGTGTCATATCATTACCCTTATCTGCTTCGAAAGCTCCCACTGAACTTGAGTCCAAATCAGAAGATTTAGAGAACTCATGTTCGCGCGTGTCAAAGTCTTGAATTTCTTCAAGTTCTATCACATCATCTAACCTCTCTTCTTCGAGGTATTCTGCTTCTAGAAACCTAATGTTTCTAGATATTATCACCTTGTGATCTTCAGCATGATAGAATTCATAGCCTCTCGTCTGACGAGGATAGCCTATGAAATAAACTTTGACACCCTTGGCATCTAACTTATCAGTGAGCAACAATTTGACTATCGCAGGACCGCCCCAAGGTCTAAGATAGCCCAATGAGGGCTTCTTACCTTTCCATAACTCATAAGGAGTTTTCTCCACTGATTTAGATGGTACACGGTTCAGAATATAGATTGCAGTTTGTAGCGCATATCCCCATAGATATTTTGGAAGAGTCGAGAATCCAATCATTGATCTCACCATGTCTAACAGGGTTCGGTTCCTTCTCTCAGACACACCATTCAGTTGTGGTGTTCCAGGAGGGGTCCATTGCGATTGAATTCCATTCTCCTTCAAGTAGCCGATAAATTCTTCACTAAGGTATTCACCTCCTCGATCTGATCGAAGAGTGACTATCCTTAGGTTCAATTCATTCTCGACTTCATTCCTAAACTCCTTGAATTTCTCAAAGGTCTCGGATTTATTCTTCATAAGATAAATATATCCATACCTTGAGAAATCGTCAGTAAAGGTAACGAAGTAAGAATAACCTCCACGTACTTGGACTTTAAAAGGTCCACATACATCGGTATGTATGAGCTCTAAGCAGCGAGTGGCACGAACACCTTGTCCAACAAAGGGTTTGTTCGTCATCTTACCCTTAACACATGATTCGCATGTACCATATGATTCGAAATCAAATGGTTCTAAGTAGTCCAACTTCCTTAGTCTTTGAATCCGTGTTTCATTGATATGGCCTAGCCGACTATGCCATAGATAAGATGGATTATTCTTCCTACTTGAAGACGGTTGTTTGTTATGTATTTGAAATAACGGCAGACTACTTTGTAAAATATATAAACCATTCACTAATCGAGCTTTTCCATAATACTGGTCATTTAACGAAAAATAACAAGTATTATTAGCAAAATGAAAGGAAAAACCCAAATTGTCCAACAATGGAATGGAAATAATATTTATGACAATGGATGGAACAAAATAAACGTTATCAAGTTCTAAACATTGTCCTGATGGTAAATCTATCTTGCAGCGTCCAACGCGTTTGGCTTCAACATGATTGCCGTTCTCAACATGCAAGTCGATTTCACCTTGATTGACTAGCCTGTGTTCAATTAGCCCCTGCACATTATTGCAAATGTGCGAGCCACAAGTTGTATCTAATACCCAACTATTGGAGTCAAAAGTAGTCATGTTCATTTCAATAACAAACACACCTGAGCTAGAAGCCGTCGGCTTCCTAGCTTGATCTGTCCTCAGCTGAGGACAATCATTCTTCTAATGGCCCTTGAGTTTGCAATAGAGACAAATCTCCATCCTAAGTCGAAACTTAGCCATCTTGCGATTGCGTGCATTCTTGCCACCCTTGTTCCCTTTGGGTCTACGGTTGACCCTAAGAGAATTGTTGGCAATAGGTCTCTCAACAATCGACTCTGTTGCTGTCCCAAATTTGGGATTCTGAATAGATTGCAACAATCTTTCCACGATCAAGGTAATGGAAGCCTTAGCTTCTAGCTCCAAGCCATATCCAACAAGTTGAAAGAGAAAATCAATCAATGACTTGACTTGTTCGGGTGACAGCTCTTCTGTCTCAAGTCTTTGGATAAGCATGATCTTGATAGCTTCGAACCCTTCACACATCCTTGGAGTATCCAAGAATGAGGAGAGATATCTTACAATCTCATATGGTTCCTTGTCTCGACATGGTCCAACCATATTGTCAGACATAGCATTCAGCAACAAATTCTTCACAAACTCGGCCTTTTCCACTGACACCTCATAATAGCAATCATAGGTTGCAGTAGTCAGTTCAGTGGGAGGTGGAGGGATTGGTTTGTCTAACAAATACTCAATCTCATTGTGCCATAGCACCCTTCGTACCTCATGGATCCAATCCACGTAGTTTGGTTCTGTTAGCTTTTGCAACTCCAAGTTGGCAATAAGCTCGGAGGACAGTATAGCCATTTCTAAGGAGAAATAATATAGAACGAAAATAATAAATCAACTATTGAAATACTATTTCTAAATACACAGTCAACATAACTAAACAACAAGGTCCTTTAGTTGTTTAGCTCCCACTATTTTCACATATGATTACCCCCAAAACAAACATACGGGTAATGTCCAACAAGTTACCGTAGTGACCAAGATCCAAATCCATACTATGCTATACTCCAACGGGGGCTGGTCGCATAACATAATATGACCGGTAGGACTAAATCCAATTGCGCCACGCAACTCTTGGGTGTTAAATCTAATTTAACCAGACGCTCTACATATTGTACCTATCGAGGTCGCTAGATACAATATGCAGTAAGTTATAACCATAGGCTTACTCTAATCTGACGAGCACTGCGAGTCTGCAAGACGAGGTCGCCAATACAGGGAAACGCAATGAAAGTTCAGAATTAAAGCACCCCATGGAAAGCATCTCAGAAACACATACGTATACATATTTCTGCACTTATATTGGTTGGGGCTTGTAGCTTGAGGGTTGTTATCAGTCATCTACAAACAAATAAGGGCGCCGCCTACCCATCATGCATGAGCGGTCTACACGTAATGGATGCCGCCTATCCATTCTAGTTCTAAACGCGGTCAAGCACATAATGGGCGCCGCCTACCCATACATAAAAATATGCGGTCCGACATATAAGAGGGCGCCGCCTACCCTCGCATGCATAGCGGTCGAACGGAAAGTAAAATACGTGGTATTTAAACATGCATTGTCAAACAATAGCATATAGAGCAAACGAACAAGTAGTAGCCTATGTGGATGCCAAATGACTTCATAATTTCATTATGAAAATTATAATCCCATACTTATAATCTCTATGAAAAATTTGAAAATTTGTACTAGATTGAAAAATCGAAAATTCTATTGACTAGGTAGCAATTTTCGAAAACCCAAAGGACTCAATTGTAATTCTCAAAACCTCGGAGGTGTTAAATTCAGAATTCAAAAGTAGAAAGACTTATTTGTAAAAACAATAAATTGATAAATTACAAATAGGCCCCTCAACTTAATACTAATTAAATTTAACGCCTCTAGTTAATAAAAATTACAATTAAATTATATTTATATTCCAAATATAAAATCAATCCTCAAAATTTCCAAAAATTCGATTTTGGGTCCAACCCGGAAAATTAAATAAATATATATAATAATATACGGGGACGGGATCGAATCCCGTCCCCATAGGGCGTCTGCGGCTCGCAGGTGCCTGGGCACCTGCGATCCGCAGGCGCTCCCGGGTCGCCTGCGTCACGCAGGCTCTCCCGGGCGCCTGCGTCACGCAGGCTCCGGGTGGATATATATATATATATATATATTTAAATAATAATTTTTTTTTTTTGAAAAATATAAATTCGAAATTTATATAAAAATAAAACTTTTAAAAACCGAATCAATCATAGAATCAATTGCATCCACATAAACTACATAATCACATAACATATATACGCATATACATAATCAATTAACCTGGCTCTGATACCACTGTAAGAAAATATGATCAGAGTTGCCCCTAGGGCACGCAGCGGAATTTCAAAATTTTCTTAACATGCAGGTTAATTGATCATGCATATAGCGTAAATATGTGAACATATATAAATCAGAAGACTTACAATACTTCAAAAGCAAGAACCGGTATTGAATCGATACGCCGATCGATGAAGTCTTCGTAATAGCTCGGTGAATCTTCTCCTTCGTTGAAGTCGAAGATATCTGCAATACTTTGATTATCTGCAAGACAGTAAAAGTTAGTTTCCAGCTCTTTGAACCTCAACCTTGGTATCCATGGATGAACAGCCTATCGGAAAGAATGCTAGGATATTCTTTATGTGGCCAAGAAGATGGGGCGGCGATTCCTCCGGGGAGGTGGCGTGCGCGCGGCTTAATGAGGTAGGGGAGGAGAGCTTTTATTTTCTCTAGGAAAACGGGTAAAATAATTCTCTAAGAATTCGGCATTGAAAAAGCTCTCTAATGACCCATATATATAGTAGTCATTGGAAGCCTACAGAAGATTCTATTAGACTTCATAAGGAATAAGAACTCTAATTCTTATTGCACAAGGAAACCAATTTAAGTCTAGATTCATTCCCAATTAAGTTAGAACTCAATTAGGAAAATCTAACTTAACCCTTGACTTCTAATATGGGAAGGAGGCGAAACTCCTTCCCCATAAACACTCCAAGCGGCCGGCCAAGGTGTTGGTATGTGGGTCCCACTTTTGGGACCCACTTATAATACGGAGGCAATTCAAACTCTAAGTCGTTTTTGCCCATGTACATATATTAATTCTAAATTAATATATCCTTTCAAATCACACCTCTATTATATTTCTAAAATATAATCTTTCGATTCAATTAATAATTTCAAATTATTAATTAATCAATTCAATTAATAATTCCAAATTATTAATTGAGCCACAAATATTTATAATTGATTCCAAATCAATTATAATTCATCAATCACAATTAATTCTAAATTAATTGCGATTCCATCTTCAAGGATATTCGGATAAGCTGAATCACCACATAGTGTGACCCGTAGGGCCTCATTGTATTAAGCAAGTCCTAGACTAGGCAATATAGAATTCTTAGACGGTTCCATTTGTAATATTAATACATGAGGACGTTTGAGAGGTTTCTCAAAGCAAACCCTTTCGTTGCGAAGTCTGTTGCGCTCAACGCGGTGATGGTAACGTCCCTTCATCTGACTGACTCGAATGCATCTAGGATCGATGATGTGTCTATCCCAATAATACATCCACGGGCGTCTTCAGTGAGGTGCATGGTGAATCCAATATCTATTATGACTATCATAATAATATTGATACGCTGGCCAGCGGTTTAACCAATCAAAACTATGAACGACTATGAGCAGTGCTCTCCTGTGCTACACGTGAGAGATGAATCCTTCACAGAATCACTTATCACCCCCATTTGTATGTAGCCATAATCCTGGTTTGTGCCTTGTATCAACTGCTTATTCAGAGCTGACTCGGCGGGACCCCAAGGATATGGGGCAACAAATGTGATGATAAAGTCCTGTAAGTCCAAAGGACGACTGACATCACTTCGACAACTTTCCGGTTCCCATAGACACTTCGGTGTAGAGTATACATCGATGGGAGTTTCCGGTGGGTACTTCCATTGTTCGGTAATCACCCTTCGAACAACTATGCGGAGTTATGGGAACGTTTCTTGATTGTCTAACAATCCGTTCCGTGGCCGTGGGATCGGCTCACACTTGCTCTAACAAGTATAACCTCCACGCATACTAGTCTCGTCTTGTTCATTCAGACCCCTACATCCGAGATGAACCTCGACTAGGGAGAGTTTGGGATAGATGATAACTCACAAAGCTCCCACTATCTGTGTGATCGGTCATCTATCCGAGGGGACATGTTTGATACCAATACAGACAGGAATATAGATATGACATGTTGTATGCCTGGTGTAATATAAATATGAAAGCGATACTCAATAGTAAAACAAACAAACATATATTATATTACGTTGACCTGTGTAATAGTACATATATGTCCTTTATAAGGGTCGTGTGCCCTTAATAAAGACTGTCTCTAGGACATATATACACTATCACAAACACCAAGAACATATCTTTTGTCATTCGTAGGTACTTAAGTATGTTCTTTACAGATGTCCAGTGAGGCACCCCTGGATTCTGTTGGTGTCGACAAGTGACACTAAGCGCAAATGCCACATCTGGCCTCGTGCAATTCATTGCATACATGATGGATCCTACTGCGGAGGCGTAGGGTATACGACTCATGGTCTTTCTCTCTTCCTCAGTTTTAGGAGCATCCTTAACTGACAGCACGACACCATGTCTTGCTGGGAGAAAGCCTCTCTTAGAGCCATCCATCACGAATCGCTTTAGTAATTTGTCGATGTAGGTGGATTGTGTCAATCCCAACATCCTTTACGATCTATCCCTATAGATCTTTATACCAAGGATGTAATTGGCTTCACCCAAGTCCTTCATCGAGAAGGAACTTGATAACCAAACTTTTGTCTCTTCTAACATAGAGACATTGTTCCCCATGATCAAAATGTCATCAGCATAAATGATCATGAAGACTACCCCAGTGTCGCTGTGTCTACTATAGACAAAGGGATCTTCCGCACTTCTGATGAAGTCAAACGATTTGACAGCTTCATCAAAACGGATATTCCAGCTCCTTGAAGCTTGCTTCAATCCATAAATGGATCTCTCTAGCTTGCATGCAGCAGATGGTTTGGTTTTACTCTTAAAACCTTCTGGTTGTACCATGTAGACTTCTTCCTCAAGATTGTCATTGAGGAAAGCAGTCTTAACATCCATCTGCCAGATTTCATAATCATAATATGCAGCTATCGCAAGAAGAATTCGAATAGACTTCAGTTTCGCCACTGGCGAGAAGGTTTCATCGTAATCGATGCCATACCTTTGGGTGTAACCCTTTGCCACAAGTCTAGCCTTGTGTGTTTGTACCTTGTCTTCAGCATCGGTCTTTCTCTTAAAGACCCATTTGCACCCAATTGGTCTAACGCCTTGGGGCAAGTCTACCAAGTTCCAAACTTGATTCTAGTACATGGAGTTTATTTCTAATTCCATGGCTTCTTGCCATCTTTCTGAGGCAATGTCATTCATTGCCTCAGTGTAGGTCACAGGGTCTTCCCTGTCTGATAAGCCAACATCTAGTTCGCTAATGTCTTCCATCATGAGGCTTGTAACGGGAGGAAGTTTTAGATTCAACCTCGACCTACGGAGCTCGACTTCATTGTCAGTTGGGGTTTCTGGTGCTTTTCTTTTATGACTTCGTGTAACACGAACATTATCAGTGGGTACAGGCACATCAGGTGGCGCCCTGCGCCTCGGCTCCCTCCTGGGAGGCTGTGCTTGTGCATCTTGTTGCACAGGTTGATCGGCAATAGGTTCTATCGGAGTGGTTTGAACTGTGGATCGAATCACAGGACTCCCACTGACTATGACATGCCTAGCAAGTGTCATTTCATTGCCATTATCATCTTCGACAGCTCCCACTAAACTCGAGTCCATATCTATCGGTTCAATAGACTCATGTTCACCAGTGTCATTATCTTGAATCTCTTCAAGTTCTATCATGTCATCTAACCTTTCCTCTTGAAGGTCTTCTCCTTCTAGAAACTTAACGTTCCTAGATACGACCACTTTGTGATTTTCAGCATGATTGAATTCATAAGCTCTCGTCTCACGAGGATAACCTATGAAATAAACTTTGACACCCTTTTCATCTAACTTATCAGTGAGCATCAATTTGACTATCGCGGGGCAACCCCAAATTCGAAGATAGCCAAAGTTAGGCTTCTTGTCTGTCCATAACTCATATGGAGTTTTCTCAACTGATTTAGATGGTACACGATTCAGAATATGGATTGCAGTTTGTAGCGCATATCCCCACAGATATTTTGGAAGAGTTGAGAATGCAATCATTGATCTAACCATGTCCAACAGGGTTCGATTTCTCCTCTCAGATACGCCATTCAGTTGAGGCGTTCCAGGAGGAGTCCATTGTGATTGAATTACGTTTTCCTTCAAGTAGTCGATGAATTCTTGACTTAAGTATTCGCCTCCTCGATCTGATCGAAGATTAACTATCCTTAAGTTTAATTCATTTTTCAACTTCATTCCTAAACTCCTTGAATTTCTCGAAGGTTTCGGATTTATGCTTCATCAAATAAATGTATCCGTATCTTGAGAAATCGTCAGTAAAGGTGACGAAGTAAGAATAACCACCACGCGCTTGGACTTTAAAGGGTCCACATACATCACTATGTATGAGCTCTAAGCAGCGAGTGGCTCGAACACCTTTTCCTACAAAGGGTTTGTTCGTCATCTTATCCTTAACACATGATTCACAGGTTCCATATGATTCGAAATCAAATGGTTCTAAGTAGTCCAACTTTCTTAGTCTTTGAATCCGTGTTTCATTGATGTGACCAAGTCTACAATGCCATAGGTAAGATGGATCATTCTTCCTACTTGAAGACGGCTGTTTGTTTTCTATTTGAAATAAAGGTTGACTACTTTGCAAAATATATAAACCATTCATCAAACGCGCCTTTCCATAAAACTGATCGTTGTGCGAAAAATAACAAGTATTATTGCAAAACGAAAGGAAAAACCCAAATTGTCTAACAATGAAATGGAAATAATATTTCGGACAATGGAAGGAATATAATAAACATTATCAAGTTCTAAACATTGTCCAGAGGGTAAATCTATCTTGTAGTATCTTCCAACACGTTTGGCTACGCGCAAGCTGATTTCCCCTTGCTTGACTAGCCTGTCTTCAATTAGCCCCTGCACATTGTTACAAATGTGTGAGCCACAAGCTGTATCTAATACCCAACTATTGGAGTCAAAAGTAGTCATGTTTATTTCAATAACAAACATACCTGAGCTAGATGCCGGCGGCTTCATAGCTCCCTCTGCCCTTAATTTCGGGCAGTCTTTCTTCCAATGCCCTTTCTGCTTACAGTAAAGGCATTCATCTGTGCGTACCCGTCCACTTCTTTTGAAAGTTGCTCCTTTCTAGTTTAAACTTTTAGGCTTCACACTCGAAGTGCTGACCTTGGCTTTCATCTTTCCCTTGCCTTTAGCACCTTTGTTTCTCGGGTTCGGGCTAGAAGTTTGTCCAACAAACATGACCGTTTTCTCCCTTTTGGGAAGAGATTGGTCATAAGTCTTCAACAGATTGTGGAGCTCCGGTAGTGTAGCATCTTTCGCATTCATGGTATAGTTGATGATGAACTGCGAATACGAACTCGACAATGATTGAAGGACAAAGATGACTGCAATTTTGTTTTCAAGCTTAATGCCAGCATCGGCAAGCTTCTCGAAAAGACCTATCATCTTAAGAACATGTTCAGACATGTTTCCACCTTCATTGAGCTTGCACTTGAATATCTCTTTGATCAAATCAATTTCGATACTCCTAGTTGTCGTCTTAAAGAGCGACTCCAAATGCTTCAGCATCTCATACGGCAACATGTTCTCATGTTGTCTCTGCAGCTCATTGCTCATTGCCGCCAGCATGATACACTGTGCGGACTTTGCATCCTCTTGATGCTTATCAGCCTTTGCCTTGTTTTATTGGTTCCAAACAACAATTTGTTCGGCATTTTGATTCTCGGGACACACGGGAATGGCTTCGTCCAAGACGTACTCAATCTTTTCGTACCTCAGCACCAGACGAATATTCCTGATCCAATCTAGGAAGTTTGGTCCGGTCAAAACTTGCTTCTCTAAGATAGCACGGAGTGAGATACTAGCCATTTCTGTTTTCCTACGGAGAGATAATATAGAACGAAAATAATAAACCAACTATTGAAATAATATTTCTAAAACACAGTCAACATAACTAAACAACAAGGTCCTTTAGCTGTTTAGCTCCCACTATTTTCACATATGTATTGCCCCCAAAACAAAACATACGAGTAATGTCCAACAGTTACTTTAGTGGCCAAGATCCAATTACTACTATGCTTTACTCCAACTTGGGCTGGTCGCATAACATAGCAAAACTGGTAGGACTATCCGATTGCACATGCAACTCTTGGTTTGTTGAATCTAATTCAACATGATGCCCTACACATTACACCATCGCTGGCGACAAATGCAATGTCAGTAAGTCATAACCATAAGCATACTCTAACCTGACGATCGTTGCCAATTGTAGATCGTTAGCGATAATACAGAGAAGCAACGAAAGTTCAGAATTAAAGTACCCTATGGAAGGCATCGCAGAAATACATATATATTTACATATTTCAGGACTTATATTGTTTGGGGAATTTAGCTCGAGGGTTGTTATCAGTTATCTACAAAAACAAATACGGGCGCCGCCTACCCAACATGCATGAGCGGTCTACATATAACGGATGCCGCCTATCTATTCTAGTTCTAAACGCGGTCAAGCACATAATGGGCGCCGCCTACCCATACATATGAAATGCGGTCCGACAAATAAGAGGGCGCCGTCTACCCTCGCATGCAATCCGGTCGAACATAAAGTAAAGTGCGTGGTATTTAAACATGCACTCTCATACAATAGCACATTGAACATACAAACAAATAATAGTCTATGTGGATAACAAAAGACTTCATAATTTCATTATGAAAATCATAATCCCATACTTATAATCTCTATGAAGAAATTGAAAATTTTGGACTTGATTGAAAATTCGAAAATTCTAGTGATCAAGTAGCAATTTTCGAAAACCCGAAGGACCTAATTGTAAATTTCAAAACTTGGAGGTGTTAAGTTCAATTATCAAAAGTGGAAGGACCTATTTGTAATAAACAATAAATTGATAAATTACAAATAAGCCTTTCAACTTAATACTAATTAATTCTTAACCCCTCTAGTTAATACTAATTACAATTAAGTCAAATTTATATTCCAAATATAAAATTCAATCCTCAAAATTTTCAAAAATTCGATTTTGGGTCAAATTCGAATTTAATTAATTTAAATAACCGGACCGAATCGGGGGCGGGATTAATCCCGCCCCTATACCCGCCTGCGACTCACAGGCGGGAGCGCCTGCGAATCGCAGCGACCTGCAATTCGCAGGTCGTGGCCTGCGAGTCGCAGGCGGTGGGTGGCGGCCGTGCCGCCACCCTCCCGATTAATTTAATTTATTTTTTTTTGAAAAATATAAATTCAAAATTTATATACAAACAAAAACTTTATAAAATCGAATTAACATACAATCAATTGTATCCACATAAACATAACAATCATACAACATATACGCATATACATAATCGATTAGCATGCGCTCTGATACCACTGTAAGAAAATAAGGTCAGAATTACCCCTGGGGTAGTGCAGCGGAATTTCGAAATTTTCTTAACATGCATACTAATAGATCATGCATATAACGTATATTGAATCACAACAGTTAGGAGACTTACAATACTCCAAAAGCTATTATTAAAACAGAATCGATAGCCCAATCGATATGATCTTCGTAATAGTCCGGTGTATCTTCTCCTTCGTTGAAGTCGAAGCTATCTAGTATGCTTTCTTGATTATCTGCAAGACAATAAGAGTTAGCTTCCAGCTCCTGTGAACCTCAACCTTGGTATCCATGGATGAACAACTTATCGAGAGAATGCTAGGATATTCTCGAGTCAAACTCTGTTGACCCGACAGAAGATGGCGGCGGCGGCGGTGGCTAAGGAGAGGTGGGAGAGATTTTTATTTTCTCTAAGAAGAATAGAAGAATGAATAATGCATAAAGCGTGTATGGAAAAAGCTATCTAATGATCTACTTATATAGTAGTCAATAGAAGCCTAAAGAACATTCTTTAAAACTTCTAAAAGGAATAAGAATTCTAATTCTTATTGCACAAGGTAACCAATTAATGTCTTGGTTCATTCCTAATTAAATCAAAACTCAATTAGGAAAAACTTGCCCCTTAAGTTTGAATGGAGGAAGGAGTCAAACTCCTTCCTCAATACACACACACGTGGCCGGCGTGGGAAGGGAGTAGGTGGGTCCCACTTTGGGACCCACTTGCAAGTCTTAGGCAATTCTAACTCTAATTAGATTTTGCCCATGTGCATATATTAATTCTTAATTAATATATCCTTTTGATTCCAACCTCTATTATATTTCTAAAATATAATCTTTAATTGTATTTCCCATAAATACAATTAATTAACCAATCCAATTAATATTTCCAAAATATTATTGAGCCACATACAATTATAATTAATTCCCAATTAATTATAATTCCATCTTCATGGTCATACGGATAAGCTGAATCACCACATAGTGTGACCCATAGGGCCTCAGTGTATTAAGCTAGTGACTTCACTAGGCATCATGGGATTCCTAGACGGTCCCATTTGCAATATTAATACATGAGGACGTTTGAAAGGTTTCTCAAAGCTACCCTTTCGTTGTAGAAGCCTGTTGCACTCAATACGGCGATGGTAAGGTCCATTCATCTGACTGACTCGAATGCATCTAGGATCGATGAAGTGTCTATCCCAATAATACATTCATCGGCGCCTTCAGGGAGTTGCTTGGTGAATTAGATATCTCTTATGACTATCATAATTATATCTGTACGCTGGCCAGCGGTTTAACCAACCACAACTATGAACGACTATGAGCAGTACTTCTCCAATGCTACACGCGAGAGATGAATCCTCACAGGATCACTTACCACCCACATTTGTAATATAGCCATAATCCCAGATAGGGTCGTGGCCAACTGCTTATGCAGAGCTGGCATTGGATTCCTTCCAAAGATATGGGGCAACAAATGTGATGATAAAGTCCTGAGAGTCTAAGGACGAATGGCATCACTTCGACAACTCCGGTTCACATAGACACTTCCGTATAGAGTATACATCGATGGGAGTATCCGGTGGGTTCTTCCATTGTTCGGTATCCTCCTCGAACAACTATGCTTAGTTATGGGAAGATCATGGATCCGTCTAACGATCCGTTCCGTGGTCGTGGGATCGACACACACTTGCTCTAAGAAGTATAACCTCCACGCATACTAATCTCAATTGCTTCATTCAGACCCCTACATCCGAGATGAACTTCGACTTGGGAGAATTTGGGATAGATGATGAATGTGTATTTTACACTTTCATTCGAGTCTTTTTCACCTAATTTAGCTATCCTCTATGTTAATTTAGCTATATTTTAGTACATTTTATTAGAATAGTGTCACGTTTCCCTTTAGATTTTATTTTACAGGTTTTGGTTGAAATTCGGAGATTTACGGGCAATTATATTGAAGTCCACAAGGAATTGGTGTTCCAGAAGCCTATTTGGAGTATCTGAAGGTTTCCGGATAGGATTTGGAGTCTAGGGGTCGAATTTGGAGGTTAGAAGGCCATTAGAAGTCTGAAACCGAGTCCGAAAAGGTGAAGAAATCCAAAACCGCATCGAAAACGCGGAAATTCCGCGTTTACACTGTGGGGCGAACCGCCGGAACCCTGGGGCGAACCGCCCCAGAGATATTTCGGGCCTATATATAGTTGCGAGTTTTCTCTCCGAAAATCATATCTTTCCAAGCCTACTTTCTCACCTCTCTCTATAGTTTTAGGTAGGAACTTCCCGGGGCCTGTCCTGGGAGTTCCATAGCTTAGGGGATACTTTTTCATAGCAGATTGGAGCGCATAGGATCGCAATCATCCGGAGATTGACAACTTTCGGTAACTTTGTATCGTACAACTTTTATCTACTTATTTTATTCTTCTTTCAATATGTTTTCTTCTATGATTGCTATTGATTGCATGCCTATTATGAGTAGCTAAATTTATCGTTGGTGGTAGTATGTGAATTCTTAGCGAGGGAAGATAATCATGCTAATGGCTATATCGCGCATTATACTCCGTGTCATTGCTTTATTTCGTTGATCAGTTGAACACCAAAATTCTCGTATGTTGTATTGATCATTATGCACACTTGGACACTTGTCGGCCAATCAGACCAAATTATCTTCGTAGTGTTGAATGATTACGGAACACAATAGGACGTTAGTTGTTGACAAGTCAGACCCATATTATCTTCGTAGTGCTTAATACTTGCAACAGGACACAAGATTGATTCAAAGATCTCTATGCAAGACCAAGGAATTTATGCATGATTATCGACCCATTATGTTAAGAAGGACCATACTATCACCAATCTCCATTATCTGCTTGAAAACCCCCTATTGCTTTCTATCTGCTGTTTTATATTTTCTTGTTAAATAGATAAAGCTAGTTATAGTCCTGAGAGAATGACACTCGAGTCATTCTACTACTACACTACGGTTTTCGTTGTAGTTGTGGATTGCCTTTGGCTAATTACAAATTTATTTGACTGAATCTGACACGTTCGTCAATAGATGATAATTCACATAGTTCCCACTAATTATGTGATCAGTCATCTATCCACATGGGACATGTTTGATATCTAAACAGACCAACCAGATAAAGATATGACATGTTGTAGGCCTGATGTAATATATAAATACGTAGGTAAACATAAACATGAATAAACAAACATATAATATATTACGTTGACTGTGAGATAGTACATATATGCCCTCAATAAAGGTTGTCTCTAGGACATATACACTATCAGGACTGCTGGTAGAGAAAGAAGTAATAGAGGAAGGGGTTACTCTCATGGTTCCTCTTCATCTGGTTTCACTGCAAATGAAGTTGAGGCTGAAGTTTCAAATACACTGAGCAATGAGCAGGTTGCGCAGCTCCAAAAGCTCCTAGCATTGAGTGAGAAACAGTCAGACAATGGAGGAACATCTGGTGCAGCAGGGATGCCAACAACCAACTTTGCTTCAGGTAAAATGCTTAGTTTATCTACTGAACCATGGTTGATTGATTCTGGTGCTTCACATCATTTTGTATGTTCCTTAAAATATTTGTCTGCTAATATTAGAGTTTTAAACTCAAAGGTACAGTTACCTAATAGTCTTACACAAGAAATTACTCATGTTGGAGATGTCATTATAAATGACAAAGTAGTATTAAAGGGAGCACTGTGTGTACCTGGTTTCAAATTGAATCTTGTGTCACTGAGTAAGATGTTGTCTGACAATGAGTTGACAGCTATCTTTACTAAGAATGATTGTATTTTCACACAGGAGCACACTCCGTGGACAACCTCATTGAGGAATATTGGGCAAGTTGATCATTTCAGAGGTCTATACAAGTTGAAGTTTCAAGAAGAAGAAGTAGTAGTTTCAGATTACCAGAATGCACTAGTCAATGTAGTTAGTTCAGTAGAGAAGAAGGCACTAGCCATGGAACCTGTAGAAGGTCCATCTCATGTTTCTAGCCATTTATGGCATTACAGATTAGGCCATCCCTCACCTGTTAGAGTGGATTTGCTAGCCAGAGAAATTAAGGGAATATCAAGTAGTGAGTTAGAGTATTGTAGCATTTGTCATTTGGCAAAGCAGAAAAAAAAGAAGTTCTCTTCAAGTAATACAATGACTATGTTTCCTTTTGATTTAATTCACTGTGATATCTGGGGGCCTATCTATATAAAAACATTAAATGGGCATGTCTATTTTGTGACCATAGTGGATGACTATACAAGAGTCACATGGATTCAACTGATAAAACAAAAAGGGGGTTTTACTCTTGGACCCCCCACTAGATAACACCTTTTTGTCTGAAGTACCATCGTATTTTTAATTACATCTGGGTCCATTCTCTCACCTGAGTTGACCACAAAATATTGGATTTTTCTCTCTCTTATATCCAAACAATGCCTTGACAATTTTCTATTTTCGTTTTCCTTTTTCTTTTTTCATTTTCTCTTTTCCCCTTTTTTTTTTCTTTCTTTTTTCAATCTTCTTCTTCAACTTAGTCACCGGATTCCGGTGACAAAAGCAAATCCGGTACCGGATTAATTGAATAAAATTTAAAAAAAAAAGAAAAAAGGGAAAAAGGAAAAAAAAAACACATTGTGACTTATTTCTGAATATTAATCTTGTTGAGATTGATTTGCAATAAGGTTTTGGACCAATTTGAAAATTTTAGAAGTTTTTAATGTCAATTTCATAAAATAGAAAATTTTGGGGGTCAATGTATAATAAACATAAATTAATATTGTTTGGTCAAAGCAAAATTCTGAATTTTGACCAGGGGCAAAAATGTACTTTCCACGTTTTAATTCGCGAAAAGTCGAATTCGTGGACTTGGATGTAATTAAAACTATCTAATGGTCCTTTGAACGTTATAAAAAATACGATGGTCACTTACATGTAATTTCGACATCTAACAGGGGGTCTAAAAGTAATGGACCCAAACAAAATCTGAAACACAACAAACTCTGAAAGCTTTTATAAATATGGTTCAAAATCAATTTAATGTTTCTGTAAAAGCTGTAAGAACAGACAATGGAACTGAGTTCAACAATTTGTCTTCTTTCTTCACAGATAAAGGCATAAAGCATCAGAAATCTTGTCCATATACACCAGAGCAAAACTCAGTGGTAGAAAGAAAACACCAACACATTTTGAATGTAGCAAGAGCTGTTCTCTTTCAAGCAAATCTGCCAAAAAGATTTTGGGGAGAAGCAGTACAAACTGTAGTCTATTTAATCAATAGAATACCTTCTCCTTATTTAAATGATAAAACTCTATTTGAGTTGCTTTATAAGAGAAAACCAGATTACTCTAACATCAGAGTATTTGGTTGTCTGTGTTTTGCATCTACTTTGTCAGTTAATAGAACAAAAATGGATCCCAGAGCTAGAAAGTCAGTATTTGTGGGATATCCAGTTGACTGCAAGGGATACAAATGCTATGATCTTAGCACAAGAAAAATATTCATTTCAAGAAATGTCTATTTTGCAGAAACAATTTTTCCCTTTGCGCAAGTGAAGAATGATGACAGCGAGATTCATTTAAACTTACTTGAAACCATATTTGATGAAATCCCAGCTAAAACTAGAATATCAAGAACAGATGAAAATGAAAATCAAGAGGTTCAGGATGACAGAGAAGTTCACAGCGAAAATAGTGAACAAACTCAAAATTCACAAGAACAACTCACTGAGAACATCAATGAGCAAGATCACATAAGTGATGACAACTCTGTGGAACAATTTCACACAGAGATCAATTTAGAAAGAAATAATAGAACTACTACACAAGATGAAAATGGTGAAGAAATAGAGGAACCTACTAGTGCAAGAAAAGGAAAAGAGACAAATTTGAGAAGATCAAGTAGAGATGTGAAATCTCCAAAACATTTGAAAGTTTTTCATCACTATTCAATTCCAAGAACAACTGATGCACCAGGAGCAAATACTGTGATGAAAATAAGCACTGAGTATCCTCTACACAACTATCTAGGCTATGAGAGACTCTCCACAAGTCATAAAGCATATGCAGTTCAACTTTCATTGCTGGAAGAACCAGCTTCATATATGGAAGCTATACAGTTTGAACAATGGAGAGAAGCTATTAAAGAAGAATTAAGAGCCCTGAAAAACAATAAAACCTGGACTATAGTCAAGCTACTAGAAGGAGTTAAGCCAATAGGATGCAGATTTGTCTTCAAGACAAACTTGAACTCTGAAGGGAAAATAGACAAGTATAAAGCTAGGTTAGTTGCAAAGGGCTACACATAGCAGTATGGTCTAGATTACACAGAGACATTTAGTCCTGTAGCAAAATTAACTACCATAAAAGTTCTTTTAGCAATTGCAGCCAAGAGAAATTGGTTCTTAGAACAGCTAGATGTGCATAATGCCTTCTTGAATGGAGACCTGCAAGAAAATATTTACATGGTCTGTTGGTCCCTTTAAACAACAAGAAAAGACTAGAGGGGGGGGGGGTGAATAGTCTTTTCAAACTTTCGTCGTTTAAAACTTTCTCAGCAAGTACTTATTACTTTTCAGTAATGAGTTTGCTGATACTTAACTTTCTCAGCAAGCGTAAGTTACTTTCCAGTAACTTGGTTTGCTGATACTTAAAATCAGAGAGCGGAAGTCTTTGAAACAATAAGTGCTCTTTCAGCAAGTAAATGGTTTCAGCAAGTGAAGTGAGTGATTGTGTACAAACAGATATAATTTGCTGAAAGATAAATGCAGTAAGTAAATCACACAAACGCTTTTATAGTGGTATCTGAGAGTGGCGTAATCTCTCAACTAATCCACTTTGTCCTTTCTAGGACTGAATCCACTAAGATATGATTGAGGTTCCTTACATCTCCTATCTAAAGCGATTCAACAGAAACCAAAGCACACCAGCTTTGTCTCCAACCTAAACTAGAGAACTCAACCTTGTTCTCCACCAAACTTGGTACTTTTAATCAGCGAAACTATGCTCGATTAAGTTCCCCCTGAATATCACGCCTGAAAGGGTTTATTTTCAGTTAGAGAGTTTTGGGGTGAGATGACTTAATTATAACGTATTCAGTTACAACAAGTAATCTAAGAAACACAACTTGGAATACTTTGCAGTAAACAAGTTTGATTGTTTCTAGTGTCAAGACTTGTTCTTGTTCGAAAGAAAGAACACTTAACTAATTTCTTAGCCGAGTTTGTTCCACTTCTTCACAAGTAGCTTTTTCAAGCTTTAAGTCTTGGAACGGATCAATGGCAGTAAGAGTGAGAGTTTTTAAGCACAAGTGAGAGTTTGATCACGTTGTTGACACACTTCAACTCTTTGCCGGATGACCTCTATTTATAGTGCAAGTAAGGAGCCGTTTGAATTTCAAATCCTAAGGCTTTTGTTCCTTAACATGTCACTATCTTGCTTTTGTACTTTCAGCAACTACTTTGTTTGTCTTCTAGTCTTCATGCATGCTTTGCATTAAATGCGCCTTTGAATAGAATTCAAACAGTAACTTTGGAGCGCAAATTCATGTACATTCAGCAAGAGGTCACATATGTTCATCAGCAAGTGTTCAGTCTCAGTTTCAGCAAGCACAACCTACTCTGTCTTTCAGATTTTCACTTATGCAATGTTGTTGCTGAACATTCCACTTTCTGAGCAACACGTGCCTTACCAGTCTTCAACAATCTTCAAGTCTTCAAGTCTTCAAATCTTCAATTCTTCAGATCTTCAAAAGTCTTCAAGATTCTGACCGGTTTCTTATTTGCTTCAATAATTTGTTTGTAATAAACAAAATATATCTTCAGCAAATGCTTCAATAGGTCATTTTCTTTTCAGAAAATAAGATTCATTAAAGCTAAGCATCAATAAGATATTTTCTTTTCAGAAAATAAAATACATCATACGCAAAAGAAATAACTTATCTAATACCTAACTAAGTCATCAGCAAACGTTCCTCTTTTACAATGTCCTTAAAATTCTAAATTCCTATGGACCTTAAGAGTACTAGTTACTGGACTGTTCTTAATTTAGCATGGTTAATTGCTTATCAAAATTACAAGTTTCCTAACATGGTCCTTCCACCAGGTCTCTCAATTCAGAGGGAGAAAGATTACAATGATGAACCAAACAAACTAGTATGCAAACTAAATAAGGCACTGTATGGCCTTAAACAAGCTTCAAGGTAATGGAACTTGAAACTTACAAAATTTCTTCTAGAAATTGGTTTTGTTCAATCCAAAACTGAATACACACTATTTTGCAAGCATACTAAGACAGGCATCATTATAATAGCTGGGGATGATTACATAGAACTAGAGCAATTAAAAGTCAAGCTGCAAGAAACCTTTAAAATAAGACTCTTGGGAAAAATGAAATATTTTTTTGGTTTGGAAGTGGCCAGAAACCAAAAAGGTATACATCTTTCACAAAGAAAATATGCACCAGAAATCATAGAAGCAACTGGATTGATTGGATGTAAACCAACTGTGAATCTAATTGAAAAAAATCATCAAATGAAAGCTTTTGATCCAAAGACAGATTCAATATCTATCTTGTTGAAAGATGCAGCTCCTTACAGAAGATTATTAGGCAAGCTCACCTATCTAACCATAACCAGGCCAGATATCTCCTATGCAGTAGGAGTAATGAGTCAGTTTATGGAAAAACCAACTCTGAGTCATATTGAAAGCTTGCTTAGAATAGTGAAGTATCTAAAGAATGACATTGGCAATGGAATAATGTTCAACTCAAATCTAAATGAAGAGTTGATTGCTTACAGTGATTCTGATTTTGGAGGGTGTCAAGACACAAGAAGATCAACAACTGGTTACTGCGTCTTATTTGGTGATTCATTAGTTAGCTGGAAATCTAAAAAGCAACAGACAGTAAGCAAATCAACAGCTGAAGCAGAGTACATAGCTGTATCACAAACAACATGTGAAGTTGTGTGGCTAATTAACTTGTTCAAAGACTTCTCAATAGAAATTCGAAAGCCAGTTGTATTATATTGTGACAATCAATCAGCTGTTCACTTAACCAAGAATCCAGTGTTTCATGAAAGAACGAAACACATAGAGATAGACTGTCACTATGTAAGAGAAAAGATTGAAGAAGGGATCATTAAAGTTCTACATATCTCTTCTAAAAATCAACTAGCAGACGTGTTCACGAAAGGAATTTTAGGAGAAAACTTGTTAAAATTCTTTGGCAAGATGGGAGTTGCGAATATCTACACTCCAATCTTTAGAGCGAGTATTAGAAATCATGAGTGTGAAGAGACAGAAGCCATTGATGTTGCCGGAGTTACAGAGAAGAAACGAAGAACTGGAACAGAGCACGAACCAAGCCCCAAGCGAATCAAGAACGTTGCAGAGTGTCATGGAGCGCGGGAACAAGCGACTTAGTCACATCACATCATAGCCCTTTGGAGGGATTCGTGGATTTCTACCACACTGGATCAACAATAGTACCAAATTAGTACTACTCTGTACTAATTAGGGTTCTTCCGTGCTCACACAATTCTTCACGCAAATTTGCTCTTGTAACGTAGTGAATAGGGAAATTCATTGAGGGTTTCGTGAGATTGTACCGTTAGGAGCATATTCCTTTTTCATTTCAGTATCAAATATAGATTAGGGCAACATCTGAGCTTCTATATAAGAAGCAGTGTAATAGGCTCTGTTCTTCACCAATTTCCGCCGCAATAATACACAACTTTTTCTATGTTTTTTGTTACAACGCCTCATCATCGGCCATACTCTTCGCTTGACATGGTTGATAGTTGGAGGTCTGATTCGTTTGATCTGGAAAATGGTTAACTTGATGATAAGACCATTTAATTAGTGCCAAGAGAAGAATATTTGGACCAGAGGTCGTCATGTGTAATAGAGGACGCCTTAATCCCGTGAAGACATTAAGACGATTTTGTCATTTCAATTACATAATTAACACTTTTAAATATGTACTACTTCTAGTAACGATTTATTTATGTTAGTATTGACTATGAAGTTATATTATTATCAACCGGCCAGGATTAAAGTTTGGTGGATAGAAAAGTGCTAATTAAATTATTTTTTGGAACTGATCGAGTCCTTAACTAAGATTTATTTATGATTATACAACCATCGATATTAGTTGTATAACGTACTAATACGTAAAACATTTTTTTTCTTTTTATTCCGATAAAGAAATTGTTTGGTGAATAGTCGAAAATTAAACTCCACACCAATACTCTTGTTCAAATAGATACGTATTGCTTAACACAAAATTTTGTTAAAGATATATATATATTGTTTGTGTGTGAAGTTCGATCGACCTTATATACTTTTTGATTGGGTTAAGAATATCTCCGTCAACAAAGCCTTATTTGGTGATGTTCTTGAAACAATACCTATATACTACATGGTAGTCTTTTTTATTAATGAATATTCGGGTGTGGCTAGACACTATAATGTCGAAATTGGTAGTGTACGTGTGGAAAACGATCGAAATCCAGACTATAATGATAAGGTCTAGAGAATCATTATATGGCCTCGTCAGAGCGAATTGCATTTTTGGTCGCTTAATTAATGGTCCCTCATGAATTTGGTCCTTACTTTTTTTTTTTTTTTTGCACATTTAGTCCCATGGACCGTATTTTATACGTAGTTCATACGAATTTTACAAATCTAAGTCATTTTATTTTTAAAAAACCTCAGAAAAGTCCCTATAAGTTTAATTAAATAACAGAAAATCCAAAAAAATAAAAATAAAATTGTTCCTTTTTATTGTTATTTTCTTTATAATTTTTATTTTTATTTAATTTTTAATTTTGTCATTTTTTTTATTATGGTTTAGTAATTCATTGTCCCATCAAATGTTTATTTTTATAAGTTTTGTTGATCATATTTTTCGATTGTTGAATAGTAATTTCAAGAAAATAATTCAATCTCGGGACTATTTAATATAATTTTTACAATAAATAATTTATAAATTATTTGGGAACAAGGAAAAGTGCACAAAATCAAATCAAAAAAATTTAACCTGGACTCATGAGTACTATATAATAAAAATAAGTACTATTTATGTCACACTTTAAGTTTAACCCCTTGACTTTTTTTTTTTTTCTGAATTATTATGAAAATATAATAGCTTATATTTTAACTCGTTTGAATTTGGAAACTTACATTGTTATTGTTTGAATTATTATGAAAATATAATAGCTTATAATTTTCAACTTTAGGACCAAAATTTAAAATTTTATAAAGTATTGTGGGGTAGTGTGAGATAATCTTGAACATTTAGGGTCTTTTTACAATTTTATTTAGGGGTAATTTTGAAGTTTATAAAATATTGAGGCAAATTGGTAATAAATTAAACTTATGGGATCAAAAATGCATATACTATTTCATATAATTTGATGTATTTTGTGTATAAAGGACTAAAAGTGTAAAAAATAAAAAAAAGTAGGGACCAAAACCGTGGGGAACCATTAATTAAGGGACCAAAAATGCAATTCACTCGTTATTCAGACAAATCTTGTAAGCGATACCTTAAAGTTTCAGCTTCGTGGTTCAGAACTATACTTGAGAGCTTGTCCTGTTTAAGATGCACAAGTTATTCGTACTAGTGTTACTTGTTGCCGAATACTACTGGAGTAGAATGAATGGTATTACAGTATTACTCATACAAGCGATGATCGATGTAATAAATTCGATCAGTTAAAATGATGTGATGTAATAAATTTGATCATCATGTTTGTGAGTCTTTTATAGTTCACTGATATATGCTCTATCAGAACTTGAACCAACTTCTCTCAAATTGAGCGAAATAACCACCCCTGCAGCTAGCTTTAATGTCAAGTGAGACTCTAATTGTATGTATGTATGTCTGGGCGACGATAAACGTAATTCAAATGTAGTGCATTCAAATAACTCTCTCCTTTAATATACAGACACTGACAGACAGATAACTTATGATGTTCAAATATACTCAGTTTCAACTGTTTTCTGTAGGGAATACTATATAATACAAACTCAAACTTGAAACAACGTACATAATTTTGACGGAGGTACACATATACATCGATTCTAAAGTTCATACTCTCTCACATTATTCTCCTCGTACATAGAATGAGGTTCAAGATTATCCAAAACATGCACTTGAGTACTTAATTTCTCAGTTTATATACGCTCAGGTTATTCACAAGAGGTGATTGATTGCTACACAAAACATGCATTACTAAGAGCTTTAGATTCCAGCTAGGTTGATTCACGATCGAGTATCAGTGACCATGCATACTCAATTGTATTTTTCCAGGTGACTGAAATTCCAAGTCTTCTTCATCAACTGATGATTCTGCAGCTTTCTCAGGTTCCCCGACCGAAGTAACTATTTCCTTCTTTTATCCCCAGAGTACTCCGTATAGTCCCATCACAATCAAAACCGATCCCACAACTCTGCAACATTCAAACCAGCAAATGTAACTTAATGCATCTCATGCCATATCATTTAAATTAATCGAAAGAACATAATATATGTAAAATGTTGGATCAATTGTGCTTACGTACGTTCCAGTATATATAGCTTCACACTGAACGCTTGCCATCATACACATATATCATGGTCGAACATAAATCCAACGACAACACACTGAACGCTTGCCATCATATACATCAACGCTGAACTTGAGTATGGAGCACTATACTTCTGGCTAACTCTAGTCTGCAGGAATTCATGAACATTAGTTCGATGATGATACAGTTTTCGTACAATTTAATAAACATGGCATCAAAATTCAAATAGTGGAGTACTAACTAACTTGGATGATCAACCATATGGCCCACGTAAAGGCGCTGATGATGAGAAGAGGCCCCAAAACCAAGTTAACATGGTTCATAGAATCCTTGGTTCCCGTCCTTTCTGCGTATTCCCAATGAATATGTGACTTACCGATGGGAACAACAGGTCCATTGTAAAATGACAGCAATATGGCACCACCAACACAAGCTACAGTTTCCACTACTTTTACCTGCCCTGCCTTGCTCCTTATCCCCAACTTTTCCAGCCTTCCAAGAACAAAATCGATCAACATATTAGGCCATGTAGCAGCTGAACTTTCCGATGTCCTGTAAGCTTCGGCTGCTAGTTTTGTTAAAAGGTTCAAGATAGCAGGGAAGTATTTTGTCTATAGAGAGACAAGACCATACAACTGCAAGATAAAGAAGAGCCAGTAATAACAGTGTTAGCTATATATTGTTCCAACTGATCCTGAGAGAAATTAAGCCACCAAGTGAAAAGTTCTATGTTGGGAACCCCATACCACCTAAGAAACAGAAAGAATGCCATTCAACACCCCCAACTACCTCTCCTTGAGCAACACCAACATGTTCATTTCAGGATGAAACATCCATTATAGAACATACTCAAGAAGGCTATCTTCAGCCAGTGTATTAAGTCTCGACAGTGTAATAAATTTGGGTGTACAACGGAGGAGTACAAATCTGGCAGAAGCTTGTGAGGTGGTTCAACACCAGGTACGTGGAACTGGATAGAGAATGTATCGCCAAAGACAGCGAGGTTTGTTGCATTAAGAATGTACCAGACCTTAAAGAAGCACGGATTAAGAGATGCAGCAATAAAAGCATTTACCAAAGAAGGAGAAGAGAATGAAGAACATGCTAGTGATCAGGTCAATGACAAAGGAAATGAGGAACTAATCGGCACGGAGTACCTGATGAAGGATGGTTTACTGATTATCTTCGTAAAATGGCAAAAATCCTTCCCCCCCCCCCCCCCCCATACCTCAGCAGGTAAATTGTATGAGAGTGAGACACTCGAGCTGCTCAACCTCCGCTCTGAGTTGAGAATGCAGGAACTCGGCCCAGTGGCATGATCAGATCTTTTATTAGCTCATATTCTTCGGCGCTGATCTGAGCACCTTCCAGTACCTAAAAGTTCACAACAAAAACATCTGGTAACTATACATAAATTCACTATTACATAATAAGCGCATATCATGACTTTTCAAAATAACAAAATGTTCACTTCTCAATTTCAGAAAGTGATATGAAATGCTAAGAGGTAGAATTGAAAAGTTGAGAACATGGTTAACAAAGGAAAAGAGAATACTAGTTTGATCATTTCTCCATAGTATATGGTTTCTTTCACACCCCATGATATAGTATCATCTTAGTAGCTATTACATGGAACATGCACGGTTCAATTGCTAAATACTACAGTAAACAATAGTATAATATCTTCATGAATCAGCTGAGAACTTGCAGACAAGAAGGTGAGTACTATTTATCAATGAATTTTCCAGACATTTTTTTAATGTATTCCAATCTTCTTCACATACCATTCCTTTTTCAAGAGTAGATACTGGAATACGCAGTCTCAGATCCGCAACAAGTCCAGGCAATGCTTGGGATAGGCAGACACCCAGAGTTCGCTTAATCTCTGACGAGAGTCCATCTGCAAAACTATCTTGTGTGGATATTCCCATCCATTGACAGATAAGAACTCTTCATGAAAACTCTTGTCCCGTCCATATACATAGGCTAAGGATGATGACGATAACCAGGCAAAGAGTGCCATAAACATTGTAGAGAAAGGTGATAACTGAAATAAGAGTATGCAAATTTAACGTTGGAAATTAAGAGGATAGGATAAAACCATAAAAGATATATGATAATAGGACAAACACTTACATCTAAACTAAACCCTTCTGGTGGACGGTCATACCAAGATTCATCAGAGTCGAGCAGATCAGCATCAGAAAATCCGGGTTTTGGAGGCCACTTTAAAACATCTACGTCTGTCTCCAAATCACCATTATTCTCTTGAAATTTCGCTTCATCCACATCATGACCAGGGGGTAACATCGTTATACCTGCTTCAGACATTGCATGCCGAAAAAATGAAAACTACATTAGTAAATTATGACAAAATAAATCAGTTAAACGTTCAAATTCAATGATGGGGGCAAGAAGAAAATCATACAGGCATCTGGTACATCAGATTTCCCTGAAGCTTGGCTAAGACCCATTGCACAGGCCTCAACAGATACAAATTTATACGAATCATCACCGACTTCCCTTATCTGTAGATGATGCCTCTGTTTCAAAAACTCATCCCCCAACTTACGTACACATATATTTTCAAAGCAAAAACAGATGAATATAAACTGCATCTTTAACAATCAGCTGCACTTCATCTTTAACAACAAACAAAACAAGCAAGCTTCAAAAACTCATCCCCCAACTTACGTACACATATATTTTCAAAGCAAAAACAGATGAATATATGTAGATGCTTGAGTTCAACATATCTACCAATCTACAACATATACTATACTGTTGCCTTTCCACTTCGATTAATTATAGCACTGAAGTTCCGTTAACAATACACTAATTAACCAATACAATATTCCAATTTATCACGATTCAGCCATTGACGCATTCTAACTAACAGGTGGTAGGCTGCTGGTAGTCGAAGAAAATTGAACAAAAAGTAACATCGAAATTGCAGCGAACATGACGACACCACCTTCACAGTTATTGGCTCGGATTCACCCCGCTAGCTAGCAACTCCATTAATGTCGATGATCAGTCCAAGCGAGTTTGTGACAAATCACGTACCCAACTGTATATATATGTCAATTCTACATTTCTACTCTACTTATTAAGCTTATTTTCCATCTCCACGTCTTATATTGTTTGAGCATTACAAATTCATTATGGTCGAATTGAAACCACATTAAGTATGTCATTTGAATTAAAATTAACTGTACACAGTATTGTCAAATTCAATCCTTTTATTAGAAAGAAAAAATAAATAAATAAATAAATGAAATTGATTAAAAATCAAGAAACGTTCCAAAAATTAAAGATGGAAACATTGAAGAACACAAAAGAATGAATGAATCCCATTGTAGATTAATTGTTCCATGATCAGTTGGGAACACGGCAATTGTTCCTGATCTCGCCCTGTTTTCCGGTAAGCACCTCAATGTTACCCAACTTCACCATTGCAGCTGCAAACTTCTTAACCCAGGCAAGATTTTTCTTAGCATTGTGCGCAACTGCTTTCGCTGTCAAGGGGGTGGTCAGCAACGCCTGATCAGAATTCATCAAGCCCCGTTTCATCTCCAGGCCAACGTAGTACTTGTTGTCCAAGACATACGGAGTCAACGAATCTTCATTAATTACTCTATGTTGATTGACAGTATGTGGAGGGCAGATTTTTCTCAAGAAAGACCCATACTTGTGGTCCATAGTGGGGTCTATGGTGGGGTACAGGCGGTTAGAAAAGGAAGGGCAGTGAGCCCTGCCGATAGAGTGGGCCCCAGAGAGTGTCACCATCTCGTCGAGAGAGAGTCCCTTCCTTGCAAAGTTGTCCATGAGTTGGGTGGCATTGAAGAAAGGTGATGGCAAATTGGATTGGGGTTCGTCTATCAGGGACACACGACCATCGCGTCGTCCTGAAAGGACTTGGTAGTTTATCCCTCCTACTTTATTGGCACTGTCACGAGTTGCGAATGCTATAATGTCAGCACAAGACACGGTTTTGGGGCAACGAACCTCCAGTTCGGCTTTAATAGCGTCTATTACTTCAAATCCGCGTAGACTTCTGTCTATTTTGCTTTGTTTCTCCGAGTTAGGTCCGTCTAACAGCACCGAAGCATCACAACCCTGCATATAGACTCATCAGAAAGAATTAATTAAACTTTATATATGTTGAAATTAACCACCTGAATATTTATTTAAACATATATACGAGTACGTACCCTGACAAAGCAGTTGTGGAAGTGCAACCTGATAAGTCCAGCTTCAATGCCGGGGTTCTTTGAAGCGAACTTGTTGACGTGCTGTTGATAAGGAAAATATGTCTAGTTCGTATCGGACGTTCCACCACGAACTAAGAGGCTTCGCAAGTACAAGCGTCGGTGGAAGACCGCGAACCTAGAGGATCCGAACCTTGAATCATGTGGACCTTTAGGGCATTTTTACAAATGTGCCTAATTCATTAAAATAACTCCTTCTAGAGAGGGAGAGATTTGGAGGTCCGGAACGATGGTCGGAGAGACAAGGAGCATTACTCAAGCACTTGACAGGTTAGAGTGTACGAAGCTCATTTATTACGAAGCTTAAATACTTGTTTGTATTGTCTTACAATTGGATCAGGACGAGGTTCGCATCACAACAACATAGAGAGAAAGGACAAGAGAAGTGTGGAATTTTCTAGATAGCACAAGAAGATACAGATAGATGGGCCCGGCCCAAGCCCATAAAGGACAACGTTGGGCCTACTCAACATGTATGGACGAATGAGAAGCTGACAGATGGAAGCAGGAGATTGGGTCGACCTAGGGTTTGACATCAACTATATAAGGGCACCATTTCCAAAGAAAAAGGTAACTGGACTTAATTAAGTACATTTATTACTCTAAAGACAAGGAGAACCTACAAGCTCCTTCAAAAGTAAAGTCTCGCACCGGCTTGACTTAGGCAAGCCGGAGATAAACACACATCCACACGCGCCTTTTTAATCTCAGGTGCTCTATTGGACGTCAAGGGTCAGAAGACTTGGATACCCGCAGTAACAAGATTCGTGTGTTGTGTAAAATCATGGTGACTTAGAGAGTTTTGTAGTTCTTTATAGTTTGAGAAGTTTGTAATTTAAGAGCGTCTGTAATCTTTTTAGATCTTACATCTACACGTGCTTTCGAACAATTGCTTCTGCTCTGGGGCGGGACTTTGTGTAGAATCCAACTCTAAGTGGTGCACTCGACGACGCCGTAGAACTCATGATGACCAAGACAAACAAACAAAGCAAGGCAATGCGTTGCGAAGTGGAAGCTGCCATTGTGATCGATGTGCAAATTTGGATCGATGTATGGAAAGTTGATTTTGCAGCTTCTTTTGAATACTTTAGCTTGAGTATTTATAGGTGAATGAGCTAATTGGAACAAGAAGAACAATAATTAGTCAATACGAAGAACAATAAGTCAATAACAGTAAGCAACTACTTGCAAATATTGTACTGATAAAAGAAAGAATGGGGGTAAAATTTGGAGCTTACATGGATCAGATCAGGTCACGTCTTTCTTGATAATTGTGGAGTACATAATACAAAGGCGAGAGGGGCGTATATATAGGATCGGAGTACAAGTATCGACCATCATGGCCAGATTCCGAATCCAAATTAGAGTGAAAGCTCAAAGTAAACTAGGACAAAGGCATATGCTAGCTGTCTTATACAATTACCTTTATGATTCTTGTTTCTTCTCCATAATTCTTAACAAGATCATGGGTCGGTGGTCACCATATTCAAATGGATATACTTACTAACTTTGGAATTGTAATTCATTTAGAAAGGGGCTATTACATTTGGTACCTCTGTTATTGTCATCAATTACAGATTAGTTCACTTATATTTTTTATTACATATTAATCCATACTATATAAACTTAATTATAGATGAACCCACGAATTTGACTTTATGCGCTCTAAGCCCTGGAAAAGACAATTTCACCCCTGCCGGAATTTCAGATTCTGAAAAGGCCAAACAACATGAAGTTCCATTTATTACAAATTTACCCCAAATGTTTTAATCTTTACAATATTAACACAAACAATTTAGAAATTAACCCACATAATTTAGTTATACTTCAAAATAGCCTACAAAATAATTTTAAAACAAACCCCTACAAAAATTGAATTTCAAAATGAGTCCCAAATTTTATTTTTTTCCTTTTCTTTATTTCTTTTTTCATTTTTCTCTTTTCTTCCTTCTTTCTTTGTTTTCTCATTTTTCTTTTACTTTTTTTTTTAAACCGAACTCCGGTACCGGAGTTGCAGCTCCGATTGGAGCTGTGGTAAGCTCCAATCGGAGCTTAACAAAGCTCCGATTGGAGCTTTGCACAGCTCCAATCGGTTAAGGGTTAAGGGTCTATTTGGTTGATACATTTTGAAAAAAGAAAAGAAAGAAAAAGGAAAAATTAAATGGTTAAGGGTCTGTTTGGTTGATACATTTTAAGGAGAGAGAGTATGCCGGAGTCAATGTCGTCCGGTCACCTGGGTTTATTTGTAATTGTCTGTGATAGTTGGGTCCAGATGCAAAGATTACGTTTAGTGGGGGTACCAAACGTAATTATATCTTTTAGAAAAGGAAACTAAGTTCAGAAGGCATAATCTATAGACTAAAAGAGTTTTTCCTTATTATTATTATTATTATTATTATTATTATTATTATTATTATTATTATTATTATTATTATTATTATTATTATTATTATTATTATTTTATTTTAATAATAATAAACATTTATTATCACTCAAAATTGGAAGAGAGACGGGAGACAAGCGGTGCTCCCACCCCTTTCTGAATACAAAAACTAAGTCTCGAAAAAAAGGAAAATACCACTTCTAACATTATTCGAAAGACTAACACATAAATGCCTGAGGCACGAAAGACTAGCCAACGCCTCCTGGTCGAGCTCCCCAAATGTAGAGAAGGCAAAAGGGATGAACGAATAGTCGTGGTCTGCACACTTGGAAGAGTACTTCCTCATCTTCTTCTGGACGGCGATCTGCACAGCCATTCCAGGAGCCCAAGAATCCACTCCCCTACCAGCAAAAGGAGAGACACCGGTGACATCCAAACAAGCATCTTTGCCCTGGGACCAATTGTACAACAACAGGTCTGCTGGACGGAGGTCGCGTCCATCATCGGAAAGGAAACCCAAAGGGACCTCTTTTCGCACAGCAACACCAACCTTAGAGCAGATGTCAGCCAATGTATCACGCACAAGATTGTGCCGGAACTTCACCCCCACCTCGCAAGAACAGTGAACAGCGTGGTCCTCCCACTGGTCCATCTGATGTACATGACAACTCGGGCAAGAGGAACCATCAGCAGGGAACAAAGGGACCGCCATGCGATAACACAACATCGCACGGAACTGTCTAGGGTTCATCTGCTGCCCCAACCCATCAATAGGAATGGTGAATAAGTAATCCTGCGCATGAGGGGCACGAACACAACTAAGAAGAACCTCCTGCCGACGACTCAAACCGAAATGTGACGTCAACTGTGCATCAATGACCCCAAAATAGCTCTTTGCTAGAGACTTCATGAACTAGGGGGCAGGAGAGCTAGAGGTAACAGAGAGAAGATCGACTCCCCAAAAGGCCGTGAAACCGTCAAGCGCCGACTGAAAGGTAGGACCAGAAGAAGCAAGCCCAGACCTCAACAGAATCCTATCCTGCAAAGAGCTAGACTGCAAGCGGGAGGCGAGAAAAGCATACTGACATCCTCCGCACATAGGACCCCGAGACCTCCAAGTCTGATGGGAAGAGTGGCAAGCCGCCACTGCCAATCCCCAAAACCAGGCCCTGAACCTGTAACGATCAACTCCAAGGAAGTACGCAAGGCCTGATCAAACTGAACTAAAGCAACACCACAGGACAAAGGAGGGCAGATCCTCAGAGCATAAGATAACTTCGCAACCCCCGCACAATTGCGAAGGAGAAAAAGCTTACACTGGGGGTCATCAAGCTTGCGAATGGCCTCCAATAAAGAGATGGTCTTGGAAACCCGACGCGCAACTAGATCACGGCAAAATCCAGAATCCGCACTAACAGAGCCCCCAAGGAGCTTGACACCCTGAAGCGGACGAGAGATAGAATCAGGGAAAAGGCCAGCCACCCTTCCACGAGGGTCCTCCACCGGCCAGAAAAGCCCCAAGGAGGTGAATAAACAGAAGCTAAACGGTCGCTCACCAACCCCAATCTGTCCCCAGGGTCCCTCCAACGTGCAATAGCACTAAAAATGTTTATTATTATTTTTTTTTCTTTTTTTTTTAATTATAAAACTAGACTTTTATTATTATTATTATTTATTTATTTTTATTATTTTTTTTTAATCTCATGTTGGGACTTGCGAACCGCATGCAGATCTCCAAGCTCGCGTAATAGTCTGGAAATTAATAACTAGAGCGATGTTAAACCGCAAGAGTGACAAGCTCAGACTCAGAATGCAAAGATCAAAATTTGCGCTCCATGGTAGTCGACTTCCAGACTCAGAATGCAAAGATCCAACATGCTCCTGGAGCATGTTGGAAGTGGAAGTCGACTACCTACGTTCTCCAAAGCAGAAGTTCAACTGTTGAAAGGATCCTTCGACTTTATAGGGGTCAATTATTATACTGTAGCAAACTATGCGCCGCGGAACGCAGCAAATAAAACTAACATTGAGAACTACTTAATTGACAGATTCTGGCTCGAGCTGATATTCTTAGTATGTGTTAGAGATAAATTAAGTGACATATATTAGGGCAATCATAGCAAGTATTGGGGTGGACGCAGTATATCATGCAAATTTTAGAAAATCTATCTTAAGCAACCAAGCCACCCTCTTGTGGTTTATTTCATTTCTAAAGATCCTACATTCGGGCAATCATAGCAAGTATTGGGGTGGACGCAATATATCGTGCAAATTTTAGAAAATCTTCTCTGCTTTATTATTGTAAATAATTCATCAATATCGGTCTTCTTCGTTTCATTCTTGATGATGAAACAGAAAACATTAAGGTCAATTAAGAATAAAGAACACAAGCACAATTGCCTGGTCTTAATATAGTACTCTCTCCGTCTCCGTCCAACTGTAATTTATCCACTTTGACTTTTTTCAGTCAACAGTTTTCAGCTTTGACTCTTGATTACTTTTAAATTATAATGATAAAGTATTTGGCGAAATCATATTATGAAAATATAGAACCTAAAGTTTCATAATATAGTTCTATTAAACTTTTTACCATTATAGTAAGAGTAATCAGGAGTCAAAGTTAAAAGTTGTTGACCGAAAAAGTCAAACTGGATAATTTGTACCGAGACAAACGGAATATATATTACTACTATAGTAATACAATATTACTTAATTAACGCAACGTATTTTTAATTTAGATGATCTCCAAGTACATGACCAACAAGGTGTGCCTATAAAAGGAATTGATGTGCAATCCATAGAAGTATTATTGTTTGAAAGTTATGTGGACGAAATCCTGGAGATAAATGAAGATTAGTACTGACTTATGAGGATGTGAATGAATGTCATGAAGCATAGCATTCAATCACTATGCATTTTTGGTATTATAGATTCTAGAATGATGTGAAGATTGGGTATTCTTGTCTTTAATCTTGAAATACAACAATGTTAACTACAGAAAATGCAAAGTTTCTTATATAGGAACCTGAAAATATTAGTAGTGAAAACCAAATGAATCTCACAAGTCACAAGTGCAGGTACATACTAAATTTCTATACAAAAACAATCTCAACAGTTTAAATGATCAGAAGTGGCTATTACAAAACCCTTCATCAGAAAAAATGTTGTCCCAGTGCTCAGATACAATTAGTATTAATGGGGTGGGGTGAGAGTGAGATGGGGCGCCCTTGTTAGACAGGATCTTTAATCCTTCTTGTAAACCAAAGTGGGGTAGTCGGGACTCCACATATTGTTCAGCACGTATGCTCTAATTTCATCCTGCAAATAAGCACAAGATCGTAAGATCTAACGACCTACATTTAACACCTCATTGAAGGATATGAAAGAAGTTACTCTGATGGGAATCCAAAGACAAACAAACTTGTGTAGATGAAGCTTACCGGACTAAGTTTCTGCAACTCTCGGGAATCCATTTCACGGTATCCTTCAGCCAGATCCTCTTCAATAGCTTCTTCAATGACTGCTGCAGCTACTTCCTTCGTTATATCACGTATTCTGTTGAACATTTAAATATTTAAGATATGTATTTGACCACACTGGTATTACAGATTATAGCAGATGAGGTCCTTGAATAACCTGGATATTGATGGATATATGACCCCTCGAAGTACTTCCTCGTCACTCATATATGCAGCAAGGCTGTAGTCAAACAAAAGAAAAAAGTTCATGACAACAACCATGCTTCAGACTTTCGAAACTTTTGGAAACCTCATTGAATATCTATAGTTGCAGAACAGACCATGATGCAGTTATCAGTTCAAATGGTTGGATAACATAGTAAAAAAGGACGGAACATTTCCATACATGATACAACAGCATCAGTTCTCGTTTTGTTATGCTCTCATTTTATTTCTATCCTAATAAGGCACAGAAGATCCATATAACTTGAACAAGGTGAGGCACGGTAGAGGCTGCCTGCTAATGCTGGTGAAATATTTTTCTTTGTTTATTACTCTTTTACATGGACATGCATGCAGAAAGTGCTGGCTTAAAAGACAAATTTATAACAATAGTATATAAATGAAAATTTTCAGTCCTGGAAATACCATTCAGCAGCTGCTTGTAGCATTCCATCTGAGACGATCTTTGATCCGGATAAAAGTGTTCCAAGTCCAATACTACACCAATTTCAAGCGTCAGGAAAAGGACAGTGCTAAGGGAAAAATAGATAGGTGACCATAATTATAAATTTCAATATCTTACCCTGGAAAGAGGAACATGTTGTTTGCCTGGTTGCAGTGGCCAACATGACCATTACCTGTAACAATAATTGAAAGTTGAAACAGTTTAGACGAATCAAATGATGAACCATGCAGACAATTATTCTCTTTCTTGTTTTGAGAAAGTAGACAATTATGTCACAGCAATCTTATAAGTTCCTTTTTCTGTTGATTTACATGCAGTTAGAAATATAAAGGAATATGAAATGAATGGGACACCTAAAGCCAGTTATAACACGCACCAAGATCAACGTGGTTAAATGGGCTTCCACTTCCAAATATGATGTTGTCACCGACTATGGAAAACGCTTCCTCCGGAGTACACTCAGCTAGAAAATCAAAGAGCATTTTCTCAATATATCTGGAGCTTTGGATGTCAAAAGAAAGATTCATGGTTGACCAATATTACCATTTTTTGTAGGGTTGGACATTGCGAAAATTGCTGGTCTAGTAGAAGTTGAACCTTTCATGGCTTCTAATACCTGGCAATGAAAGAAACACGTTAATTCTAGATACAGTTTCTACCATCACATATTGTATTCGATGAGAAATAAATGGGATTGACTTATGAAACAAGACCGACAGAATCATTTACATGAGAGATGACTACTATTGGAAGAATAGAAACAGATGGTGAAATATATTCTGTACCTCTTTAGAGAACAACCCTCCAACAGCAGACAAGCCAAGAAGCACATCCGGCTTTACCTGTTTAACCTGAATCGATGCAAAACAATTCATGTTTGATGGTTAAGTTGCAGCACCTAATTGTTTTCGTTTAGATATTCACTATATGCATGATTGTGGAAGATGGCCAAATATGACCGTAAAAGAAATTTCTGTGCAGTATCCATATTATATGATATGGTATTGACTATTGAGGCATGGTTGAGCAAACGAATGGGGCATAGCTGCAGTATCAATGCCCTTGCATATATGGGGACAATTAACTCTAAAACCAACTTTAATAAAGTTGAGCAATAATCACAAACTGTTTTAAGTAACAAGCATAATAACCTATATCTCAATTCTATAAGACTATAATAACTACCATTTGCATGTTCACAGTACAATTTTCTTTTGCTCTATATCTCAATTCTATAAGACTATAATAACTACCATTTGCATGTTCACAGTACAATTTTCTTTTGCTCTTATTCTTTTTCCTCCTAGAAAAGAAACTCACACACCCAAAACATACACCCCCTCACTCCCTAGGAGAGGCTCCAAACGGATTTGATCCTTTCTTAAGCATAAGAATGTAGCATGAAGTGGATTTTAAAATAATGCAATGGGTCCTGTCAATGTGTAAGCAGCCAAGTTTTATGTAAAATGTTAGATACTCATTTTCAACTAAAGAAAATACAAAAGTTTTTTGGTAGGGCTTTGCCCTGGAGAGGCGAGCCCAGGCCCGAGGGGGTTTTGGAAATTATTTTCAACCAGCAAAGACGTGCCTCGGTTAGTACCTCACTAGCTGCGTCGTTGCCCCAGGCGCAAAGGTTCTTTGTTGTTACTTATCTAATATATAATATGCAATATACTTAAACCAGTTTCTTTAGACGATGGGTTATAAACATATGTATCCAAACGTCTTTTATTATGGTACAGCAATGGCCCCTCCTAGTCCTTCTGTAAATGTTTGATGGAAGTTAATATACTAACCACATCAACAAGTTTTGCCCCTTCTGTCAGACCTTGACGTTCTATTTCTTTAACCCTCCTGGCAAATGGTCGAGCATCGGGATCAATGTTTTCACGTGCCTCTGTTATCAATCCCTGCATGACAGAAGTATTTTTACGTTTATCATTTGCAGTTAATGTAAAAGTAATATTCATAGCTATGCCAGAATAAAATGCAAAGAAGTCACCAACAATCTTATTTTCTACACTGAACTCTGGAGGGGTGGTCATTTTCTGAAATTCGAATCATATCCAGGTAGTTTGAGAAAAAAAACCAGATGTATTCAGTGGTTTTACAATGCATGAGGTACAAATGGATACTCTGCAGATAACACAACGAGTAATACTATGTTGTCATCAGAGGACCTGCTCCGAGCGGGCATCTACTTCGAGGAGCACATGAAATCTAGAGGACCTCTAGTCTTAATATATCAGAAATCAGATTTTTAAACAGTTTTTTAGACATTGAACATCAAAATATAGTAAGATCTATATCATTGATCATACATAACTTCACTTTTTCTACTAATACTAATTTCTTTGGTACTCTCAGTCCACCACCAACGAAATTTGTCTTTGGACATACCTTCCCCCCTTTTTTTGGTGGATCATGGTACAAGGTGTAATAATTTGTGAAATGATACTTCGACTTCGCATGGCCATTGAACTTAAATCATTAATTAGGATGGTAACTAAGAAATTATCAAAGACAGTGGACAACAAAAGCTAGGCACTATGCATCTCAAGGAAAAATATGCACAGCCGAAATTCAAGGATTTATTAACTCTTCTTGTAGACATGATTTTTAAAGGTCAAGAATACAAGCACAATGAAATTCTGGGATCACCCATCAGATGATGGAAATACCCGTGCATAATGCGAGTAGCTGGAAGCACATAACGACATGGCGCTAGATTTTCCAGCTTAGCTAATGCTCGGAGAAAAAAATACTTAATTCAGAACTTGAAAAATAAAATGCAAGAATTCATGCTATCGAGTCACAAAAGGTTACTTACATTAGCATCAACAACCCAGAATTGACAACTAGCACTTTCAAAAGCAACATCAGTGTCTCCTAGCATTCTGGCCATTGTTTTTCTTGCAGCATTGAGAACACCTATTCCTGCACTGTAATCACACACAAGAATAGTTCCCAAGGTCAGGAAAGAGAGGTTCGAGTTTATGAGAATGCTAAGCTTATGTGTGTTCACAAAGAAAAATTTTGTTATTATGTTGCGCAATCGAATGCTTTCATAGGAGCATAAACAAGTCCATTAGAAAGCTCTGCAAAATGGCTTACAATACCAATATATCTATTCTATCACATACACATGAAAAGGAAAGGGAAGGAAACTTAGCAGAAACACTACAGGCGACCCTCTTATATGGGACATTTTACTAGAATCGTCTCCTTTTTGCCATGAACTGCAACTACTACATACTTCTAAACATTGCCGAAATATACTCTTAATTAAAAGACCTATTAAAAATACAAAAGACAGATTTGAATAAAAGACCTATTTAACTAAAGTAAAATGCAATATCCTAAGCATTGTCTAATTGGCTTGATGACCAAAATTTGGAATGTATATACAAACATAAGTCCCTTCAATTCCCTGCATACTATCTTTTTGGCCCCAGGTTATTGATGTTGTAATGTTGTATGACATATTTGTTTCTGCAGTTTGACTACTACAAGTATACTCTAAACCAAAGCATTCTGCCTCAGACTTTAAAAAGAGGATATAGTTTATGTGGAACTAATCAAGAGATAGATCCATCATAAACCGACTAATTCATTATTATGCAAAAGTATCATATTGCACCTATAGTGATAAAACCAAGAAGGAACAAAAATCACCTTCCAGCACCAGCAACTACAATCTTCATTTTTGGGAAATCAATCATTGGTCTTCCTTGAGCCCTCACTGCTCCTAAAAGACCAGCAAGTGCGACTCCTGCAGTTCCCTGCAATGCAAAGACCACAAACATCACATCACCTATTCGTCTGATCAGTGGGAAGGTTACCCATCCTTCCACTAAATAGGTCAAAATATGATGAGATGATATGCTCAAGTCCAGCAGGGTTCAACTTATGATGCTCTTAAGTCTTATCCTCTACATTGAGCAACATATGAATGGCTAAATTATGCAAGTTCACTCCTGGAGATCCCTAAAAACTAGTCTTCGGCATATGCATCATATATATCATGATTGCATAGCTTTTAAATTGTCATGAGTGCTTGCATGATCTTGTTACAGGTGTGATGAAAATCTAGATATACAGTTGTGTTAGCTAGAAAAAGTCATGATGTAAACTAAGATGTCAAATTACCAAGAAAATAGTAAGACAGCTCTACATCTTGCTTCAGTAAATAAAAACAGATACAACCTTTTTTACTAGCATAAATTATCTATACAGATATATTAACTTTACATCATCTAAACATGATGATAGCATCTTACTTCTTGGAAAAATGGTAGCCCAAATGAGTTCTCTCTCCAACATCTATAGTTTTTCCGATTTACTGTTATTTAAATCCTTACTGTTCTATAGGTAATGCATCCATGTAAAGAAAATTTCTCAGCTCCAGAAAAGTTGACTTACCTGAACATCATCATTGAACATTCTATATTCATTCCTATATCTCTGAAGTAGCTTGAACGCCCACTTGCTTTGGAAATCTTCAAACTGCAAAACCATTAATAGTGGTTGAATAAAAGAAAGTACCCATAACAGTGGTTGAATAAAAGAAAGTGAAAGATAAATATAAATTAGCTAACAAGTCATGTAGCTATCAGAAGGCTCATTACTATCTAGCAAGTCAAGTAAAAGTGGTACCTGCACAATCACGTGTGGCCAGCGAGTAAAGACTGCTTCCATGAATTCATCAATGACAGCAATATATTCATCTCCTTCCAGGCGATGTCTCTGCAATCCTAGATCTGCAAGAAAATAAAGGTGAATAAACCTTGGTGTTAAACACATGGAGGAAACAAGAAAGAACTTCAGCAACATATCTAGCAAGGAGTCCTATCGAATTTTCCATTTAATTCAATAAATTTGGGGGGAGGGGGTAATTCAATTGAATTCTCAGTGATAGTACAAGTACCATATAACAACACAGTATTACTCCATCAACACAACATCGGGACCTTCAGAATTTAGGTTTGGGTTTCTAACCCGGATTGTCAAGATTTAGTTTCTCTGATGAAATGTGCTTTACTTTTTTTTTTTTTTTTTTTTTCTTTTGCAGAGTATACTGTATTAGAGAATGCAAAAACGAGTAATGGTGTTAGTACATGAAGTACATTCTTGGTGCTTGAGGAGTTAAATATGTGCTATGAATTGATTTCAGATGTACTTTGAGAAACATGTGAGCTACTGTTAGAGCAGTTAAGGTTTAGTGGCCATTCTAGTATTTGTACATTACCACAATCAATTGAACCCATAAATTTTCTGTGTATCAACATAATTTACATATAGGCACTGAGATCAGAGATCATGCATATGAAACTTAGTAGGATGACCAAAAAATATTGTAGGCTTGAAACCAAGAAAAGGAGAAGAAACAACTTTGCACCCAGAAGAAAGCATAAATGAAAAACATATGATAAATGAAAAGGCAAAACAATTCTGCAAGGAAAAACTTACTTTGAAACAACTCAAACTTTATCAGAACAAGATCAAGGAGATAAGAAATAAAAAACATACTTGAGATGCATATTAAATATCAACAGTAAAATTACAACATACATAAGGGATCTGTCAGAAGCTTCTCATTGTTGGTTCCAACATCAATCATCACAGGAAGTACCTGAAAATTTACAGAGTGAATGATACATGGTCCAAGTCAACTAGAGAAGACATACACACACACACAGAAAGCGGAAAGGGAATAAAAATGGAGATTGCAGGATAATTATTTTTCCTTTTTTAAAAAATAATGAAAATCACTCAGAAATTAGTACCCGCATCAAAGTGGGTGAATATTAATTCTTTCAGGTGGCTATTAATAAGAATTGGTAGAGATAGTGTGTCTTACAGGATAACGGTAGCCCAGAGGATAAATCTAGGTAACTCACTAAGATTCAAAAGGTACACGTCCAGTCAGCCATTGACATGCATGCTTATAAATTGCACAATGGTATTAAAAGAAATTCTTATACAGTTATACCAGGATTGAATTTCACAGATGGCTATACCCATAAAGGATACATATGGGAGATGCAGAAATTTTGCTCTCCTTATTTCATCCGTTCCTTCTTAAAATTTGTATCCTTTCCAGGATTTATAAATAGTCTAATGGATTCACGCCTCTGAAAAGGTTTTAAGTGTATATAGTATTATATTCCAAATTTCATGTGTCCTTTCAAGATTTATGATATAAATTGGCAAAATCAATCACACTCTGAGCTTCTTTATATTATATAGTAAATGTATATATGCAATGTAAGTGAAAAAGGGCCAAGATAGTACTCTCTGGGGGTTTATCCCTGCAGCTGCAACATAGAGATCCAATTTTCCAATTGAAATTCCAATTCCTTGAACTCCAAGATCTCCGAGACCCAATATTCTGCTTCCATCAGTTACAACAATCATATCAACCTACATTTTCAAAGTAACCAAAGAAGTAAGATAAAGTACGAGTTTTTTTTTTTTTTTTTTTTTTTAGAGTCAAGTCACCAGTGTAAACATTTTCATGTCCAATTTTGAGACTAAACCATCCAATCTACTGCAGGTAACACGTTCAGTTATCAAGTAATGAGCTGCCTGCCGACCAGTGACGGCTCAGCTATTACAGCTATCATGGGTGAATCACAAGCACATCTCTCAGACAAACAAAAAAAAAAAACACCAGAAAGTTCTAGTATTGAACTTGGCTACTTCAGATGTACATACCTGTTCTGCTGGCCAATTATAAACCATGGACATCATCTCCCCACGATCTTCAGCACTAAAGTACATACCCCTAGGTCGCCTAAACAAGCCACTGTACTTCTGACAGACGAGGCCAACCGTAGGTGTATATACTATGGGTGCATATTCCTCGATATGTTCAATGAGAACCTGTGAACAATATATTAGTAGTCAGACAACGAAATAAAAACAAGAACTACAGTACAGAGGCCACAGATACTTAGCAAACTAGTGCACCAAAACGTAAAACAAGTTACATCACCAAGATCTACTATTAGGAGCCATCCTACATTTACACAAACCCATACTAGAGAAGTAAAGTTTCAGAAGTGAAATCTAATAATGGACATTGATGGAGAAGAATAAAGAGATAAATTTCGGTGATCTAACAATGCCAGTCGTTTAATTATTTATTTTTTTTGACAGATTCCGCCTGCTCTATATGGAAAAGAAAGCCAATGAGACAGAAATAATCATCAAACACACACATCTATGAACTCACAAATATATGCTCCAACATTTGGTTTTGTTTATGAGCCCCATGTGGTTTTGTTTAATACTTCTATAGGTGTTTTAAAGCATAAGGCTACACTATTGACAGCTGGTTTGGGTGAGGGAAAAAAATATAGTGAAACAATTGAATCTTCACTACATTTATTTTCAGTCCACATCAGGGAAAGGCAAACCTGTTAGAATATGCAATAATTAGTGTCATTAGTTAGCAATATCTCCTGTGAAGAATAGTGGTTATCCTGTTGTTATTAAAACCTAGAATAAAGGCTAGATTAGAGGCTAACGTAGTTGTATATATACAGACATTATGTTAATGAGAAAGGCATGGGATTACATTCTTAACGTAGGAGAAGTCCAAACATCACTATGAATAATATCAAATGGCTTTATTATCCATTTGAAAGAATGAAATCCCATGCCTTTCTCATTAACATAATGTCTGTATATATACAACTACGTTAGCCTCTAATCTAGCCTTTATTCTAGGACTAATAACAACAGAATAATCACTATTCTTTACAAGAGATATTGCTAACTAATGCCACTAATTATTGCATATTCTAACAAAAACACATGCGCTAAGCGCTCCCAGCCTAAGCAATGGGAGGGGGAGAGTGGACATACATTGTACGCAGCCTCACCCATGCATTTGTGCAAAGAGGCTGTTTCCACAGACTCAACCCATGACATCTAGGTCACCAGCAGAGCACCTTTGCATTGTGCCAAGGCTCACTCTCATCAGGCAATGAATTTAAAATACAGTTATGGCATTAACGTTTCCACTTCACAATTAACTATGCCTAACAAAGTAACAATGCAGATTTATTATACTGAACAGTCAGCAACTATTACGTTACCGACATCATTTTAGATTTGAAAATGGTGATAGTGCAATTCCTGTTATGAATTTATTGTTTGACCTCAATGTTAGAAACTTATCAGACATGACAAACTGGACATACTGACCTTATAATACATTGTCTCGTTTCTATCGTGCAGCCGATTAAGGATGCGCCACTTAGCCAAACTGTATGGATCCGATGGCCCATCTCTAGCACTTAATTGAAGCCTCTTCAAGTCAGCCACTGCCATGGGAAAAAGGAAACTGTGAAAACGTTGAGCTATAAGCCAGTATTAAACTGTAATGAGACAAATCATGAACTTACTGAAGCGTTCAATTTGTTGTTCAGAGGACATGACATTCGGAGGCAGCAATCCACGAAGATCAAGCCGATCACGTTCAGTTATTGTAAATGCGGTTCCCTATATTTCAAGAACATAGATACAAAATTAATCATTACCTAACCTCAAAACGCACATACTGATCATTTAATAACCGCACAAGTGCAACTTGTAGTATCAAGCAACTCTATCTGATTGCCACCATTGTCACATTCCTCCTACCATTCGGTCATTATAAATGTAGTTCCATATATTTTAAGAACATAGAAACAAAACTAATCATTAACTAAGCACAAAACTCCCCAAACTAATCATTTATAATTACCGCATAAGCGCAACTACTAGTTTCAAGCAACTCTGTAAGATCACCACCAATGTCGCATTCCTCCACCCATCACTATGATAAGTTTATCAATTAGTACAACAAAGTGTTGAATCACTAGCCGCCTGCAGCTCAGTCGAATAGAACTAACTCGATGACTAGCTTCAAATTTCGAGCTCATCTTCTAAACTGAGCTAACTTACTACACACTCAAAAACAATCACCAAAAGGTTCCGTAATATACTTTTGACAAGCTGATAGTGACACTAAACTAGTCATTCAATCACCAAAATCATTTAATAACCGCATAAGCACAACTAATAGTTTCAAGCACTGTATGATCGCTACCAATGTCACTTTCCTCCTACCATCACTATGATAAGTTTATCAACTACAACATAAGTGTCAAATCACTAGTCGCCTGCAGCTCAGTCGAATAGAACTAACTCGAAAAATAGCTTCAAATTTCGAGCTCATCTTCTAAACTGAGCTAACTTACTACACACTCAAAAACCTAATCAAAAGTTCAAAACCTCAAACCATCAAAACATTACCAAAATCACAGATCACAATAATCAGCCAACTGCATAACCTAATGATCTAAACGACACAAATCATCAAACTCAAATTGAGCTTAAACAATCGAGTTTGATTTGATACCTTATTGAACCATGGATCGTGGAGAATATCGAGGCTCCGCTTGTGAACGATGGTAGGGCGATGGCCTTCAGTGGTGGTAAAGGATCTGGAGCCATTGAGAGCGGCAAGAGCTCTCTGATGCGACTGCAGACGCTGGAGCAAAGCCGAGGAGAGCTTCATCTGATGAGAGAAATTCACCATTTTCGTTGTGGTTTAGCTAGTGATCGCTGGCATATATATATGGAAATGGAATGTAGAAGTATAAGAATGAGATTCTGTTGTTACAGTGGAAAAGGGAGGTTTATGAATGGTTTTTATATGTAATCCGAAGACGGAAAGATTGAATTATTATGAACAGCGAATCAAAGTGTCTGCAGCAGCAATAATTTGGTGCTAAATTCAATTATTATGGAAAGAAATGGTCGTTTGGTGGGGGCGACGAAAAGTCAACTGGAGTGAGAGAGCTATATGCTGCTAGTCAAGTAGTCATAAATGGAGGAGTACCGTGTTGAATTGATTATGTAAATTGGCGAAAAAATCGGTTGGAGTGGAACGGTTTATCACAGAAATAGTCTCTTCAGTCTTGACTTTAATTTGTACCTTTGCAGCCGTTTGAACTAAGAAAAAAAAAAAAAAACCGTTAAATTTTAATATTTCTTTAACATTACTGACGTATTTATTGTCCATTCTAATAAATTTTTTCTATTTTTTATTGTAAACTTTTATCTCACAGTCATACCTGTCGACTGTGGATTTTACAAATGCATTGAACACATTATACAAACTACTACTTCAAATGTACGAATTTAGTCTAGAAATGCAGAGGGAGTATTACTGTTTTGGAGATTTGCAGTCTAGGCTTGTATGAGCCTAATTTTCCCTCAAAATTCTAATTTTAAATGAAAAATCAAATAGTGCAACTGTCTTGGGACGTATGAAATATAAACTTTAGAAGGGTATGAATGTATGTTTTATGAGAAAAACAAAACAAGTACAAAATTCATGGGATAAAACTTAAACTTCACTTACTTGTTTTCTTTTACATCACGTGCGTATTGTTTTATCGTTCATTTTAATAAATCTTCGTATTCTTTTTCTTGCAAACTTATATCTCGTAGTCACATAATTTTATTGTGGATATTACAACTAATCTAAACACATTATACAAACCAACTACATCGAACATAAGAATCTAAAAAAAATAAAAAATTGGAGGGATCATTATTGTTGTGAAGATTGCATTCTAATAAATTTTCGTGAATCTGCTCCATTAAAAAAAAATTGAAATGGCTAAGACTTTTATTCAATAACTTTGAGCATAAGAAATGTTCGTGGAAATACAAATCATACCGAGTACAACCTCCAAACCGGAAAAGTAAGAGAACAACATCACAACCTAGAACCAAAACATATATGTTATGACCGTGACGTAACTTTGCCCCCCCCCCCCCCCGGTCTAGTATGTCCATCTTCCTAGCAAGAGTCCGAGATCCAGGAAGTTTGCAAGCTGTACAAGTTGTACCACCAACTCTTAGTCAAGTCCAAAGGGGTGTGCATACCTTTCGTAGCAAGTTTAGGGGATTTAGCTAGAAACGAAATACGATATTCCCCTTTGAATCATGTGACAATCACGAACAATGGAGATGGCTCTTTACAAGCACGAAGGCTAGAGAGTCTATAGCTAGCTCAACTAGAGTACAAAAAGAAACAACTAGAAAACATCAAGATCCCATAACACGAACATGACTAGAACTCTAGAAGTCTTGCATATCAAAGCTCAATCATGAAAACCTTTGAGCAAGCCAAGATCCCCAAGAGTACGGAGATGGAAGCAGAAGAACCGAGGTATTACACCCTCACCAAGTGGCATGTAGATAACCAAACCGTAAGGAAGAGCATAACCACACCCCTAGAGGCGCCCCACACCAACACAACACACTCACACACCCCACACAACTTACATTGAATTAATTTGAAATTGACTCAAGTAAGCATAGAAAACCTATTCAATTCAAGCTTGGGTTTAGATTATGAAAGGTTTTGGTTGTATACTTGGGTTTGAATGTTACTTCAAGGTTTTGGTTAGATTTTTTGGTTGTGATAACCGGTATTCAATCACTTCTGATTATTATTCTCGGTTCTTAAACATTTTGGATTCAGAAAGACAAAATCTCTAATTATAATTCAATATCGAAGCTTCATTGGTTGAGGGGTTTAATTTAATGAATCTATTCATACTTTTTCCATTATTGCAAAAATTGAAGTTTTAGAAATTAGAATGCCTTATCAACGATTGCCGCTTCTTGAATGAATGAACAGATCGTTTTGTTGAGTAGATCCTTTCGTTGGTTTTCGGTTGTAAAGTGAATACTATATAATTAATATTTAAAGTATTTTTTATACCCAGGGGTAATATTAATTTCACGTTGAAATTTTAGGGGAGCATTTGGTGCGCTCGCAAGTCGATCGCCATGGCTGGTATATATGAGCCTGATTTTCCCTCAAAATTCCAATTTCGTGCATTTGTGTTAGAAATTGTTAGAAATTTTGCCTCAAAGGCTAAGCAACGGAGTTTTAAAATTTTTTATTTCTCACTAAACTGATAATGACTATATCACGTTTATTATTAACAGAAGAAGATTACTTACGTGTCTTCCAGCAGAGAAGCAAATTCACCACCTATCTGTTCGTCAATCTCCAGACAGAGCCTTGTAATTTCTTCGTCTGGTAACTGGTTGATCTCTTCGTCTTCTGAAAAAAATCTTCTTCAATGGAATCTCCAAGATTGTTCATCAACAGGCTTGATTGCTTCCTTCAACCTTAGTATCCACGGGCAATGTTTCTACCAAGAACACTAGGAGGTTCTTTTGTATTTTGAGCTCTGGAGAGAAAATGAGTTTCTGACTATCATAATATTTTCTACGTTTGATATGAATGAAGACTTATTTTCTTTCTTTCTGATTTAGTCAGTTAGTCAGTTCCAAAAATCACGTATGATTTTACCAAGCAAATCTAATTAATTGACTAGGAGACTTCAAAAGTCATCAACTAACCAACAAACAGATAATAATCAGATATATATCAGTCAACAGTCAAAAGAAGAGGGAAGAGATAAGTCACGTGGGACAGCTGAAAAGCTGTCCCATTTCGTTCTCTCTGGCGCGTGCAAAGCAAGCGCCACTTGTGGATCTGTTTGGCGCGTGCCATGCACGCGCCAGTCTCCAAATGAGCTGGGCTGGCCCAGTTGTTTGCTAGCCCATTTCTTCTCTTCTCGGGCTTAATCCCAAATTCCGCTCAAGTGCATAAATCTTCAATTAATTAATTAAATCCAATTTAAATCAATCAATTATATTTCTAAAATATATTCCATATATATATAATAAATTATTATTAATCTAATTAATAACAATTCTATTATATTTATGTATGTTAATCTAATATTAATCTAGTTAATATATATGTAATCCAATATACATTGCTCGTTTGTAGAAACACCACCTTGAAGTGTGACCCATAGGGCCTTGCATATTAAGCAACAATCTAATTAAGGTCATAATAAATTCCTAGACAATTTATCAAACAATATTAATATGCAAGGAACGTTCGCGAGGAAAAACAATCCACCTGTAGTATAGGGTACTTTGATGATACGGTCCCTTCATTCATGCATAGTCGAATGAGTCTAGAATATGGTTATGTGTCTATTCTAATAACTCCATTCATTGTCTCTCAATCTTATTAGTCGATCTATGAATCATGTCCAAATACCATTTTGACATATTCAGATACGGTGGCCACCGGTTTTGTGATCGCACTAAATATGAGAATTGAGTATTCTCTCCTTATATCTACTAGATACCGCATCACACGCTACGCGTGTGAAATGTAATCTTGTAGAACATTATTGTTTTATTAAATAATGTAGTAAACTGAATGGAGTAAATATATAATCTTCACATAATGACTTCAGACGTAACCAAAAAATAACTAATTGAGTAATTAAACTTAACACTAATAGTGTCCTATAAATGTATATAGTTTTTGTAGTTATGCAATTAATCGTTTTGAACTGAACTATATTAGACATACGAAAAGTATTCTTCCGATGAGTCAAGAACCATCAGATACATCTATAGGCTTTGGAAACATTCAACTTCGAAATCTGCAATGCATCTTTCGCATGTTAATTGGTGTTCTTCACCAGTTGAATATATTGTCATGTGCGTCATTATCTCTTGCCATTTTGTTTCATCGATGTCTTTTGTTATGTTGATGCCGCAATATGGACGATATTCAAATTCCAAGTGGCCTAGCTAGTATCCTCATGTTCTCTATTATCAGAGCTAAATTGACGTTTTGGTAAATAAAATACTTCATCCGTCCAATATATAATAAGTGTAACATTTGGTTTTATAATTGATTTTTTCGAGAATTAGTTTGACCTTAATTTAATTTTAAATCATTCAAGTAAAATAATTAAAAAATTATATTATGAAAATATAAACATTCTAATTTTATGATATGATGTTTTTAATTATTTTGATTGTATGATTTAAGAATAATTTAAGGTCAAAATGATCATCGAAAAAGTCAACTAAATCAAGTGTTACACTTATTATTGGACGGAGGAAGTATTTTTTTTTTCATAAGAACATATCACGGTTATTTTTAAATTAAGTATAGTACAACCATACAACTTTAAGTTAAAAAATAAAAATTTAAGAAGAGAATAAATAAAAAAGAAAGAAATTACGTCAATAAGATTCGAACCCAACAGCTTTAACTAAAATAATGATATTCGAACCAAACACCTTCAATAAAAATAATAATACAAATAATGGAGAAAAATCACGCCGACGGGATTCGAACCCTACACCTTTTAATTAAATAATGACACATGTACACACCAGATTGAAATTGAATAAGTAAGATCAACGGATTAAAATTGATTGGTAGGTCAATCAATTGGGTGAATCAAGCGGCTTATTATATTACTTTAATTACGGAGGAATGAATCCTATCTTGGCCCAATCACTCACACCATATGCTTCCTAACATACCCAACACATGCCGTATCTACCCTACTTTAAGAGTTCAAGCGTTGCGCATGGTCAAAGTATATTATTCCACATATGATGTAGTATTGGCCTCAAGTCTAAGGACTACTAACATCACCCTACGCACCGATACTACCATAGACACTTAAATAGCTTTACCAAATGGTTTCTCGGTTGGGTATGCCAACACTCTCCAAAGTGTTCATATGTTCATTATGAATAACCAAGTTCATTCGTAGCAGTGAGACCTACTACATCCTCGAAGGAACTAATGCAACATATGCTAGCTGCAATCGCATCATTGATATCCCGTATCTCAATGAGCTTCAGCTAGTGGCTTATTTTAGGACTTAATTATTGACACACAAGCTCCCACTAACTTGGTGATTACCTTAAGTCCTTGGGAACATTTTATTGAATAATTCAAACAACCAAATAATATATTCATAAAATGTAATGCCAATTGTATTTAATAATGTATAAATAAATGAACATAAATAAATAACAATAACTGAATGTGATCAGTACATATCGTCCCTATCGTAGGTTGTCTCTAGGACATATATACTTTCAATCTCCCACTTGGCCTAGAGCCAATCACCTACGTGTCTAACACCTATGTTGTTGAAATGTCTAACATGTTTATCAATATTCAACACTTTGGTGAAAGGATCTGCCACATTTTCCTCAGTGGAAACTCGTTCTATAGATACTTCTCCTCTAGCTATCATCTCTCTAATTAGATGATACTTCCTAGGTACATGCTTATTCTTGTTAGTGGATCTTGGTTCCTTTGCTTGTGCAACAGCGCCTTCGTTGTCGTAGTAGACCGTTATAGGACTACTATTAGGAACTACCCCTAGTTCCTTTAGGAATTCTGAAATCTAGACAGCCTCCTTTGAGGCTTCTGCAGCAGCAATGTACTCGGATTCGGTCGTAGGATCAGCCAAGGTGGGTTGCTTTGAGCTCTTCCAAGTGACGGCCCCACCATTGAGTGTAAACACATACCCAGTTTGTGATTTGTAGTCGTCTGGGTCCGATTGGAAACCAACATCGACATAACCACTCATTTGCAACTCTTGTTGTCCACCATATACCAGAAAGAAATCTTTAGTTCTTCTAAGATACTTAAGAATTGCTTTCACAGCGGTCCAGTGTTTCATACCTGGATTCTGTTGGTGTCGACAAGTACAGCTAAGTGCATAGGCCACATCCGGCCTTGTACAATTCATGGCATACATGATAGATCCAATAGTTAATGCATATGGGATCCTTTTCATGTGTTCGATCTCCTCATCAGTAGAAGGACTATCCTGTAAGAAAATAAGGTCAGAATTACCCCTAGGGTTACGCAGCGGAATTTCAAAATTTTCTTAACAAGCATACTAATTGATCATGCATATAACGTATATGGTAAACACAACAGCTAGAAGACTTACAATACTCCAATAGCCAAAATAGGAATAGAATCGATATGCCAATCGATGTGGTCCTCGTAATAGTCCGGTGTATCTTCTCCTTCGTTGAAGTTGAAGATATCAGCAATACTTTGATTATCTGCAAGACAATAAAAGTTAGTTTCCAGCTCCTTGAACCTCAACCTTGGTATCCACGGATGAACAACTTATCGGAAGAATGCTAGGATATTCTTAGTTGGCCAAGAAGATGGGGCGGCGGTTTCTGGCGGTGGCGCGGTTAATAGAGGGGAGAAGAGCTTTTGTTTTTTTTTCCTCTAAGAAGAATAGAACAATAGTCTGAGAATAGTCTATTGAAACTGGTACTGAAAAAAGCTCTCTAATGCTCTACTTATATAGTAGTCAATAGAAGCCTAAAGAATATTCTATTAGACTTCTAAAAGGAATAAGAACTCAAATTCTTATTGCACAAGGAAACCAATTTAAGTCTAGATTCATTCCCTAATCAAATTAAAACTCAATTAGGAAAAACTAAACTTATCTCTTGACTTCTTATAGAGGAAGGAGTCGAACTCCTTCCCCTACTACTACTGCTGCGGCGCGCAGCTCCAAGGGAGAGGTGGGTCCCAATTTTGGGACCCACTTATAATTCTAAGGCAATTCAAACTCCAAGTAGATTTTGCCCATGTGCATATATTAATTCTAAATTAACATATCCTTTCAAATCAAACCTCTATTATATTTCTAAAATATAATCTTTAATTGTATTTACATAACATACAATTAATCAATAATTCAATTAATAATTCTAAATTATTAATTGAGCCACAAATAATTATAATTAATTCTAAATCAATTATAATTCATCAATCACAATTAATTCTAAATTAATTGCAATTCCATCTTCAAGGTTATCCGGATAAGCTGAATCACCACATAGTGTGACCCATAGGGCCTCACTGTATTAAGCAAGTGCTACACTTGGCAACATGGAATTCCTAGACGATTCCATTTGCAATATTAATACATGAGGACGTTTGAGAGGTTTCTCAAAGCAAACCCTTTCGTTGTAGAAGCATGTTGCGCTCAACGCGGCGATGGTAACATCCCTTCATCTGACTGACTCGAATGCATCTAGGACCGAAGATGTGTCTATCCCAATAATACATCCACAGGCGTCTTCAGGGAGTTGCTTGGTGAATCCAATATCTATTATGACTATCATAATAATATTGATACGCTGGTCAGCGGTTTAACCAATCACAACTATGAACGACTATGAGCAGTACTCTCCAGTGCTACACGTGAGAGATGAATCCTTCACAGGAACACTTATCATCCACATTTGTATGTAACCATAATCCTGGATCTTGCCTTGGGTCAACTGCTTATTCAGAGCTAACATCGACATGGTCACCAAGGATATGGGGCAACAAATGTGATGATAAAGTCCTGTAAGTCCAAAGGACGACTGGCATCACTTCGACAATTTTCCGGTTCCCATATACACTTCGGTGTAGAGTATACATCGATGGGAGTCTCCGGTGGGTACTTCCATTGTTCGGTAATCACCCGTCGAACAACTATGCGCAGTTATGGGAACGTTTCTAGACTGTCGAACAATCCGTTCTGTGGCCGTGAGATCGGCTCACACTTGCTCTAACAAGTATAACGTCCACGCATACTAGTCTCACTTGGTTCATTCAGACCCCTACATCCGAGATGAACTTCGACTAGGGAGAATTTGGGATAGATGATAATTCACATAGTTCCCACTACATGTGTGATCAGTCATCTATCCGAGGGGACATGTTTGATATCGATACAGACAAGAATAAAGATATGACATGTTGTGTGCCTGGTGTAATATAAATATGCAAGCAATTCTAAATAAACAAACATATATTATATTACGTTGACCTGTGTAATAGTACATATATGCCCTTAATAAAGGCTGTCTCTAGGACATATACACTATCATATCCTTCGTAGTGAGAGCGACGCCATGTCTAACTGGTAAGAAACCTTTATTGGATCCATCCATATTAAAACGTTTCACTATTTTGTCGACATATGTGGATTGTGACAACCCTAACAATCTTCGGAATCTATCCCTATGGATTTTGATTCTAAGAATATAACAGGCTTCACCTAAGTCTTTCATCGAGAAAGTCTTAGATAACCACTCCTTTGTGGATCGTAACATTTGAACATTGTTTCCCATGATTAATATGTCATCAACATATATAACCATGAAAACAATTCCAGCATCGCTACGTTTAACATAAACGCATGGACCTTCCGCACATCTGATGTAGTCAAACGATTTGACTGCTTCATCAAAGCGAATATTACAACTCCTTGCGACTTGCTTTAGTCCATAAATGGATCTCTTTATCTTGCAAACTAATTTGGGATTTGACTTAGATGTAAAACCTTCAGGTTGTATCATATACACCTCTTCCTCGAGATTTCCGTTAAGGAAAGCAGTTTTCACATCCATTTGCCAAATCTAATAATCATAGTATGCTGCTATAGCAAGTAAAATTCGAATAGACTTAAGCTTGGCTACTGGTGAAAAAGTTTCGTCATAATCGATACCATATCGTTGACTATAACCTTTTGCCACCAGCCTAGCCTTGTATGTCTATATGTTGCCATCAGCATCTGTTTTCCTCTTGAAAACCCATTTGCAACCGATAGGTCTAACCCCTTCTGGTGCATCAACCCAAGTCCCATACTTGATTTTCATACATTGAGTCTATTTCGGATTTCATGGCTTCTTGCCACCTTCTTGAATCAATGTCTAACATTGCTTCTTTGTAAGTCTTAGAGTCATCTTTGTGAAATAAGTCAAGATCAAACTTGTCATCCTCCAAGAGTAAACTTATCATCTTGGAAGCTTTCACTTCTAACCTTTTAGACCGACGGAGTGCGCGTTTGTTTGGTTGTACTGGCTGTATATTCTGATTGTGAGATGGTTCAACTTGTTCAATCTGTTGAACAGTTGAAGGCGGGTCGGATGCAACAGTTGCATGTGGTTCAGGTGCAACGGTTGCAACTGTATCCTGGGGAGTTGGTTCCGACATGACCTGTTGAACCGTTCTAACCGGTTCAGTCAATGTTGGCTCGGTGGGGACATTTTGGGAATTAGTCAAATTTCCTAAAATGCTCCCACTGGGTGGCAGATATCTACCTAGAGATGTGCTTGAGCCATAAGATCCTCCTTGAGCTCCCACTAAATCATTGTCATAACTATTTGACAACTCATCAACCTCAATGTTATTTTCTTGTTCTTGGATTTCCTCGAGTTCTATCTCATTTCTACTATGTTGCTTGAAGACATAATCATCTTCCAGAAAGGCAGCCTGTCTGGAAACAATGATGTTATGTTCCTCAGGCAGATAGAAGTAGTAACCCTTGGTTTCCTTAGGATATCCAATAAAGTAACAGTTCTCACTTTTGAGTTCCAGTTTTCCTATGAGCATTCTTTTCACATATGCAGGGCAACCCCAGGCATGCATGTGTGATAGACTTGGCTTCTTGCCATACCATAACTCATATGGTGTTTTCTCGACTGATTTGGATGGAACCCTATTCAGAATATAGATTGAGTCTAGTAATGCGTATCCCCATAAGCAGATTGGAAGAGTTGTGAAATCATCATGGATCTTACCATGTCTAACAAAGTTCGATTTCTCCTTTCAGAAACACCATTCATTTGTGGTGTTCCTGGTGGAGTCCATTGTGATTGAATTTCATTAAGCTTTAAGTAATCCAGAAATTCCTTACTTAAGTATTCTCCTCCTCGATCTGATCGAAGAGTCTTAATACTTCTTTCAAGTTGTTTCTCTACTTCAACCTTATACTCTTTGAATTTCTCAAAAGCTTCAGATTTGTGTTTCATAAGATACACATAGCCAAATCTAGAGAAATCATCGGTAAAGGTTATGAAGTAAGAATATCCACCCCTAGCTTGAGTTTTAAAGGGTCCACACACATCAGAGTGAACTAACTCAAGTACTTGGTTAGCACGAGTACCTTTTCCCGAAAAAGGTTTCTTGATCATTTTTCCTTTGAGTCAGGATTCACAGTTCCCATATGATTCAAAATCAAATGGTGCTAAATAGTCTAACTTTCTTAGCCTTGCGATTCTTGTTTCATTAATATGACCAAGTCTACAATGCCACAAGTAAGTGGTGTTTCTTGGATTATTAAGTTTTGGTCGTTTGTTTTGTATATGAAACAAATTATGTCTACATTCAAGTAAGTACAAACCATTCATAAGAGGAGCATTTCCAATATCAATACCATTATGCGAAAAATAACAATTATTATTGGCAAAACGGAAGGAAAACCCTTCATTGTCTAACATCGGAATGGAAATAATATTTGTTACAATTGAAGGAACGAAATAACAATTATTCAGTTCTAAAACAAAACCCGAGGGTAAATTTAATCTATAAGTTCCAACACGTAGGGCAGCAACGGACGATCCATTTCCTACGCGTAGATCAATTTCCCTTGGTCTAACCTGTCGGCTATCAATGAGCCCCTGCAAATCGTTACAAATGTGTGAGCCACAAGCAGTATCCAATACCCAACAATTCAAGTTTTGTGTAGACATATTTATCTCAATGACAAACATACCTTTATTGGAGCCAGATGCACCGTGCGTCATCAGAACTCCATCAGCAATTGCCTTCGGGCAATCTCTCTTCCAGTGTCCTTTCTGCTTGCAGTAAGGACATGTATCCTTCTCCATGTTCACCACCTTCTTCTGATTTCCAGTCTTACGCTTAAAAGCCTTAGCCTTAGGCCCAACCTTTGACTTCTTGTTTTGCTTAGCCTTACCCTTCGAGCCATGGCCCTTAGGGTGAGCCTTCGCAGATGATCCAACCAGCATAACAGACTTCCTCTTAGGTTGAGCGTGTTCATAGGTGTTAAGCATATTATGGACTTCAGGTAGTGTAGCATCTTTGGCATTCATATTGTAATTCATGATGAATGTGGAATATGAATCCGGCAATGATTGAAGGATGATGATGACTGAAACACGGTTCTCAAATTTGATTCCAGCAGTTGCCAGTTTCTCAATGAGTCCAATCATCTTGAGCACGTGTTCAGATACATTCCCTCCTTCAGACAACCTCACTTTGAAGATCTCTCTAAGAAGATCAAATTCAACACTCTTAGAAACAGTTCCAAAGAGGCTTTTGAGCTGCTCGAGCATTTCATATGACATCATGTTTTCATGCTGCCTTTGCAGCTCCATAGTCATTGCAGCTAGCATAACACACTGTGCATTAGCAACATCATCTCTGTGCTTCTGGTGAGCAGCTTTGTCAAACTTAGCAAGCTCTGCAGCAACAGTAGGAGGAGTGGGGATTGACCCGTCCAAGACGTACTCAATCTTCTCTTGCCTAAGCACCAAACGAATGTTATGGATACAATCCATAATGTTTGGACCAGTAAGAGTGCATTTCTCCAAGATCATTCTTATGGATAAATTGGCCATCTTTTCACACCTAGAGAAGTAAATAAATAAAATTGAAATTAAAAACTCTAAAATTAATTTCTATGATCACAATCAGCGACTAAATAAACTAGGACTTTTGCTTTATTTAGTTCTCACTATTTTTACATACTCTTGACCCCTGTAGAGAGTACGAACCATTATCTTATAATAGCTGTAGTGAGCCAAGATCCATGCTTGCACTATTATAGCCCCAGCTATGGTTGATCACCATAATAGTCAAACAGGTAGGTCTCCAAACCAATTGTACAATACAACTCTTGGTTGATCAAAACCATTTTGATCGATGTCCTCAAATTATGCCTGACGCTATGGCGACTCGACATAACTCAAGTAAGTCATAACCATCACACGACACCAACAATGGTCCTATGAAAGCAACTTTCTTACGGAAAACAGAGTAAGCACTATGGTGCATATTACCCATGATATTAGTAAGTCCATTTAACCTTCAATTATGATGGGTGACATCATGCGATTTAATCGAGACTTAAATTGGTTGGGGAACATTTAAATGGGGTATTTAATCACTTGACCAAGATCCCTAACATGCACCACATAATGGATGCCGCCTACCCAAGGCTCATGCAATGCCGCCCAACAAGTAATGAGTGCCGCCTACTCATACATATCAATTGCGGACTAGCAAGTAATGGGTGCCGCCTACCCATGCATATGACAGATACGGTCCAAAAACTAATGGGTGCCGCCTACCCATACAATAAAAGCGGACTAACAATATCTAAATACAATATTTAAATAACTAAATTGCTCATGTAGACATTCAACACATGTGATACAACCAAGTTGGAGCATACAAGTAGTTGTTGTGGATTATTATCATTATATGTAAGTCATAAATTTAATTTATAAATTCTCCAAAGAACTTTCAAAATATTTAAAATAAGTTTTAATAATAATATAATTTTCCAAAGCATTACATTACTATTAAAGTATAGTTTATAAACTATTTATAAACTAAAGAAAACATGTTACTAAATATTATTAACTTCTATTTATGTCTTCAAAACATTTTAATCACTTTCAAAAAGTGTTAAGAGGGTTTAAATATAATATAGGGATTATTAGGTCTATTTATAAACTATTTATAAACCAAGTTATAAGTTTCAGAAACTCTAGGGGCCCTTTAGTAATTCGCAGAAGCTGAAGTCAAAGTCAGAGCTAGGCTGATTCGATGACTGTTAGAAATTGTGAGAAATTTTGCTTCAAAGGCTAAGCAACGGAGTTTTAAAATTTTTTATTTCTCACTAAACTGATAATGACTATATCACGTTTATTATTAACAGAAGAAGATTACTTACGTGTCTTCCAGCAGAGAAGCAAATTCACCACCTATCTGTTCGTCAATCTCCAGACAGAGCCTTGTAATTTCTTCGTCTGGTAACTGGTTGATCTCTTCGTCTTCTGAAAAGAAATCTTCTTCAATGGAATCTCCAAGATTGCTCATCAACAGGATTGATTGCTTCCTTCAACCTTGGTATCCACGGACAACGTTTCTACCAAGAACGCTAGGAGGTTCTTTTGTATTTTGAGCTCTGGAGAGAAAATGAGTTTCTGACTATCAGAATATTTTCTACGTTTGATATGAATGAAGACTTATTTTCTTTCTTTCTGATTTAGTCAATTAGTCAGTTCCAAAATCACGTATGATTTTACCAAGCAAATCTAATTGACTAGGAGACTTCAAAAGTCATCAACTAACCAACAAACAGATAATTATCAGATATATATCAGTCAACAGACAAAATAGGAGGGAAGAGATAAGTCACGTTTCAGCTGTCCCATTTCGTTCTCTTTGCACGCGCCACTTTTGGATCTGTTTGGTGCGTGCCATGCACGCGCCAGTCTCCAAATGAGCTGGGCCGGTTGGCCCAGCTGTTTGCTAGCCCATTTCTTCTCTTCTCGGACTTAATCCCAAATTCCGCCCAAGTGCATAAGTCTTCAATTAATTAATTAAATTCAATTTAAATCAATCAATTATATTTCTAAAATATATTCCATATATATATAATAAACTATTATTAATCTAATTAATAACAATTCTATTATATTTATGTATGTTAATTTAATATTAATCTAATTAATATTTAATCCAATATACATTGCTCGTTTGTCGAAACACCACCTTGAAGTGTGACCCATAGGGCCTTGCATATTAAGCAACAATCTAATTAAGGTCATAATAAATTCCTAGACAATTTATCAGACAATATTAATATGCAAGGAACGTTCGCGAGGAAAAGCAAACCACCTGTAGTGTAGGGTACTTTGATGATACGGTCCCTTCATTCATGAATAGTCGAATGAGTCTAGAATATGGTTATGTGTCTATTCTAATAACTCCATTCATTGTCTCTCAATCTTATTAGTCGATCTATGAATCATGTCCAAATACCATTTTGACATATTCACATACGGTGGCCACCGGTTTTGTGATCGCACTAAATATGAGAAGTGGGTATTCTCTCCTTATATCTATTACGGAGGAATGAATCCTATCTTGGCCCAATCACTCACACCATATGCTTCCTAACATACCCAACACATGCCGTATCTACCCTACTTTAAGAGTGCAAGCGTTGCGCATGGTCAAAGTATATTATTCCACATATGATGTAGTATTGGCCTCAAGTCTAAGGACTACTAACATCACCCTACGCACCGATACTACCATAGACACTTAAATAGCTTTACCAAATGGTTTCTCGGTTGGGTATGCCAACACTCTCCAAAGTGTTCATATGTTCATTATGAATAACTAAGTTCATTCGTAGCAGTGAGACCTACTACATCCTCGAAGGAACTAATGCAACATATGCTAGCTGCAATCGCATCATTGATATTCCGTATCTCAATGAGCTTCAGCTAGTGGCTTATTTTAGGACTTAATTATTGACACACAAGCTCCCACTAACTTGGTGATTACCTTAAGTCCTTGGGAACATTTTATTGAATAATTCAAACAACCAAATAATATATTCATAAAATGTAATGCCAATTGTATTTAATAATGTATAAATAAATGAACATAAATAAATACCAATAACTGAATGTGATCAAGCACATATCGTCCTTATCGTAGGTTGTCTCTAGGACATATATACTTTCAATTTGCTCCATGAAATTTTGGTATCTCGTGACTTTTTGGTGGACAATTTACACCGATCGAATTCGATATTTCATTAGTCAAATAACATAACTTATAACAACGTATAAACATTAGAGGCCAGGGTGTGTGAATGTATATTTTATGAGATGAGAAACATAACACAAGTACAAAATTTATGAGACAAAACTTAGACTCACTTAATTATTTGTTTTCTTTTACACTATGCACGTACGTATTTGTTGTTTCACCGTTCGTTTTAATAAATCTCCATAATCATTTTTTTTCTTGAAAACTTAAAAAAAAAAAAAAGTTTATATTACTAAAAGAGCATAAAAAATGTTCCAAATAAACACAAAAAATATACAGAACAGACATCTAGATCAAAATTACTACCACAACACCGTCTATGATCAACACCTGAAGATTCACATCCTAATCGTGAACCGACTATATCGACCAAGTAATAATCCCAACATACTCCGTATACTTTTATTGTGGATACTACAATTAATCTAAACACATTACAAACCAACTACTTCAAACATAAGAATCTAGAAAATGGAGGGAGCAATTGTTGTGGAGATTGCATTCTATCAATTTCGTGTATTTGCTCCATGAAATTTTGATATCTAGACGACATCTAGTGACTTTTTCCGTGTACAACTTACATTAAATTTGATATTGAATATTTTAGAGGGATACAAAACTATAGTAAACTTTATGAGACAATAACGCACGTACAAAATTCATGGAAGAAATTGCTTTATAATGAGTTGAGTTCAGTTGTCGATCTATTCAATTTTTCTTTTTCTTTTTTTTTTTTTAAACGGAGTTGTCTATTCACTTGTTTGATTGCTTATTTGTTACAATTCCCGATTCAAGGTTGGTGCACATAAGCAACCAAATAAAAGGAATTCTAACATTCTCATCCGAAAAGAAGTCCCATTCGGTTTTCCAATTCTCATGAAGTCTCTAATTCTCCAACCGAAAATGCAAGCAAACACACTCTAAATTAATAAATGAGCTAACTTATTACTACGAGTCTAACAAAACAAAAATTTTAAATAGTTCAAACTATACACAAGTTTCTTCCACTATTTCCCCAATTGACGAGAGACAAGGAACAGTTTTGTGTTATTAGTACTTACATTAATTAATTATGCTCTTGTTTGTTACTTCACTAATTAGCATTGGGCCAGTGAAATGCCAGGACAAATTCTAGTATAATTCACATGACACCATTCTAATGCATGTCTATTCATTACACCAGACTTAGGAAAATGACTAATATTCTTTTTATTACCAGTTTTGCAGAAAAGATGTTAAAACAGAAGCCATATAGCATCAAACTAGAGAACAGTTTCAGTTACCTTAAAGACTTCTCTCTTGTTCCAAATATATTCCAACCTGGTCTACAAATGCTATAACATTTTAATACATGAAAATAGTTCTCAAGGTTCCTTATACATAAAGATTTTAAATGTAGATACAAGTCAGCTGCTTAACTTTTCATCTATATTCCCTCTGAGATATACGTAGAAGAAGATGGCGGCAGAAGGCGGCAGATCACTGGAAGAAACACCAACCTGGGCAGTTGCAGTAGTGTGCTTTGTTCTAGTAGCAATTTCAATAGTTATTGAACACACCATTCACCTTCTCGGAAAGGTAATGTATATCTGTGCTCGAACTTATAGAGAGGTGTGAAATTAAACGTATATCTTAACAGTTTTGTTACTGACTATTAAGAATGTCATTCGCTTTCTACAGTGGTTGGAAAAGAGAGGCAAAAAGGGCTTACATGAAGCACTTGAAAAGATCAAATCTGGTCTGCATGCCAAATTTATCAAATGTGCATATATGTTGTATCTGGAATCTATCTCTAAGAGTTTTCTTCTTATTCTTTTTGTCATGAATTCTCAGAGCTGATGCTACTCGGGTTCATATCACTGCTGTTAACAGTAGGAAAAGGGCCAATATCTGAAATGTGTGTACCAATATCTGTTGGGAATTCTTGGCATCCATGTCACGCAAGGCATGAGAATAAACACGATGAATATGGAAAAGAGGACTCTGATGAAAATGGAGGGAGGAAGCTGCTTGAATACTTGAATTCAGGCCTGACTGAACGACGTTTTCTTGCTTCCGCTGGATATGACAAATGCTCAGAGAAGGCATGATCACATTCTCTCCACAGTTAGCTCACTAATGTCCATGCAGACTATATCTTTGAAACTTCTGAATTGATGTTTGTTGATGATTTTATCAGGGAAAACTACCATTGGTTTCTCCTGAAGGCATCCACCAATTACACATATTCATCTTCGTGTTGACGGTTTTTCATGTGCTTTGCTGTATTATCACTTTGGCCTTAGGCAGGCTAAAGGTGAGTGTTTTTTCTCCCATAATATCTTGTATACTCCCTTTGTCCCGATATGAAGCGAACTGGATAATTATAGATGAGGAGATGGAAAGCTTGGGAACTGGAAACAAGAACAGCTGAGTATCAACAGTCGAACGGTTAGTCTTATGCTAATGCTCTTTCATAAGCAAAAAGTTATCATCATCTTGTTATTCAAACTTCAGTAACATTCATTATACTGTCAAACAATGTGTTACGTACGTACAGATCCGGAGAGATTCAGATTTGCAAGGGACACTACATTTGGAAGAAGGCATCTCAGCTCTTGGAGTAAATCTCCTATCCTCATTTGGGTGGTAAGACATGAAAGTTATATCTCTTATGTATAAGTAAAATGGTAAATAAAGAAACAAAGATAGTAGTTATCATGATTTTAACTTGGGAGAATTTTGTAGTCCCAAACCATGATAGAACTTCATCTGTTTCATGGGAAACTTAGGTCTGTTTCTTCCGGCAATTCATTAGATCAGTTCCCAAGGTGGACTACATGACATTACGCCACGGATTCATTACAGTAAGTACTGTGGTGGATTTAGTCCTTCGTACATTCAGTTCACTTAGAGAAGATGTGATCATAATCGGTTGTCATTTGCCATACAGGCTCATCTAGCACCACAGACAACAGAAAACTTCGACTTTCAGAAATATATCATGAGGTCACTTGAGGAAGATTTCAAAGTTGTTGTAGGTATCAGGTGAGATATGTCAAGTGTCAACATATTTTAAAGCTTATTTGCAAGAAGAATGTGTTATGTGTGTACAAGAACTAACTTCACGTACGTATTACTACAGTCCACCAATCTGGTTTTTCGCAGTTCTGTTCCTGCTGTTAAACACCCATGGTAAGCTTAACAACCTTGTCCATATATGAATTGTCACCTTTTCTGAATACAATTTAGACTTACTTTTTCTTTTCCTGTGAACAGGCGCGTTCGTGTACCTGTGGCTACCATTTATTCCACTAATTGTAAGCCTCAGTTCCAAGAGCTCATATTCTCTGAAGGGCAAGATGCATATAGCAGGACTCAATTCAACCGATAGTACGAGGACGAGGACTAATTATAATATAATTATGTAATGTTGCAGATAATCTTGCTAGTGGGAACCAAACTCCAGGTTATAATAACCAAAATGGGACTAAGGATTCAAGATAGAGGAGAGGTGGTGAAAGGTTCACCTGTAGTACAACCAGCAGATGAACTCTTCTGGTTAAACCGTCCTAGTCTCCTACTCTACCTCATCCATTTTGTTCTATTCCAGGTACGTACCTTTCAAATCAAACACGACATAAAACATATCGAATGCACTTGAAAAAAACAGAAACATCAAACTATACCTGATACTTTTTTTTCCTCCTTCTGGCCTAATAGAATGCATTTCAGCTGGCTTTCTTTGCCTGGTCTTGGGTAAGCATCTTGATTCTTGTATTCATGGTATATATATCAAGATTCAGTCTTACGTTTACTTGTTATCTAAAATCAACGCTCCTGCAGTACGAGTTTGGGATGCAGTCTTGCTTCCATGACAAGAAAGAAGATGTGTTAATAAGAATATCAATGGGGTAAGTGACTTTTTTTTTTTTAATTCTTCAAGAAACAAGGAAACATAATACAACTCACACAAGTTCTGGTATTGATTTGTTCCTTTTTTTGATTTTTCACTTGTTTGCAACAGAGTATTGGTACAAATACTTTGCAGCTACATGACTCTTCCACTATATGCATTGGTCACACAGGTAAAGTTCATTTATTTCTAAAGGAAATGTTTCAATGTTTACTGATTATATATACTAGAAGAAGTATAAACTGTTTATGGTGTGCTTAAAACAGATGGGATCAAACATGAAGCCAACCATCTTCAACGATAGAGTCGCTAAGGCCTTACGTATCTGGCATCACAGTGCAAGGAAGCAAATTAAGAACAAGCAATCCGGTTCAGAGACACCATCGTCCAGTAGGATAAGTACCCCACTTCATAATTCAGCACCCGCTCATTTGTTACCGTACTACAAGAGTGATCAACTCGACGGTTCCATTGCTTCCTCAAGAATATCCAATAACAACCATGATGATCCTTCACCATTGCATAATAGTATCACTCATGGACAGGTTGAAACTGGGGCCGAGGCTAGAGATCAAGCACACCATTTAGGCCTTTCAGAAAATCAGTTTTATCTTGATCTTGATGGAGCAAAATATTCATTTGAGAAAGACTTGAAAGTTTGAATACTTTCAGACATCTTAGCATTTAATTATCTCAAAGATTTGGAAGTATTCATCCATTTTGTTTTAGAAAATTTTTGGCGTGGACGAGACCACCATATATATATATATATATATATATATATATATATATATATATATATATATATATATATATATATGTTATGATTCGACATGTACTAACAATTTTTTTTTTACCCTAATCATTATATTTAGACTTAATTACATCTGAACTCCCTACTACACGTCCACTTTTCTAATAAATTCAGTTTCCTCAACAATTATAAATTAACCCGTGGTGACTTTTCTAATAAATTCAGTTTCACTCAACTATTACAAATTAACCCGTGGCGTTGACTGGCTTAGACCACTAGCAATAGAGTACTTATTTGGGGCTTAATCCCCAAATAAGCCCCAAATAACCCACAATAGCGCTTATTTGTGGCTTCTTTTATGAAGCCCATGCTTGGGGGCTACATATTTGGAGTCCCCAAATAAGCCCCAAATAATATTTTTTATTTCATTAATTGTGTGGTGCATGTGTAATGTAGGTATCATGTGGAACCCACAAAAAAGCCCCTAATAATCCTAAACTATTGTAACAAAAAATGGAAGGGCTTATTTGGGGCTTAAACCCCAAATACCCCCAAATAAGCCCCAAGTTTATAGCCCTCTATTGCTAGTGTTTTTATAAACTCACTCTCAATTCTTAACCCCTTTACTTTTTCTTTTTCTGTTTTTCTTTTCCTTTTTTACTTTTCTTTATTTTTATTAAGAAAAAATAAATAATAAATTTTATAAAAAAAAACTGAAAAAACAAAAACAAAAACAAAAAAGAGGAGAAAGAAGTTGAACAGCTCCAATCGGGGTTGTGTAGCTCTGATAAGAGCTCGGAGTTGTACAACTCCGGTTGCCCCTTATAAGAAGGGTAGTATATGTAATAACAAATAATTGGGCTAACCTGCAATAGCCAAAGGTATAAGGGGTATCAAATGTAATTGTTCCTTATTTTTTTTATATACCAAATAAGGAGTACGGTTTTATTTGGGATTGCATGGTATTGGTCATCTTGGTGCATGGTGGAATCTAATTTCAAAAGTTGCATTATGTTTGTGGTTTTTGATAGTTTTGTGTAAGGTTGTTGGGGCGGGAGTGTACACTAGCTTCTGGTGTGAACCTTGTGGGTGGAGGGGTGTTAGTTAAAAAGTTATTTCCAACCCTCTTTAGTTTTTAGTAATATAAAGATTGTTCGATTTTTATCGTGTTATCAATGGGCTTATGTGGAATTGGCGTAGAAATTTGTTTTATTGGGAATTGAATTTGTCTAGGGAGTTAATGAGTTTATGTAATAATGGTAAGCAAGTCGGTGTTTCTCCAAATGGGTGGCAATGGTGTGATGGTTCCGATGGGCTATTAACGCTGCCAAACAAGATATTTGCGGCAGATTGAGCTTAGGTAGGAAGGTACAGTTTAGGACGAAGTGAGTCCTCTGGATTGGTTGAATAAAGTATGGGGCTATGGGCTAATCTTGTGCCTCTCAAATTTAATGGTTTTATATGGAAGTTAGGGTGGGATCGTTTGCCAACGCAAGATAATTTGAAGAAAAGGAACATCATCAAGGGACGAAGTGGCTACCCATTTGTTTCTTCGCTGTCCATTTAGCTCGGGCATCTGGGGTAAGTAACAGAGTGGCTTGACTTTAAGTTGTGATGGAGTGATTTCCAATCGCCCGAGTTTAAATATAGACCCTAAATTTTTATAATATAATTTTATAAATAGTTTATTATTATAGTTTAAAAGTTATTTGTAATTATATTAAAAAATAGTTAATAAAGAGAAGGAATGAATTAATTAGGGTGAGACATTGATAAAAAAAAAAAAAAAAAATTAGGGTGAGACAAAAGGAGTCCTTCCTTCATTCCAAAGCAGTTGCACCCTGTACTTTTTTCACTCAAAAGTTTTAAATTTTAACTATCAATTAATTTTAAACTATAATGGGTAAAGTAGTATTTAATAAATTACATATTCAAATTAAAGTTTCATAATATAATTTTGATAAATATTTTACCATTATAATTTTGAAACAGAAGAATTATATTACTTCCTCCAGAAACTTAATATGTTTACATTTTATTTTTGTTGACTTTTGTATGTCCGGTTTGACCTCAAATTAATCATAATTGATTACGAAAACATTAATTTTAGAAGTTATATTATACAAATATAAGAAGTGCAATTTTATAATATAATTTTTAAAATTATTTTTTTCATAACGAATTATTATTTATTTGAGGTCAAACCGAACATCGAAAAATCAAAAAAAATAAAGTGTCAACCTATTAAATTTTCGGAGGAAGTATGTGTTTTCTATAATAAGACAGGTGATAAGACGATTTATTTTTAAGTTAAACACAACACTCGGTGTAAAAAAGTTTTAAATTAAACATAAGACTTGGTGTAAATAAAGGGGCATGTGATAATGTTACAACACATTTTCTAAATTTAGCTAGTTGATCTATAAAAGCTGAATTGTTTGGGTACACACCACATTAATAGGATTTATAGGGGAAGAAAAAAAAAAAAAAAAAAAACAGAACTAATCAGATAAAATCAAATTTATGCAGAAGAGAAAGCTATTAAAATTGAAAGCTCCAAAATCCTAATCACCAAAGCGGCTCTCACCCTTCTCTTCCGCTCGCCGCTCACAAACGCCACCGTTCAACACCGCCCCATGTGGCCGCTACTGGCTCACCTAACGTGAGATTTAACATCAAATCAAATCAAATCAAAATTCATACACAAAAACCAGCTCACCACCCCCCTTTAGGTTGTCACTTCCGTTCGCCGCTCCCAATTCCCAAACGCCACCGTTCAACCGCCGCATGTCGCCGCTCACCTTCTGCGCACCGTTCTAGCCGCTTCTGACGTGAGATTGATCGGAGATTAAGAAAGAGAATTGGTAACCTTTCCATTGCTCACCACAGTTAGGCTGCTCACTGCAGAGTCGTCGTTCAGAGCCTCATGAACAACTTTTCATCTGTTGTGGTTCACAATCAATTTCACCAAACTGTTCACCCCAGTTCACTTTGGCGTGCTGTTCACAAAAAAAACAAAGGAGATTTTAATCAATTGTCGCCTGATTCATTCTTTTTTTTTTTTTTTCATTTTGTATCAAAAACATCAACAAAATAAATTCGAAAAAATATGAAAAAATTACCAACACTCTTATTTTTGTTTTCTCTACATATAGACACCAATTTTGTATATGTTTTGATTTTTTTTATAGTAAAAATCAAAAAAAATAATATTTAATAAAAAAATATTTGTTATTTTAAATTAAATTTAATATGAAATTAAAAATATTAATTACCATAAAAAATAACCTAAAAATAAAATACAAAATTAAAAAAAAAAAGAAAAAAGAGTGGTGAACTGCACCATAGCAGGCTAGTGAACTTAAATGTTTTTCACACAGTTCACTACACCAAAAAACTAAAAAACTATCACCAAAAAACTAAAAAACTATGGTGAAGTACACCAAAAAACTACGGTGAAGTGCATGAACTGTTGACCATAGTGAGGAGCCTTACTAGTTAGTGGTATGTTTATAATGTAATTTCGTGGTGCATGAACTGTTGACCATAGTGAGGAGCCTTACTAGTTAGTGGTATGTTTACTAGTTAGTGGTATGTTTATAATGTAATTTCGTGTTTTTTGTTTCCATTCCGCTTGAGTTAAACAGAAGAATATTGGAAGAATAGGATTCAATATCCACTATAGATGTCTCTTACGTAAATGTTACGGAGTGTAAAATTCACCGGAAGACTTCAAAAATTGAGTTAGTTTATTGTATAATGTAATTTCGTGTTTTTTTGTTCCCATTCCTCTTTACTGAGTTAAACAGAAGAATATCGAAAAACAGTTTACATACATGTTTTGATTTGGCCTTGTGCTTCAGTACTTGTATAATTTTGTATTTGAAGCTCTCTGTAGCCTGGTTGATCTTAAATTATTAGCACACTAGTCATGTATGTTTTGGATGTTCTTAAAGGACTGATGCTTTAGTAAGGATATAGTATGTGTTATCTTTGGAACGGCAAGGATTTAAACCCCAAAACTGTTGAGATGTTGGAGAGGCAACTTGTTTGGTCACCACCATGTTTCCGAAATGCTACCGTCATGATAATTTAGTGTATTTGTGTAACATAAGTTTGACCAGTAAGAAGGTAATAGGTCTGGTATATACTCTTGGATAGTTAGATATTCTGGTTGTCATCATGACCTTTTCTAACTAAGACAACTGTATATGATATTCATCATACGCATCTCTAAATTGAGATTGATCGGAGGAGATTTGTTAACCTATTTGTTGCTCACCATGGTCCACGGATTCTGTCTCATTTACTTGCTTGCTGGTAATTTAATCGATGTCCAGTATAATACATTTTTGTGTTTGTTGGTTTCGTTTCCCTTTTATTGATGTCAGATGATGGAAAACAAACTTTGTCGAAAAATTGGATATGTTGATTGAGAAATGAATACATGAACTATGTCTCCTATTTTGCCTTCCTTTGCATAGTTCATCCACTTGTGGTACATTTGTCCTTGTATTAATATTTGTTTCTTCATTTTCAGTCTCAATAAAGATGGCGTTGATGGATGAAATCTCAAAAAGTGAAAATTTAACCTTTGCAGCAACTTGGATACTGATTGCATTGCATGTCTTATGTCCTTTGTAAGTGCTTTCTCTCTCTCTCTCTCTCTCTCTGTACCTTCATTGTTATGTACATACCCGTTGCAGATCCTTCCATTTTAACTCCACACAATTACAAAGTCATTATTGCCAATTTTGTACTTCTGAATATTCAAGGTGACATAGGCCGTAGTATAAATTAGCCCAGTACGTGTGATGTATATTAACGAATTGTTATACTTATTTAGGTTGTTTTTATTTGATTGTAGGATGTCTTTGCACAAACGGTCGAGGAAAACAGAACATCATTACCTCAACATATTCATTGGGTGTTGGGTGCATAGCTCCATTTCCGCACTGTATCTTTGTTCACTGCAGGCTAGTGGGAAGGACATTACTCAGCTCCCCTATAACTACATCGCCTGGTCCCATTTTGTTGTTTTGCTTGCTGCAATATTTTACATTACTTGGTTTATCAAGTATTGGTCCGACGATATGCCTCAGGTGAGTAGTGGATATACATATGTTTTAGATTATTATGATTTGCTTTGTTATAGTTATTTTCTTTCCTTTTATACGTGTATCAGGTTATCGCTGTATTCATGCCCATTTATGCAATTAGCCTCCTATTTGCGATGAGTATCATATATAAATGTAAAGGCGGTGAGATGAATTTATTCATTGGACTAGCTGGTATTTTATCAGCGATGGCAATGTATGCTTCTCCGTTGTTCACAATTGTAAGTCTTCGTTATTTTACTTTGTATTCTATACTTTGATGTTATTTTTTTATGTTTCAATGTATCTTGTATTCCTGTTACATTAGAATTTATATGTTTTTCAGGTGAATTACCGCAAAACAGGTGTTTCTGCATTTGTTATGTTTGGGATTTGTACTGCTTTTCTTCTGATCAGCATTGCATGGATTGTTGCTGAACATTCAAAATCAACTCATGACTTCTATATTTTTGTGAGTTCGATTGACATTTATTTGTATTATTTTTCCTGATATTTGGGTTCATTGAATTTTCATTATTTGTTTATGCAGAATACAAATGTAATTGGGGCATTGCTGTCATTTCTCCAACTACTTGCCATTATAATTATGAAGGTCTGGCTTGGAATTTTCAAAGACTTCCCCTGTCCAGAAATCAAAGTAAGCCATTTTTATAAATTATGTTGTACATTGTGTATCAGATACATTATATGATGTATGTTTGTATGTGTATATAGGAACAAGAGCAAGAAGAACAAGAAGAAAAAGAAGAAGAAGAAAGAAGAGTAATTGAGGAGAGCCGATGCTAACATGAAAAGAGAATATTGGGTAGGTGGCTGAAACTATGGTTATATATGTTTGATGCTTTTTTAAGGTGAAAAACAAGACATGTCCTTTGTGTATGAACTTTTAGGAAATCCAAGCAAAAGGATCCTGTTTCGTTTTCGATACCCACATCAACTTTGAATCTGTTACAGTTCATTTAATGCAATTCTCATTGCTTACTGCTTCAGCTCCATGACAACTTAAACTTGTGGATAGTAACTTTTGGATTTTCTAATTTGTATGTAATGTTTAATACCCGGAGATCATGTATATGCTGCTAAATTGTGTTGTTCATGCTTTGTATTGCAGATGTCTCATGGAAATGTATCATTCCCAAGCTACTGCACTCACCACTGTTGGCTTTTATGTTACCATTTTTGTTTGCGGTTTGGTCAATGCAAGGGTGCAGTCACCAAACGCAAGCATGTGTTCATCAATCATGTTTCATTCGTATATTTTGAATTATCTGGTCCTGTTAGGGAATTTACTCTTTGGATTTAGTACCTCCGGATAAATTAAATATGATTGCAGTAGTTTCTGAATGTACATGGTTGAGTTGTGGATTTGAGTTTCATTGCCTTTGTTTGTTGTTGTTCTATCTTGGTCTTTTTCTTTATTATTTTTCCTACACCTGCCTGTCTGTCTAATTGTCTTGGGGGGTTTGGGCCCAATGAGTGAATAAACGATCAATTCAAGCAGGTGACTTTGGATTCTTTCCCAAATATTCATTATTGATTGATACTTCTGTTGTTCTAACTTGGCTAAACTTCAATTTTAGTTCTTTCCAATCTTCCTGTTCATGCTACATTGAGATATTTTCTGTTTTTTTTTCTTTTTAGGACGAGTTTGAAGTGAGATTCGTTCAAGGAGAAGATGAAGGAACATCAAGAGAAAATTAAGCTCAGCAAAAAGCTTCTTTACATGGTCGGAAACATCATTGAGATACATCATGTTCGATTTAGGTTTTTACCTTTTCTGGCTCCGGCTTTTGAGCTAAGTAGGCTGTATATTATGGATTACCAATTTTTTTTTTTGCTGGTTGGGTTATGATTTTGTATGAAGTTTCTTTGATGATTTGAAGTTATATGGTCTTAGTAGTCAATTTTAATTTATCATTCTCTTATTATTTTTATCCCATTGCCTGCACTTCGTTTGATCTTCTGGTCTTGTTTGTTGTTATGCAGATTAGTTACTGATTAGCCTGTTATATGATTGATTAGTAACTAATAGGCGCGTAGAGCTCACTCCGGATTCTAATTATTCTCTCTCACAGCGCCTCTCACACACCCTTCCTCTCCTCCCTTATTCACTTTTCCAATCCAAATTCAATTCCCAGTGCAGCGACTCAGACTTGATTTCGCCTTTCTGAATATACACCTTATTTAGATCTAAATTTTCCATTGTCAAGCTCAGATTCGAGAGATTCCTAACGTCCCTCTTATTCGGTACTGTATGAGCTATGACTTCCATAGAGGTTTAATGAATATGGAGAATTGTCTTCACGATGCGGTATCGGTGCCTAAAAATGCCGAGTCTCCTACCAGATTAAAGTAGAGTAAATGACCTCTTCTTTAACGCTTTTGTGGGTAAAAGGAGTTCGATTCCCAATTGAATTTATGCTATCAAATTCCAATTTCATTTCATTTTCTTGAAAAATCATCCTGTCTATAATTTATTTTTCCATTGGTAGATTCTATTGTCTTTCTTCTACTAGAAAAGCAGTATTATATTGTCATAACATACTTTGAAATTGAATCCATGATAGATCCCACCTTCAGTTTGCTTATTAGTTTTGTGTGAGATTAATGCTTCTGTGTGTACTCATTGGTGATTTCTTCCCTGCTGCTATTTGCACTCTCGCAGATTATACACTATTTGAAAGGAATTTATAGCAACTTCATTGGTATGTATAACATTTTCTATTTTTATTTGTGCATGTTGGAGAGCAAACTCAACAAAAAGGAGATGCCAGTCCTTTCTTAGCTTAGTTGGCATGACTCCAAGGACAGGCCAAGGAGCAAGGTCTAGGCCATTCGATTAGGGTATGTGTTGATCTTCTCATCTTATTTAATGAAATAGTATACTTGTCCCTCGGGAGTTTATAGTGTTCTACTTTTCCCTTTTTCCTTTTTAAATGAAACTGTGTCCTAAATGGATTGTAGTTCATACATAGGATTAATGGTAATCCTGTCTTTTGATGCTGCATACAGGTACCTGATGCTACTATCAGAAATATGTCTCCATCAGTTGTCCGTGAACCTGGCAGTTTCAATTTTATGGCCCTATTGCAGGAAAATAAAGGCAAGCCTTTGGAGGCTACTTTTGATATGGCCCCTGATGGAAGCACCCTTCATGTTTATTTGCTTCCAGAATTTCAATACGTCCAAGTTTTTGTTGCGAGAGTTCAAGTACTCAATCCTGTTAAATAAAATTTATGAAATTATATAACCTTGCACTTAAAGTCTCTTAGGTTTCTGCATTTTCCCATTTTATATTTTCTCCAGGCACCATCTTCAGGAAGGAGGGCTTTGCCAGAAGCTGTTACAGGAAGTAATATTGCTTCCAACGTGCATAATGGAAATTCTGAGGCTGAAGCTTGTGCTTCTTTAACATCTGCACAGAGTCTCTCTGCTGCTTCTGCATCTATGGTTGAAGTTCCTTCAGATCCTTTCGGGAGAGAAGCCAGACATTTCACTGAGATTCGTGTCTTGCACATAAATGTTAGTTTTAGTTTCTCAGAGTAATAATGTTCTACATCCTTTTGATTGGGGCTTTAATTTGCAATGTTCTGTGTTTCAGGTGAGGATTATATTGGAGAGTTACGACAAGGACAATCTCATTGGTTCAGTTCTTTAATCAGATGGTGAAACAGCAAAGGACTTGGCTCTTGAGCTTGTTGAAAATGTGAGTAATTTCATAATCCATGTGGGTTGGTGTTCATTGGTTCAGGGACCTCTTAGTCTATTTGCTAAATTGAGATCCAACACCTGCTTGATTTCTATTTAATTTTTCAGGCTAGGCTATTAAGTGCTATCCAACAACATGAAATGTGGCAAGTCTTATGAGATGAGTTGTTCATTTAATTGGCACACCCAGAGAAAGAAAAACAGTAGTGATTTTTGCGAAACAATAAAAAAAAAAAAAAAAAGCCCCTTCACACTCATTGTGTCTGTTTGATTAATATAATCTGTTACATTTAGTTAGTGTTGGTGTGAAACATCTATAGGTAAATTGAGAATTCAGAACCAACAAGTTGGAAATTGAGAATTCAGAACCAACAAGTTTAGAGGTAAATTTGCTATAAAGTAATATGAATAAATGATTAGCATGCGAGATTGCCTGCAGTAAATTTTCTAATCTGTCTTCTGCTGCAGCATTTTGAAATTCTTTCTAATCTGTCTGCTGCTGCAGCATTTTGAAATTCTGTACAGATTCTAGAAAATTTTACACAGAATTTGTGATTGTGATTTTCACTCGGAATACAATATCCTGGTTGTGATAGGCATGATTTTTGGTTCTAAGATTTTAAACAATAATTTTTCCCGACCAGAGTTCTGTCATTGATATACTCTTTAATCTTTTTACGTCAATGCAGTTGTAGGTTGTATCCCTTCGTGGCAACTCAGGTATGCTGGAAGATATAAGTTTCAGCAGAACGGGTGAGTTTACAGACATATCGCCTTTTCAAGATAATGGGACTTGAACCTGCTGAAAATTTCATGTTCAAGTAGAATCAGAGTTTACAAACAGATCACCTTCTGAAGATAATGGGGACTCGAACCTGCTGAAAAATGCAAGTTTTAGTAAAACAAATATGTTTGCACACTTCAATTGCTCAAGATTATGGTGATGCTGAAAGATGGAAGTTTATGTATAAACAAGAAGTATGCTGTATGCATGCATACACTTCACCTGCTCCAGACATTGGCAACTCGAGCATGTTGGATGATGCAGGTTAGCAACATTGAGAATATATACTCCACCTGCTCAAGCGAATGGTGATTCAAACAGTCTGAAAATTGCAAGTTTGAGTAAATTGATAAATTTGCATACGCTCCATCTGCTCAAGATCCTACGGGCTGGGAGAATCCTAAATCAATGGTAAGAACTAGAAGCCTCACACTTTGCTTCTTGCTTGCTTCCAAGAAGAGAAGTTAATGTTTGCTTATCTTGCAGGTGAGGTTAGTTTCAAACATATTATGTTAGAGGCCAATAAGTAAAAATACTACTCCTGGGCTAATTAATTCAAATTAGCAAATGCAGCAAAATTACTGGGCTAATTAATTCAAATTAAACTTAACAAATTACTTCCGTAACCAATACATGTCGTAGATGTTGGAAAGGCATTGCCTCGGCTTTCAATCGGAACGACATCAACAAATGAAACTAGTAACACCCAAAATGTTTTGTTGATATATGATGATGTTTTTGTATCAATCATGTATGAACTTTGGATGCAAAGACTATACACTCCGCTGGTTCTACCTTCAAATTCAAAGGGTTGTCCGTCATTCTAGAGCGAGTGATCAAGATCACAAGCAAACCATGGGCACGTGCCCAATTCCAATGAAAAAGCTATAGCTATTGAAGCGGTCCTAAAAAAAAAAAAAAAAAAACACATAATACACTTCCAATCGTACTGGTTGAGGTTTGACGGGGGCGGAGTTCAACCACCACCCCATTTCGAGAGGCAGGGCATCTTGAAAGCCATACAATTTTTTATACTTCACATGACGTATTAATAATTAGAACAACTCAAGTAAAATACCGAATCCAATAATTGCACGTTTCACAGAGAAATGGGACTGTAAATCAAATAATCTCAATAATAATTGTACTGTAAATCATATAATATCAACCGGAAAATGGTTATGCTGAGAATTTTCCTTGTGAATTTTCTGTTTCATTCGTTATAATTTTCTTTATGATTTTTTTGTTTCATTCGTTATAATATTGTTGCTATTTCATTCGTTATAATTTTTAAATCAAATAATCTCAATAATAATTGTACTGTAAATCAGATTCCTATCAGGCATAAGCTTGAACAGATCGAAATTTATTTTTAGGAGCGCAGCACTGAATTATATTTGAGGTTTTAATCAAGTTCAGAGAAAATACGAGGCTCTTCAAAAGTACTCGGTATATTAATAAAACATTCTTGATCATGCTTTATAGTTGTCGTTGCAATATTGCTCTGAAGTGTATGTAGGATGTGTCATGTATGGCTGGATCATTTTACTTTGTTAGCTTCCAAGTTCCAATGTGATTGTATCATTCTTTGATGATTTGGGAGATACTATTTGGTATGTGTATATGTATTCTGCAATTGCTTGAAGACTCATTAATTGTGACTTTTGCATTTTGATCCTAAGTTCTATGTAGTTTATCTTGGCCAATTCTTATGCTAGTATTCTGAGTAATTTTTGTTTGATTGGATTTTGAATCCCAACTTGTGAGAGCTAGCTTTTCTGTTCAAGTATTCGTGTTCTTATATTCTACTTTTTGTTCATTTTACAGTCCTGATGAAGGTGAATTTGATGTGCAAAGGGAGGGTTCTAATCCTAGCACAAGGAAAAGAACGTACTCCACAGCATGGGATACCTTTGAGAAATTTGAAGATGAAGGTAGGCCGAAAGCTAAATTTTGTAGAATGCGGTAAGGTTTATAAAGTTGATGGTACTAAAAATTTGATTGATCATGCTAGCACTCGTCCATTGCGTGACACATCTGCTGAGTTGGTTCAAACTAATGCCCAACCCTTTTGATAATGACGTAGCTAGGGTGTTGTTGTCTAAGTGTGTGATAATGCATAGCTTCCCTATAAGTATGCAGAATATGAAGCTGTGAGAGAGAGGGATGTTTATTTGAATCCAAACGTCAAACATGTGTCTAGAAACACATGTAAAGATTATGTTATGAAAATATATGAAGTGGAAAGGGTTAAATTGAAAAGGGTGCTGGCTTCTTTGCCCAATAGAATATGCCTTCAGATTTATGGACATCTACTTTGGACGAGGGGTACATAGTTCTAACAGCACATTTTGTAGACAAGAATTGGAGTTTGCAAAAGTGGATGTATGTTTTCGCAAAATGCCCACTCCACATGATGCAAACTCGGTAGGTGCAAGGATTATTAGTTACATTAGGGAATGGGGAATTGAGAAGAAAATTTTGACTCTGACTCTTGACAATGCAAGTTACAATACCTTGATGGTTGAGTCTCCACTTAGAACATTTTTTGAGTCCAATAATTCTCTAGTTTGTGGTGGTGATTTCTTGCATGTGCGCTGTTGTGCTCACGTATTAAATTTGATAGTGAAGTCTGGATTTAAAACAATTGGGGATGCAAATTAGAAAGATTAGGGATAGTGTTAAGTATATAAGAGGATCCCAAACCAAGGCTGAAAAGTTTGCTGAGTGTGTGAAGCGATTGGATCTGCCAAGGAAAAAGATGAAACACGATTGCAATACTAGATGGAACTCTCTGTTTTATAGGCTTAAAAGTGTTTTGCCATATAGAGCGGCATTCCTACAGTTCAGGGTTGTTGATAGCGATTACACATGGTGTCCGCTGCCTGAAGATTGGACTCGGGTAGAGATATTGGAACCTTTTGCTGAAATCACTGATCTCTTCTCTGGTCTACTGCTAAGTATATTTTCTTAATATTTGGACAATCAATGTGATGCTAGTCAATGAGATGCAAAGTGCTGATCCAGTTATCAAGGCAATGGCTACGCAGATGAAACCAAAATTTGATAAATATTGGAAGAATTACAGCCCCATCTTGTCAATGGCTGTGGTTCTTGATCCTTGATACAAGATGAATTTGGTCCAGTATGCATATGGAAAAGTTTATAGTGATCCTGTTATTAAAATAAATGAATTGAAGGCACAGTTGAAACGTCTATTCGAGTTTTATTTGCATCCATCGCGTATAGCCATAACAGAAGCACATTCGTCATTGGAAGCGGGAAATATGAGACTGCAAAGCGATTTGTTAGCTGTGAGTCATTCATATTGCTTCTGTGTCTTTCTTACTTTCTTTCATGGTTTGCAATATATGGGTGTTTTAGGTTACCTTTCTGTGTTTTAGGTTACCTTTCTTTGAATTCACTTCTTTTGTAAGCAAAACAAACACCAATAGTTATCTAGACAAAGCAAGCACATACTGTAGTTTAATATACAAGGGTTAACAGTAGTTTAGTCATCTTTCAGTTACAAGGGTTTGTTTTATGCAGGGCTTTGATGTTCATGAGTCTGAACGCGGTGTTCGATCTATCGAGTGTCAGTTGGAGTTATACTTAGCTGAGCCTCTACTAGACCGTAATAAGTACAAGCATCTTGACGCGTTGGGATATTGGAAGAAAAGCCAATATAAGGAACTGGCAGAAATGGCAAGGGATGTTTTGACCATTCCAATAACTTCAGTTGCTTCTGAGTCGGCTTTCAGCCAGGGAGGTCGTTTACTTGGAAAGTATCGTCATAGCATTTTGCCTCAAAATGCAGAAGCAAATTTATGTGCACGCGATTGGCTTCAAGGTCCATGTATAATATTTGTTTCATTTAAACTACACATTTCATCCTGCTTTTATCTAATAATCGGTGTTCATGTTTTATAGCTTGTCCCCTAGAAGATGAAGAAGGGGAGGATTTGACCCTGGACATTGAGAAATTAATTCCACTTGCAAGTCCCTCCGTTCTGCCCGGGGGTAATTGAAGGTAAGACACGTAATGTCTTAACCAACTGAATCAATTTCTCTTGCTTTGCCACTACTTGAGATCATCACACTTGGTTTTTCCTAAGAATCTTCTGAACTTTATTGCTTATATCCATGTGGCATTTAGTTATAGAGCTCATCGAAGCTGTGTAGTTAAATTGAATTAATCAGGGATTTGATGTAGCACTTGCTCGAATCAGGTATAGAATAGGGGGAAGTTGCTTTGTGAAATGTCAGGGGTAGATTTCAAATTACAACTAGATGATTGTGCCATTATTTATTAGACGTGGAAGAATTACTGAGTTTGACGTGCGGATTGATTGATGGCATATATCTTGTAATATCTTGTTATAAAGTTATAATCACTATTAGATAACATGTTTGACTGGGACTATTATTACCACCATTTGATCTTGTTCTTCCATGTTGGTTTTCATTCAGCTTGTTCTTCTATGTTGTTTTTCCTAAGGGTCCTAACGGTTTCTTCTTTCTTCGAACCCTTGAGCCTGGAGGAGATGAGTATAACTGAATGGTTTTTAATGCTCTACAGATCTGTCTATGGTGCTGGCATCACATCATAAATATGGCTGAGAAAGATAAGACCGTAGGGCTCTGTCCGGCTTGCCGTACTGCTTATATAACAAAAAAAGATGGAAGATAGAAGATAGACCGATAAAGATTGGCCTATTAATAGTACTTGTTTTGTATAGTAGCCTGTATGTGGCATGTTAACTTGGAGTTGTCTTTGTACATTGAGTTATTCTCTAAAGACTGTATAGTAACTCTATACCAAAGGGCTTCAATTCGAAAATCTTAAATTCAAAAATTGCGTTTTATTATTTTTTATTTTTAATATTTTAATTTTTTATTAAAATCCAGATGGATTGGTCTGGAAAGTCCGGTTCCATCCGGATTGCCAAGCTGTTGAATGGATCTTTGGTGGATCCGATCTGGATCCATAATGGATTGGACCTGGACTGGGTCCAGTCCATCCATTTGACAGGCTGACTCACTGCTCTAATTGCCGATTGAGGTTTTGTGATGCCGCCACTTCCAACTCAAGGACACCAGTATTAATATTTGGATATTGACACTTTAGAATATTTTTATTGCGTTTTATGAGATAATTTGGCACGTACTTGACATATTTGTTGATGATATTTTGGTCCTTTGGAATTTTAACGGATATTGAGATTATTTGTTTGAATGGTATTTCATTTGTCAATTTTTTTTTTCTTTTTTGCAATTTATTACGGGATATATGTGCATTAGACAGGTTGTATAAAATTGAAAAAAACAGATCTATATTTTGTTGCTAAAATTTAGTAAGTAAAAATAAAAAAATGAAAAGAAATACTTTCGGTGGCTAGATTGACAACGTAACCATAACCAAATTAGCAACGGAAAATTCCTTAGTTAATTTTGTTGCCCGTGGCCTCCAAAAGATCGTTGCTATTCCCTGGACAATCCGTTGCTAAAGGGCCTACGGCCAATAATCCGTAGGCATAATTTAGCCACCACACATTTACCCATGGAATGTGTTTTCCGTAGGCATTACATAGGCCGTGCAATTTTCCTACAACTTTTGGGCTTATTCTGTAGCTAAATATGAGAATGATGAGATTTCTTGTTGTGTCCTTTATGTCAATCTCTCTTCTTCCGGGGTATTCCTTGCTCCCGATCCATGGACCTTCAGAGGCTCCTCTTTGGTACTCTCCCGAGGTGTTGAATTGTACTCCGGATCGTGCTAGTTCGATTCTTGGAGCGTTGGGACGTTCCAGACATATTAGTAACATAAACACTAAATAATTCAATACAATACACATAACTTCTTCAAAATTCCAAAATGGTCGTTTTTTTTTTTTCAAAACAGTCCTACACAAATTTTATATCGCAAATTAAACTCAAAAAAAAAAATAGCAAAACAAAAAAAAAACATAATAAAAAAAGCTCCAATCGAAGTTTCGGCCTCTCATAGGAGCTGTCTATGTGATGCTTTGATCTGGAGCTGTAAAACACAGCTCCGATGGAGTTATGCGATTCCGGTACCAGAATTAAAGAAGGATGAGGAGAAAAGAAATTAAATAAAAATAAAAATACTTAAGGCCATGTTTGGTTGGCATTAAATGAATAGTGCTGAATTATTTGGTCAACCTTCTCTTTTAATTTTGGGCTAAAACATAATAGATGATAAACTTTGGATGTAAATGTTACAATGCCATCTAAGAATTGCAATATGCAATAAACCCTAATATAAACACAAAGTCTCACAAGAGACCGTCTCTTTTTAACTTATAGAGAGACAGGACTAATTTGCAATTTACCATCCTCCTTCAAATTTTTGTGGATCCTCACTCGACCCGAATTTACTAAACCCGACTTAATAAGACCCGAGTTTACTAACCCGACTTCACAAAATATCTCGCTCTCCATCGTTTTCTCCGTCTTCTTCGTTTTCTCCTTTCTCTGTTTCGGTCGTTTTCTCCGTCGATCTCCATCCATCTCTGTTCGTTCTTCTTCGTTTCTCCGTCGTAGATCGTGGATTTCTTGTGCAATTGACGGTGTCTTCAACTTCGTCGACGTTTTCCAGTTGATATCGTAAGTTTTCTCCTCTTTTTTTTAGGGTTTTCTCGTGTTGATTCGATATTTTAGGGTTTTTTTTTTGTGGTTGGATTTTCGTAATTTCTTTCATCTATGTTCGTTCGTTTACAGTGTGTCTCTGGTGTTAGTTGATATGGATGGTGTTCGTGGTAAGAGGAAGCTGGGTGAGGTGAACAATCCAACACGAAAATCACCTAGAATTAGTGCTTTGGATTCGCCGGAGAAGAAAACGAAGTCAAGTAGTAGTGGTGCAAACATTTCGCCTGAGAAGAAAACTAAAATATCTAGTGTTTCAGGTAGGTTTTTCTGCACTTTTGTTTTGTGTTTCTGTTTTTATTAACTGTCCATGTTTTGTTCATTTATTGTCCATGTTTTGTACATTATTGTCCATGTTCTGTATATGTTCTTAATTTGTCTTATGTTTGCATATAGATATGGTGGCAGAGAAGCAATGTATTGTACATAATTTTCTACGTTTGTTGTGTTTTTTTTTAACTGTCTATGTTTTGTTCATTTACTGTCCATGTTTTGTACATTATTGTCCATGTTCTGTATATGTTCTTAATTTGTCTTATGTTTGCATATAGATATGGTGGCAGAGAAGCAATGTATTTGTACATAATTTTCTATGTTTGTTGTGTTTTTTTTTTGAACTGTCTATGTTTTGTTCATCTACTGTCCATGTTTTGTACATTATTGTCCATGTTCTGTATATGTTCTTAATTTGTCTTATGTTTGCATATGTAGTGGCAGAGAAGAAATCTAGGCATAATTCTGGGAAGATATTTAGACTTCAAGATTTGGGACCTGGAGAAGAAGGAAAGCTGAATTATATCCGTGTTGAAAGGGATGACGGTGTTATTTTTAAGATGATGGTGACTCCTTGTCAGCCAAAGAAGGTAAAGGAGTTGATGGAATCTTTAACTTTGGCGCAGAAGAGGGATGTTGAAGAGATTGGATTTGGTGGGTTGGGTATGATGGCTGCTGAATCTGTCCCTCGGCTTTTAACTCCGTGGTTGGTTAATTTGCTCGATTCTGATTGTTATCATATCACCATTGGCGATGCTAAGATTCCCATTTGTGGTGATGATGTGTTTGATCAGTTCATGCTTCCGCGTAATCCGGGCGTTGAAGTTCCAATGAGCTTTGAGCATGGGGGTAATAAAGTTGATGCTGATTTGAGGGATGAGTTTGTACGTAGTTGCATGGATTGGGGGGATGACATTAAAGGTAATACTGATAAAAGTGGTAAAAAAAGAATGAAGGAAGTAAAGCTTACGTGTGTTAAGAAGCGTTTGAAGGAGTTGACTGATGGTGGAGAAGAATTCAAGCGACTTTTTGTTTTATACGTATGTGGTTACTTCTTGTCGTCGACCCCTGCTGCTTTTGTGGATCAGAAACTCTTGGTTGCTGTTCAGGATGTGAGTAAGATCCAGATGTATGATTGGTGTGCGTTTGTTGTTGACAGACTTCAAAAAGCTGTTAAGACATTGGAGTCTAAAACAAACGACTATTGCATTGTTAGTGGTTGTGTGATGGTGCTTGTGTATTGCTACCTTCATAGGTACATATATTGTGGAGAAAGTGCTTCTACTGTTGTTCCATTGTGTAGGCATTGGACAGATGAAATCATTGGGGATAGGATTGCTTATGAGCAAAAACATGGAGGTTTTGGGAAGACGATCCGTGATAAGTGTTATCCTATTAACAAAATAAGGGTTGGTGATGGTCCAGTATTCTATATTCCTCCTGACAAGCTTAAGAAGAAGAAGCAGCTTGTTGAAGGTTCTGTAATGGTGAGTTTATTTTTTTATGCTCTTTTTATATTATTTTTTAACATTATTCAGAACATAGGCCTTTTCTTTAAAAACATAGGACTTAATGTTTAGAACATAGTTTTATATGTTTCTGACTAGCTTTTTGTTTTGTAGACTGCTGAGAAGTCTTGGGAGTTGTACATGAAGGATCAGCAAGTTGCATTGCGTGCACATCTTGATAGGATGTATAAATGTGGTAACGTTGGGTTTGAGGTCCCTGATTGGAGTGATAAGTCTTTATCACAACTTTCACAGAGTTTGGATTCTGAGAAGGGTTGGAGTGATCCTATCTTAATCGGGTTTGTTGATAGGATTTGTGCTGAATTGAGGGAGAAGATGATGGGAGTATATGCTGAGTTGCAACCTGATTCTTGGGTTAAGAAAAATCTTTGTGAAAGTGGAGATGAAGAGAAACTAAATTATGTATCTGATGATGATGGTGGGATTGATAAGGCAGAATTCGAATCTGTCAAAGTAGAAAAAAATGTTGATGTGTGTAGCATAGGGAGGCAAGTTGAGAAGGAGGTTGCTGATTTAGGTAATAGCAGTGAGACTGATGAAGATGGTGGTGGTGAGAACAAGGGGACTGGAGTGGATGAATCTGGAGTTGGTAATGAGAAGGAGAAGATGGGAAATGTTGGTGATAACATAGGTCATGATGGTGATAACATAGCCAATGAAGGTGATAACATAGTTTTGAGGCCTGTTGATGATTCTGCTGTTGATGTGATTGATGATTATGCTGTTGATGTAGAGTTTATAGGTCGTGTAGAGAAGATGGGTGATGATGCTGACAATGTTGTTTTGAGGCATGTTGATGTAATTGTTGATTTCTGTTTTGATTATCTTGGATGTACAATTAATGATTGTGGCGTTGTTGGTGAGGATTGTGTTATGGGTTCGAAAATGATGAGGAATATGGTCAAGTATGTGAAGGACATGAGGACATTAAGGAAACAAGTTGCGGATTATGTATTTTTCATGTCCGAGAATTCGAGGTTACTTTGTGTTCTTTCTTTCTTTTTTTCTTTCTGTTTTTTTTTATGTTCTCTCGTTCTGTTTTATGTGTTTTTTGTTCTTATACTCTGTTTATATGAACAGGTATGATGGGTATGAACATTTTGTGAAGTTTTCGAGGACATTTTGGATTTCTGCGGAGGAGATACGCACGATGTGCTATCAGACGAAGATTCTGAATTCTGTTGTTGATTGCTGGGTTACAAATCTGAATTATAGTGAGGGGCTTACAAGGAATGATGGGGAGACTCAGCGTCTGTGGTTCACCACCAGCATTTCTGTTCGTATTTTTTTCTTTTAAATTTGTTTGTATTATTTTTCTACTCTTTTGTTGTATTGTGCAATGTTTTTTTATGTTATCTTTGTATGTGCAAACTCCATGGGCAATGCTAGCGAAGGTATTTGATGATGAAGCACTAAAATTGTACAAGCAAAGGGGTCATCAGCAGTTTGTTGATGATTTTCAATCAACGTTGGAATATGCCTTGAAAGTAGTCCCCGGGAGAAAATTAATTGACTTGAAGACTGTCAAGATGGTATGTTTGTTGTTTATATTTGTTATTATTTCTAAGATCATAATAGTTCTTGCTACTCTTTAATTTTTTTTAATTTTTTTTGTTGTTTGTAGTTCTTTTTCCCATTGGTGTTTGAGGATCACTACACTTGCTATGTAGTCAATATGGATAAGAAGAAGATTCAGTATCTTGACAATAGGGAGACTTCGGAAGAGTGGGTCAACGCCTTCTCTGGGGCCTTGGTATGTTTTCTAAAACATAGCAGTTTCTAGTGTAAACATAGGCAATATGATTGAAAACATAGGATATATTATGCTTGAAAACATAGCAGTTTCTAGTGTAAACATAGGCAATATGCTTGAAAACATAGGGTATATTATATAAAACATAGAGTATTATTTTTTTGAACATATATATTGAGTTTTTTTTTTTTTTAGCGTCATCATTTCAACATCTTCCTTACGAAGAATAACTATCGCCCTGATGGTGAATCGGTCAAGGAGTTTGTGCTTGAGAAAATTGCATTTTCTTGGATGACCGAAAAAGATACAAACGATTGTGGTGTGTATTTGATGAAACAAATGCAGATGTTTTATGGGCAGAAGTTTGATTGTAATTTTAAGGTAATTTTTTTATTCGTCTAAGATGTTTGTCAATATTTTCAGCCATAGGCATACCTATGTTCTAACTTAGCGTTTTGTTTGTGTTTTTTTGTTTTTTTAGCCTGCTGCAAGGCGCGTTTTCAGAGCTGAGATTGTTGTCTCACTTTGTTTGAGTGATTTAAACAAGTGTCGTTCAGCTTTGCAGAAAAAAGTGGACAAGTTTGTTAAGACGAAGGATTCCATTTTGTATAGAGGTGTAAATCCACGACTGTTGAATTCTGAGTTGATGAAGGTTTATGATGCTGTTAGAAAAGAATTAATGGAAAAAGAGGAGAAGATACGAGAAGAGAAAAGACTACAAAGGTTAGCTTTAGAGGCCGAAGAGGCAAAACAGCTTGAGGCAACGATAGAACTGTCGAAAGTTGAGGCTGAAAAGATTGGGGAGAATGTGGCTAATGAGGGCGAAGGTGATGACAGTTCAAATGACGATCATCTTCAAACGACAAATGAGTACTTCATTCAATCGAGGGAAAAGAAGTGATTCTGGAATTGTGGATTTATCATTGGTTGTAGTTAGCTTTTTTTGGAATTGTGGAAATATTACTGATTCTGGAAATTGTTGTAGGAATTGTTGATATTTTTGATTATTCTATGTTTCCGGAATTATTGTCTATGTTATCCCATATATATTCCATGTTTCTAGAATTATTCTTCTATGTTATCCTATATATGTTGCACGCTTTTTAAACTGTTATCTTATGTTATTTTTTTTTCTTCCCTGTATAGAAGTGCTTTTATTTATTTCCATCTTTTCTTAACATATTCTTATCTGATGATTTAGAACATGGGATATAGGTTTTAGAACATGGCATGTTCTACTGTGAACATAGAAAATATGTCTGAAAACATAGTGTATTAAGAATTGAAGTTATGGCGTGGAACATGGTTAATACTTCTTAAAACATAGACAAATTTTGCCAGAACATTTAACTGCATAAAAAATGAAGTTCCAAGTAAAAACTAGATATCATTGTCACATGTCAATATGATATTCGACAAATAAAATAAACTCAATACGATAATCACAACAAATATTTGTCTGGAGGTGGTGCCACAAACTCAGTTGTTTTCGGTTTCTTTCCTTTCCTTTCAAATTTGTTCTTGAATCTTTCTTTCTTCCTCCCCTTCGTGCTTGCAATCTGTGGGTCTAGAACAATAGGTTGTTCTGTAGTAGTTGATGCAGCACTAGTCGATGCAGGTTTAGTGTTGGGGCTGTCGGGTGCTTGTTCTTGTGGTCTTTCCGGGAACTTTGTTGTATTTATAATACTTAGTATGGCATCCATGTCGCGTTTGTATCCATCTTCCAAAATCTTCCTTGCTTCCTGGTTCCCTTCTGACTTCAAGGTCATTTCTGTGTACCTCCTGTTCATTTTTTTGTCTCCAAGCAATACATTCCTGCAGCATTTTTAAGAACATGGACATATTTTTTAAAAACATAGACAATATTTCCAGAAACATGGACTTATGCAGAAAATAGAGTTTTACCTCTGCATTAACATTTGTGCCTTTTGTACGGAGTACTCGGTCCCAGACTTTCTCTTTCAATGTTTTTGTCCAACGTTGGAGGATGTACTCATCAGGAATCCATTTAATATCATGCTTATCCAAGATACGGAGGCAGTGCTTGCAAAGCCATCCAACCTCTTCAAAGTGCCTACATCCACAACTGATTTCAATGCGGCCTGTTGGGTGCTTATGAACATTACAGTTGCAACATCGTCTAAATCGTCTTCTTTAATTACATCATACAACTTTTTGTCACCCAAGTCCATAGATAATGTTGCATTTGTTTCAAATGATCTACTGAACTCCTTTTGAAAGTACTTGAAAATTTTCAGTGTATACACCTGAAGACATAAATTAAGAACATCAATTAAATATATGCATAAATATATACTACCCATGTTTATGTAAAAACTACCCATGTTTCTGGAAATACTACCCATGTTTCTAAAAATATAAACATATTATTACCCATGTTGCAGTATATTGAAAATTATTTACCTCTGCAACATGTTTCACTAAGCCGGAACGCACATATATTTTTGGTGACTGATAGGAGTTCTTGAATTCTTTGAGAGATTCGTTTGTTCGCCAACGGGTTATCATGGCATCAAACAATCTGAAGAATTGCGTCAGAGATGTGTTTTTGTTGGACTTGAATGAAATTGAGTTGTTTGTACTCTCACTTCGTTGCGAAGATAGGATGCCGGCTGAGAAGAATGTCTTGCTTAGTGTAGGGGACCACTTTTCCTTGAATTTGTATAATCTTTTGAACCATTTCTCATCTTGAAGATCATATATATCAACCATTCCAGACCAATATTCTTCAAATTCTTCCTCATTGGAGAATCCATGTAAGCACAAAGTGAAAACATCATTGAAAGTGCTATCATGCCTTAGCCTTGCAACATTAGTTATGGCATTTTGGTAGAGATGCCACAAACACAGACTGTGTCTTGTTTCATCACCAAACACCTGCGTAGTTGAGAAGATGACATATATTTCTTAGAACATGGACAGTATTACTGTGAACATGGAATTTTAGAACATGTAATATATCCTAACTACAACATGGTCAATCTTACTTAGAACATTGTAAATATTACAAACAACATAAATACCTGCAGAATAGCTTTGGATATAGCTTTATCTTGATCAGTGAATATTGTAACTGGCTTCTTATTCCCCATTGACTTCAAGAACTCTTCCATAAGCCAGATAAATGATTCGGCACTCTCATTTGCAATGAAAGCGCATGCGAACATAACATTGTTCCAATGATTATTTACGCCGACAAAAGGCGCACAAATTAAGCCATATTTGTTTGTTCTGAAGGTAGTGTCGAATATCATTACATCGCCATAAAGTTCATAATCATCCTTCAGAGATCAATTTTCAATGGATTAGACAAAGATTATATGAATTGCATGGCATATCAAGCAGATTTTCAGTGAATATTGAATAAAACATAAAAACTATTACTTGGAACATAGATAATATTGCATAAAACATATAGATTACCTGCATCATAGAGTCTCTCCAGTATAGGCCGCATAATCTGCCTTTTTCATCCAACTTTTGGGGGTAATAAAATTGGGGATCCTCTTCTTGTCTTTGCTTTAGCATATCCAGCACATTCTGAGCATCTACACCACCCATTTTCTTTGTTCTATATCTTGTTATGTAGTTGATATGGTCTCGTTTGATGTTTCCAATGTTCTCTTGTCCACCAGCGACCTCTACCATATAGTTGAATGCATCTGTAGGTCTCAGCATAGCTCTTTCCATTATCTCCAACATCTCTGCCTTCTCATCTGTAAGTCAATATACATATGGATTAAGAACATAAAATATTAAGAACAGAACATAGGCATTATATTCAAAAACATTGAAAGTTCTTTTTTGACCTGAAATTTTCCGTTCAGATCTGTGATAGTGGCTCCATTGGGGTCTTGTCAGGTTATGGGTATGATCAGTTATATGTGTGTCAACCACATACTTACTGATGTCATACAAGTACTTGATCCTCATTTGTGCTTTTCAATCTTTCTTCATAATAGTATTTTGCCTTCGCCTTTTTTTAATCTTTTCACCTTCTTCATTCACTGCAGGGGATGGTGTGAGCATTGGGCTTTTTTGAATTTTTGGAAGTCCAGCACAACTACACAGAAAGTACTTTTCTCGAATTTTACCATCTTTTCCACGACGAGATGTTGCCTTCTTGAAAGAGAACCCTACGCTTTTAGCATGTCTTTTGTACAAGTCATGTAACTCATCAAAAGTTCCTGTGATGCCTTTCAAACTTCCACGGACATCAAAATCGTCACTAAGATTACTTGCATCTGTATGTTGGTGAACATAGCATAAAGAGTTTAGAACATGGCATGTTCTACTGTTAACATAGACAATATGGCTGAAAACATAGAGCACTAACAACATGGAAAGTATTGCATGGAACATAGCTAATACTTATTGAAACATAGAATATACTTTTGCAGGTTATTTCATCATGAATTTTATGTTATCATATTGGTCTGAAACAGAGCATTGCATAAAAATTGAGAACATGGCATACAGATTCAGAACATGGCATGTTCTACTGTGAACATAGGCAATATGGCTGAAAACATAGAACACTAACAACATGGAAAGTATTGCATGGAACATAGCTAATACTCATTGAAACATAGAATATACTTTTGCAGGTTATTTCATCATGAATTTTATGTTATCATATTGGTCTGAAACAGAGCCTTGCATAAACATTGAGAACATGGCATACAGATTCAGAACATGGCATGTTCTACTGTGAACATAGGCAATACGGCTGAAAACATAGAGCATTGAGAACATGGGAGGTATTTCATGGAACATAGCTAATACTTATTGAAACATAGAATATACTTTTGCAGGTTATTTCATCATGAATTTTATGTTATCATATTGGTCTGAAACAGAGCATTGCATAAACATTGAGAACATGGCATACAGATTCAGAACATGGCATGTTCTACTGTGAACATAGGCAATACGGCTGAAAACATAGAGCACTGAGAACATGGGAGGTATTTCATGGAACAGAGCATATGAATGTTATAAAACATAGATAAAGTTTGCCAGAACATGGAAATCGTTTAACAGCAACAGAAATCAACCTATATACCTTCTTTTTGAGGTCGTTGTGGTTGCAACAATGGTGGTAACATGAATTGAAGCATCAGGAACATGTTCATCATCCCGAACAACAGGTTCACTATCCCCAGCAACACGTTCTTCACGATTTGCTGCACAATCAAACATCTAACAACAAATACAACAAATCAGGTATAAATTTAACATAATTGAATTATATATACGCCGATCTATCAGTTTTAACAAGCTTGCGACCACAAACAATGAGAACGATGAGCGTATGGGATGAATCATGCACGTATGAGATTTTTTAACAATGAGAACGATGAACGTGACTTGTACAGAAGCTACGTAGTCGATTTGGTGGTGATTCCGCGGCGGAACGGCGCTGATTGGTGGCGGCGGCGAAACGGAGATCGTCGGCTGCAGTTTCTCTCTCTACCGGAAGAATCTCGCGATGATGATGACGATGCGTGCGTGTTTCTGCTGTTAGTATATGATATATATAGGATCCATATTGTTATAACCCGTTTTTTGACCCGGTTTCTAACTTTTTAGTTGGGTTGTGATTGTTTTAGAAGGTAGTAGTTGTGTTGGGGCTGATTTATAAATATGATAAATTGGTCTCTAGGGTCCCTTTATAAGTATGGTCTCTCTAAAATAGAATAATCTCTAATTGATCTTTCCGGTCTAACCCTAACCCTAGTCTCGCCCAAATCCGACTTCTTCGAAATAGAATAGAATAATCTCTAATTGAGTCTCTTCTAGTCTAGTCGTAGTCTCACCCAAATCCGGATTCCTCGAAATAGAATAGAATATCTCCGATTTAGTCTCGTTCCCCATTCGGAATTCATCGCGATAAAGTACAATAATATCTCCAATGTAGTCTCGCTCGCCTCATTTCCGTCTTCTTCGCCGGATTCTTTGGAAATGACTACTGTCGAATTACTCAAATTCATCATCAAGCACTGAGGTACTCTTGGGTTCTTTCTCGTATTATTGCCTATTTTTCTACTGTTTGGCTGTTTATTTGCTTACTTGATGGAGTTTATTTTACCCAATGCATGTGTTTTGGAGTGATTAATGATATGCGGCATTCCTATCTGCTTGATATGCCATATTACATGATTCTCTTTGGTTGAGTGTGTTATGTTTGCTCTTTATACAATATACAATAGCGAATGCTATTAATAAAAGCCTAATAAGTTATCTGGATTCTAGTCTGGAGAACAATCCCAAGCCATGGAAGCGCAGAGTTTGTTTATTTGGGCCTGATTTATTTCTTTGGTTGATTAACACTGTTGCACTGGGTGGGGTCCGGTATTATCTGCTTATATGGCTGTTACTACTAAGATTGATGACTTGTGCAGGCTTGTGCTTGGATTGGCTGCAATTAACTCACTGTGTCTGCTTACGTACTTCGTTGTTGAATTTGGTATGATATACATCACCGTTGCTCTCTCAGTTGGTTTGTTGGTACAAATTCATAAAATGTGGGTCACCGGAAAGAACAACTACTTTGCACAGTTTCTGATATCTGGTACACCGGATTTGAGTAGGCAACTTCAGCCGTTTTGCATCTTTGTCAATAATTGGGCTAATACCGACCTCGGTTTTTGGGACTACTTCGACTCGGTTTTTGATCCCAAGGGGAATAAAGGCAACAAGGGCAAGAAGGGAGATTTGGAGATGGGTATTGTTGCTGGTGGCATTAGGGAATCATCTAGTGCACCAAATAAAGTTGTATCCAAGAATAAAGTTTAGAATTTATCTGGGAGAAAATCTCTACTCAAATTCTGTCCATTATGCTTTGTCAAAAGCTATTAAAACGTTATTCCTTTTGTTGTGTTAAGCTGATATTCTGATTTGGGTTTAGCTGGGATTGATAGTCTAGAAAACCGTATACTGTATGTACACATCATACTTTATTGTAGTATGAGTTTTGCTTGGTTCAATAATCTTGGTCAGTTTTATATTTTTATTATCTCATTGCAAGACTAGCTAGCTTCTGGAGAACGGATTGCATAATTATATATTGAGATGGATGAAACTTCCTTACATATTGGTGCTTACTGTTTCATTACCTGAAGTGTAGTACAGCTAATATTCATGTGATTTGGAAGAAGTTGTTTCGATGAGATGTCATTCTGCTAGCCTTTGAGTTGTTTGGTCTATGCTTGGTTTTTTAAAAAAAAATTACTCCAGGCAGTGGAGTAAATTTGTTTAGCTGTTTTGTCTAATTTACTACTTGTTTTTTACTAACCCAAATCCATGTATTCTATACTTTATCTGGACAGGCACACGAGACAATCGATGGCGTTTCTGAGCAAATCATGCATATTGGGTTAGGCAGGCGGCCATCACTCCAGGCAGTGGAATGATGAACCTATTGAGGTATACATTCTAAAGCTTTTACTTGAAATGAATTTGTAGGCTGTTCTTATTTTATCCTGCATGATATGTTGAATGACCCCTCTTTCTAGTTTGTGAATTGCATTCTTGTCCTGTGCAATTTTGGGCCAAGGGAAAAAATGTTGTACCACCAGCTTCACATGTTGTACATTAATTTGGGAAATAGGTTTCCCGAATCATTAGCTTAATATTACCATTGGTTGTATTAGTTGTACCCTCCTGATCAAAGGCTACTATAACGAAGTGACAATCAGCAGCACCGTAGAAACATTCCTTAAAAACATCGATTATATTGCGAACTTCACTTCTCCATAGGAATATTCTAGAAACTCCACTTCACGTCATTAAGCAGCAAATGCTTGGTCACAGCTAGAGCAAATTTCCATGAACTATTCATGCAAAAGGCTAGAGAGGTATCACGGTGGATTCACAAAGGATCATCATAGCCACTTCATCTGTCATCAGCAAATGGGGCCTACTTCATACCAACATCAACATAAGTGTTGTCTACATTTTGTACTAGACCTCCACACCAAAAAATTGCCCAACTTTAACACGAACTCATATACCGATTCGGAACCCAATCCCAATCCCAATTGCGACACAAATTTACTTTTGAATCGGACCTTGGACGAGTCCACATCCTGATCCTGGTCTTGGCACAGACCCAAATCTTGATGCATACCGGTTCACTTTGTGTAGGTACGTGCGAATCGTTCACTAGAATTAGGATGGGTGTGCTGCTATTAGGGTATCAATGCTTGGTAACGATTTTTGTTTTGTCTAGGAAATTTGTGTGCTTTTGTCATTTCTCTGAACATTCATGATCATGTTGAAATATTGATCTTTGGAATGTGTGATAATCGATCCAGTGCCTTATATCTTAAATAAATTTGTTGATGGAGAATTCAATTCAATGCGTGAAGCAGTTGGGAGTGAGATGGACATACTAGACCCGGGGGCAAGAATGTGACGGCCATAATGGTTTTAAGGATGGATATCGTTGGTCTGTATAGGTTTCGGTTGTATAATTTTCATCCGGTGTGGGGTGTATTTCTTATGCACCTTGATTTTGTACTTGTAAACTTTTCTGATATTTATGAAATTTTTAGTCGTTTAAAAAAGAAAAAAAAAAGTCGGGAGCTTCATTTGTGGCGCCTATAAAAAAAAGGCTCACTCCTCCGTTCGATCAGTTTTGTCACACCACATAGGCACATAGCAAAACAACTCTAGCTATTCTCTCTCTAGTTTTAAATATTTTTTCAACACGGCATTTCTTTCATATTAAATTATTTTGTATCATTACTATTTCTCATATTTACTCTATATTTTCAAGATAAGTAAATTTTACGGGATCGTACTTCTACAAGAATAAATAGCGAATAGATAAGGGCTCGCTCGAGCCCTCGTAAGTCGTAACCAACAAATATATATAAAAAAATGAACACTATAAAGAAATATGCATGATACGTAAGAGTCCTTGTACTAGTGACTAGTTTATACTTAAAGCCTTAATTATCTTATCGATATTTTTTAATCAAGTAAACGCTTGAACAAATTCTTAATTAATTAATTAATAATAGAAGAAATGCTGCCTGTAAATTGTTATGTAATTAATCTCACTCCAACAACAAAACAGCCGGTTCCTTTCCTTTCAATTGACCGCTCAATTAACAAATCGAAGAAGCAAACTCATTTGAGCTATATAATGGCCACATAACTTGAGTCCTTTATACAATCAATTATCATTACACTTAGAAACCAACTTTTAATAACCAAAAAATGGAGGCGAGGCAACGTAGAGTCCTTGCTGAGCTTAGTGGAAGAAGACGCGTTGATCCTCCACCGGGACAACATGACAAATGCGTACCAAGAAACTCCTTTGCACATTGCAGCAATGCTCGGGCACGTGCAGCTCGCCATAGTACTCCTCAGGCTAAGGCCTGACCTGGCACGAGAGCGCGATTCGCAATGTTCATCACCACTGCATCTAGCGTCAGCAAAAGGCGACCTGTCAATAGTAAAAGCGTGTTTGCAAGTAAGTGACCATGATGATGTTTGCTACTTGCGTAATAGGGATGGAAAAAATCCAATTCATGTTACAGCCATGAGGGGTAGAGTCGAAACTCCAAAAGTGAAAAAAATGATCTACGTATAAAATTTGTCCACATTATTATAAATCACTTGCTTCAACGTTGTACAAATTTTTTTATCTACAATTACAAATAACAAGATTTTGAATCCACCTGATGATCAGTTAAATCTCATGATTAATTATATTAATTTGACTCTAATTTTGAGCGGCTATATAGGGGTAAATTGCATTTTTTTCCCTTACGTCCGCAACGTATTTGGTCTTTTTTTTTTTTATACTTTACAAATACGGTCCTCTTTTCCAGAAAATTAATCCCAGCCTATTTGTCCGCTGAGGTGGCTTATGACATGGACGAATTAGGACAAAACGAACTAAGGGGCTTATGAATTAAGTGGTGAATTAGTGTGTATATATGGATGGGCTTCAATCATCCCCAAATTAGGAAACTGTAAACCCTAAATCCAACCACAAAATGAGCTCCAATTCTTCTCATTTTCCAGCTCGTCTCATGGAGAATCTGATGAGCCCCCAATGTGCGATTTCCAAGTTGCAACCACAAAATGAGCTCCAATTCTTCTCGTTTGCCAAACACCTCTTCCAGCTCGTCTCATGGAGAATCTGATGAGCCCAAATGTGCCACTGTAATGTGAGTGCCAAGGACGGAAATCAATCCAATAAGGCGTTTATGGAGTTGTGCTTACTGGAAGAATGAGGTAAATATTGTTACTTTGTGCCATGCTCTGTTTTCCTGAGTTTGTTAACTGGTTGAAATCGTGCAATGCTCTGTTTTCCTGAGTTTAGGATAAATGTGCTCTGTTTTAATTGAGTAGAGTTTTGGGTGTGTATCTTTAATTTCAGGCTGCTAGGTGTGATTATTTTCTGTGGAAGGATTTGGAATTGAGTCGGTACTACGCTGCTATTGTAGTTGATGTAATTGATGGGTGGCAGAAGGAGAGGTATTCGAGTAGGGAGAATGGGGATTTGAAGGTAGGGTTTCCGACCTTGAATGGCTTGTGGCTGAGAAACACAAGGCATTTGCAAAAATGGAAGAGTCTTTTGAGGGAAATGTATATTTATCTAACATCAGTCATTGTATTCTGCAACCCAACAATGAAGGGAAATGCTCTTCCCTTGCCAAATTTCCCTCCAGATTTGTGCTTGTGTGTAAGCATGTGTGAGTTTGTGCTAGGAGTGTGTTTATTCGCTCCGGGTTTACTATTAGCCAGCGTATTAGCCATACTGTTAGCCCCAATCAGAGTACGACATGTGTACAATCACAAAATCAAAGATTTATTCACTTAATTTATTTGTCTCTCACTGCTACTAAAAAGAAAGAAAGAAAAGACCTCTCCGTCTCTTCCACCGGCGAGAAAGACTATCTTCCACACGGCGGCGTAATTGACCTCCGGACGCAAGAAAACCCCGTCGTAATCATCCTCCGGATACTTAAGCAATGTGAAGATCGCTCCATCTGCACCGAGTACCGATATTCCGACAATCCAAATTAACGGCTTCCATCTGCAGAAGGTAATTGTTGAGTCAATTTTATTATCTTAAGTTTGTTGATAGTGATTGTCGATGGTATTATTGATTATGCTACACTTGATTTAGATGGTTGATTGATAAATGGTATTATTGAATTTTCTGCATCTTGCTTAAGGATAAAAAATAGGGTAAGAAAAGGGAAATATTGTTTGTGATGGTAAATGGTAAATGGTTGTCTTGACAACAGTAAGGCCGTAAGGGTAGTCAAGTGTGCCAATATTGTTTGTGATGCTGGTAATTCATATTACGTGTGCAAATATTGTTCGGGATACTAGTCATTCATATTAAGTGCAAATATTGTTCGACACAAATCGTGCTTACCTTGCTCATTGTATGCTATCGTCCGTTCTTTTTCATAACACTAGCAAATTGACTAACTGATTCTTGCATGTGTATAGCACTGATGGTAAATGACAATGGTGTTACTTGCTAAGCGTAGCTTGGAGCTATTTATGTGAAGCAAACTCAGGCTGGAGTTGAGGTTCCCTTTGTTTATTTGTTATATCTATCTACTATGATACTATGCCCAAATCAGCTGTTAAATTTGAATGGTACCTTGTTGGAGAGGTGAGTTGCAATAACTTATGGCATTCTTTTACTGTGTAGCTGACAAGCCACACTCCTCTATACATTGTAGATTTCAAAATTCACATCCTTTTCCGAGTATAACTGACAGACCATTTATTTTGATATATCTAGTGATGAAGCATTGTTTTTGGAGTGGTGGCTACAAAAAAATTGTCATGAATCTCTTAGTTTGCTTTTGGATTTTGCTTGATTTGTTCTTTGTTTGGTTCAGGTTGGAGCATGGTTAGTTTAAATATGTAGTTCAGTAACAGGGGTTGTTATCTCATTTTTCTGGTGTACTGATACTGTTGAGCACCATATGTATGTCCATCTTGGCCCAGGGTAGGAAGAGGAGATGTGGCAGGTGAATATGGACCATAAGGTGCATAACTATACCATCCATTGTCCCCAAATGCTCCAGGATTCATCTCAACTACCTCCTAGTTCATGAATAAACTTGAAGTCAACAACATGTTCTGAAACAAACCTGCAACCTGATATGCCGGAAGAGCAACAACTGCCAGGATTCTGGATTATAAATCCAGTGGAGTGAGAGAACTGAGGATAAAACTAGATTGTAATGAAACATATTCTGCAATGACATTGTTAGTTGTATTTTATGTAATTCTTCTCATTGTGAATTTGAAATGTTGCTGCTAAACTAGATGTAATGATTGCATTTCTTAATGTAATGATCTGAAAGTTCTAGTATTCATCTCAAACTCACATTTTCTGGTCTAGACCTTTGTTATCTGTGAGACAAAGACTTGCTGTTCAATTTTATTCAGCTTTCCTGTTTTGGTGTTTAACTAACATGATGCGTGACATCTAGAAATTTATTATCTGCTTGTTTAGTAAAGTTATTCAACCTTAATGAGTTTGCAGATACATATAATAATCCCATTCTTTTGCTGATACATAATGTTTAGTTTTATAATATCCAACTCAAAAAGTATAAAACCCCATTAAAGTACCCAGAAATAAAAATCAACATAGCAAACAATCATGAATAAACTTCAAGTCACTTTCAGTTGAAAATATCAGTGGCAACATAAAGTCACTCATAAAATACTCATCCCATTCTTTGACTCCCAACGGCAACAAAAAATGCAACACCTGCTCCTAAAATAACTCAGCTGATAACAATATGCAGCCTTACATAAACCAGTACACATCAAAAGTGGACTAAAAACTAAGCCTGGTGCCTTGAGAGCTGCAATAAAAAGATCTTCTCACTATTACCCAGTAAGCAACACAAGCAGTAACTCCAAGACCTTCCAATGCTCACGCACTACCATCCTCACTCCTAGTGACATGTTTGGCATTAGAAGTTGACCCTTTGATTGGATACCTCCCAAACGCTTGTTCATTAAGCATTTGCGTCTGCAATAAAACAAATTGCATTGGATAGATAAAATTTTCACTTCGAGTACAATCTGTGGTTAAGATTATGCAAATACTTGAAACATACTACCTGCAACATATTTGTCATGCTCGAATTTTTAAGATGATCACTATTTCCAGGCTGAGGATAGTAATTGAGTTGCTGAGGAATATTGGGATTCACAAACTATGACAAAAATAATAATAAATTTAGTAGCTAAGTAACACAAGCCATTCAAGGAACAAGAATAGTGGGTGTTTGAAATTTATACCTTTAACTGAGACTGAGACAAATATGGAACACCAAGGTGATTAGGAAAATTAGGAAGCTGAGGTGAGCTCCAATAAGGATGAACGGCCTCATTATTCTATTTCATTGAAATTACAAGTTAAAATAAAAGCAAAAAAAAAATTTTTTTTAAGCAGAATAGGAAATTGTTCGCAACTCGAACCTGTGATACTTGTGGGAAAGGCATCATGGTTGGATGTAATGTTGTTCGAAGAGCAGTAGACTCAGCTAAGCCTGGATTAACAACATTTGCATTCTGCAAACATATGAAATCATAATTATAACATATATGTCAAACACGATTTATGTACAAATATAAATAGTAGAATGGAATATGGAATGAAACTAGATCAATAAGATAGGAAATCGCTGGCAATGGAACCTCTGGTACTTGTGAGAAAGGAAACATGGTTGGATGTGATGTCGTTCGAAGAGCAGCAGACTCAGCTAAGCTTGAATTAACAACATTGACATTCTGCAAACATTAAAGAACATGTAATATATATGTCAAACGAGATTTACGTACTACAAATAGTAATATAGAATATGGAATGCAACTATATCAATAAACTAAATATGATTATTCACAATTTTAAGCTCTTACTCGTGTATTATTTTCAACTGGTTTGGAAACCTGCACTTTTTTATTTCTTGGCTTTCTTTTCCTTACAGCTTCTTCCAATCCACTCTTCAAACGTTTTCCAGATTTTGCCTTTGGAGCCTGCTTCTTTTTTAAACCCCGTATGATAGTTTCAGCTTCAGGTGAACTTTCTTGAGGTTCCTCTACTGGATTGTCAGAACTTTTTCCGGCTTTAACCACTTCATTATTTAATTGAAGAGACGCCTCACCTTGCTTCTTGGTCACTCGTGAAACTAAACTATTTTTAACCACATAACTAGTAGTTGTAGTTGGTTGCGTGGTCCCTTTGACATCAAACATCGCATCCACATCTTCTAGAGCCTTATACCCGATAGCTTTAGCTAACTCGAATGTATCGTCGGCTCGTGAGGCTCGTGTAGTGAGTTGACTAAAAATTTGACACAATTCTCGATAATGCTCCCCATATCTTAATTTCTCATCTGCCTCATTTAGATTATCAGTTGATGAAGTTGACGTTCCAGAAGGTTTTGAGAAGCCACCAATAATCCCTTTTTTTGCTGATTTTGTCCACCTCCTCTTGATGTAAAAATCAGGAATCCTCATAACATTATGCTCAGCATATATCTTTAAAGCATGTGAACATAGAATCCCCGAAAACTCAAACTTTTTGCAGCTACAAACAATTGTATCATCAGAAGCATCATAATTTACCGTGCGGTGGTAATGTTTGTTCTTAGGGATGACCTGATACTGATAATTAGTTCCTGATTTAAGAATTTCTTTCTTCCTCGCATCATAGGACCGGCTCAACTCAGTTTGAAAGACAACAAAAGTTTTGTGCGTGTAAACTTCACGAGCATGCTTCAAAATCTCGAAATCTTTGTCAAGGTGTACTGTGCTACTATTATTCCTCGTATCTTCACTTGATTCTTCGTACCGACGATCTGCAACTAGCCTATCAAACTGCTCGAAAAACTGCAATAAATTAGTCTTATAACTCACATACCTTTTTAACACGCTGTTCATGCTTTCACTACGCTGAGTAGTAATGATATCCCCACAAAAATGTTGTCTTCCATAACTAACGCCCATTTCTCCTTCTTGGAAAACAACTGCTGAAGCCACTCATTATCCCTAAGGCCTTCATACTTCCCTAGCATATCATCCCACGCTTCTAAAAAATCTTCTTCAGCTTCATAACCGTAAATGCAATTCTTGAAGTCATTCACAAAATCTGGAAATTTGTGAAATACATCACCAATGTTCTTAGCTGCGTTTTGATAAAGGTGCCATATGCACAATCTATGATGTGTTCCATGCCAAACTTCGCGTAGTGCTTTTGCCATTGCGGCATCCTGATCGGTGAAAATCGTCTCGGGTTTTCTTCCGTTCATAGCTTCCTCAAAGTACCAAATAACCACTTGAAAGTATCCGCTGTCTCATCATATAAAAGTGCAGCACCAAATACCACAGTCTTCCTATGATGATTAACCCCCACAAAAAGACCAAAAGGCCTATTTCTGAGTTTTTTCTATACGTTGTATCAAAACATACTACATCACCAAAATACATATAATCTGACATCATCTGCCCGTCAGTCCAAAATATATTAGTTATTAGATCATCTTCATCCACTTGAAATGCATTGAAAAAATTTGGATCCTCAGATTGCTTCAATTGCAGATAATTTAGTAACCCCCCTAATTCTCCATCTCGCATCTGGATAGTTCTCTTCGACCGAAGATAGTTTTTCAGGTCTTGAAGAAGGTATCCCACTTTCTCACGGCCACCTACCTTTTCTGAAACAAAGTTTAAACTGGCTTTAGGCGCTATTCTTGCTTTACTCAAGTTATCTATCTCTTCCGCTTGATGCTCATTTATTCTTCTATGAGACCTTAACATATGAGATTTTGTAGGACTAACCAGTTGATGTCCATTGTGATCAGGGACAAACTTAGTTACTTTGAATTTACCCGTATAGCGTGCATTGACGATCATACATGCACCACAATTTGTCCGTGTATCTGGACGTTGTGACTTATATAAACAATCTCGCTTATCAACAGGTTTCGTTCCTTCAGCAGAGCAAACAAATTGCCTAAAAACAATGGGGTTTCCCTTCTTTCCAGCCCTTCTAATACTAAATCCTGTAGCAGCAGCATAAGCATTGTAGAAATTATAGGCATCCTCTTCCGTATCAAATTCCATATTTTTTCTGGAATTTTTTCATGGAGTTAGATGGGGTACTCTTTACAACATTCGTTGATTTTCTTGATCAACATAAGTATCTTCTTTCTCTTTATTTCCAGCTCGGCAAAGAATAGATTCATCATAATCAATATCGACGGGAAGCACATGCTCGTCATCGTCTAAGTATGTTCCTGGATCAATATAATATCACAGTAGCATGATTAGTGAAATAATAAAGATCAAAGTAACCATTAATTACACACCTAATAGTACTTATTTTGAAGAACATATTATATTCCTTTTTTAATCGATCAAAATTATAGTATAATAATAAGATCATAAGAAATGCTCGAAAAGAGTACAAAGCGAGAATCGTCCAAAAGACAAATAAACAAAACTAAACACTAGACATCCAAGTGAAAACCAAACCAAGAAGGAACAATAAGCAATGGCCTAAACAAACTCCACTTGACTCCACCTTTGAGATTCCAAAGTCACAGTGATACTACATACTGAAGGCAGGGGCGAAAAGCAGGACAAAACCACCCATATTATACCACCCACAATAATCATTACTCTAACTACTAATAACAGGATTAATCACCATAATTCTAGTATCCTCATCCGCCTAATCAACCTTTAGTGCATCAAAAACTTTGATTTCCCATAACCAACTTCCAGTTCACAACTTCCACCTTTCTTATCTGATCGAGTCCACACCATAATAGCATATTATATTCCTAACAGTTTAATTATCCCAAGTTACTAACTCTGAAGTCTGTGAACGGTGCCAATCAATATATAAAACTAATTCTATTTGGTATGAAACTTTCAGCAATACATAATCACTCAATATAAACCATAAGAAAAAACAGAGCTTTCTAAAGTTCTGCAAAATCAAATCATTGCAAAATTCAGCAAAATCAAATCAATGAGGAAAACCGATCAATTTCAATAATAAATTAAAGCAAAGTAACGTGAAAAATTTCAGAACCATCGGGTGTTTTGGGACTGTTGGGGTTCTCCGGTGCAAATTACTCATCGGGAGTTGCCTTGTAAATCCAGAGAGAGGATGGGAGAACAAATATTTTCACGTTGCTTAAGTATCCGGAGGATGATTACGCCGGGGGTTTTCTTGCGTCCGGAGGTCAATTACGCCGCCGTGTGGAAGATAGTCTTTCTCGCCGGTGGAAGAGACGGAGAGGTCTTTTCTTTCTTTCTTTTTAGTAGCAGTGAGAGACAAATAAATTAAGTGAATAAATCTTTGATTTTGTGATTGTACACGTGTCGTACTCTGATTGGGGCTTACAGTATGGCTAATACGTTGGCTAATAGTAAACCCGGAGCGGTGTTTATTTGCCATTTGACGTCCATGAAGAGGTGACTGGAGCTGATTTGGAGGCTGAGAATTGATGTGGCATAGCTTAATTAATCTTGCATTGCTTAATTCACATCAAAATGGCGCTTTATACGGCCATAGATGACTGAGTTCGCACAGTGCGGCTAGAGCAGGAATAATATCGCCGCGGACGTCGACATAAGGAACGAAAAATGCAATTTACCCGGCTATATAGAGGCTATATAGAGTGATATAAATCACCTATTCTTTCTCCTCTCTAAATCACCTTTCAAGTGCCAACCCAATTTCTTAAATTACCGCCTTAGTTGAGATCAATGCAAAGTTACAAACCGTCTATATTTTTAATAAAATTATGATATTTGTCCAATTTTTTCTTTTTTCCATCTTTCTATACAAGCCTCTTGTAGGAGAGTCTTATTCATTTTTCAAATAAGAATATGAAATAATGCTACTAATATTTTATAGATTTTTGCGGGTTTACTATATTTTAGAGGGTTTAATCATTGTGATACCCTCTAATATGTGTAGCCCACATTCACTCCAATGGAGAGTGTTGTAGTGGTTACATCTTAGCATCTAAAAGGGATATCTTTTATTCAAGTAAAAATAAATGCAAAAGTAAAATCAAATGAGTGAATTCCTAAACAATATGTATGCATCCAGAGATTATGTCGCCTGCATGAGATATTCTACCTCGATCAGTGATTGTATCTGTGCCTCTGGGGGACGAACGATCAATTACGAACATGATAGGGACGGCGATGGTGTTGTGGCTTGGCTTTTCCGAGTGTGGTTAGGAAAAATCAAATTGATGGAGGTGTTTTCCCAACTAGAATTGACATTTCGGCTTGCAATGTACAAACATGTGACTTCCAAAAAAGCTCAAGTGGATTCAAATGAGCTAGTGAAACTTGGGGCGGACTTGGGGTTCTTTAGTGATTCGGAGATTGTTAAAGTGGGTGAGTTTTTTGATCTTGGGAACAAAGGGACATGAGGTGTGGGCTATGGGTCTTGGATCATCAAGGTGTGGATCATGATTATTTCATTTTTTTTCCCCAGAAATTCTGATTATATTTAACCTTATAGCACATTATGTGCAAAATTTTGATGTTATGCACATTAGATTAGATTACGTATATGATGGGTCGGTTGCAAGATCCTGCTGCAAGTACTTGAGATACTGAGCAGATTTACTTTGGACAAATAGCTCATCAGATCCTCTTTCAACCACTCGATCGAAATTCAATCAAACGGCTTGAGACCCACCTGAACGACATTGTGATTCCGACAGTAACCTGGTTCTCCATCAGGAATTTGTTCCACCCTGAACATAGACTGTACTTCAGTTATACCAACTTGCCATTTCCGTCTCAACTCAAATACACTCGACGTGGCTAACACTTGTAAATGAACGAGAAGCGAGTTACATAGAATGTTAGGACACCAAGAAAGAGCTCAAAAAGTCGTTAAGTGTGGCGCAAACAGGAAGAAGATGTAAAAACACAAACAGGAGGACTTGGAAAAAATTATGGCAGAGCTGAGACACAAAGAAGCCGAGCACTAAGAAAGTCGGGCAATTTATGCAATGGAACATGGAAACTTCTCAGGCTGTTGAGGAGTTGAAGCGCAATTTATAAAGTCGAAGATGAAAAACTAAGGCGTGCAACTTCTCCCGTCTCAACTCATATACACTCGTTGTGGCCCACACTTGTAAATGAATGAGAAGCAAGTTACGATTTTCACCCTATGGTCAAATTATTATTGCTTCCGGGTGGCAATACTACAAATTAATAACCGCATCTTTGTTGAAACAATAATACTTCACTAGTTAGTTCCATAAAACTTATTCTCAACTAAGAAATAGAAAAGAAAAGAGGACCATCATGATTATTCTTACTAGACCAATTAATCCTTGTTTTCTAAATTCTAATGCAAGGAGGACCATGATTATTCTTATAGCTATGACGAATTTTGGAATTATGTTGATGTCTTGATGAAACTATGAACACATACTACAATCAGTTGCTGATGATGATCAAGTTGTAAAAGTTGGTTTGTGATGAATTGTGATGATTAAGAATGGTGTACACTTTCAAGTTGAAGTTTGATTCTCACAAGTAACGAGGCTCAGTTTATATACTAGCTTGCATGCAAAGGGCCGGTGTATCTGATAGTTTGTCTATTTGTAATAAGTGTTAATCAAGCACCTTGGATACATGCAGACCGCAGACAATTACATATAGGGACCGTTTTGTTTAGTGTTATTCATTCTTGCCTTGGATAAAAGTCTTCATCAAAAGTGCATGGATGGTGCACCGAAAGAAACACAAAGCTCGACTTTATCGGTTAGGATGACCGTGGTGTCTAGTATCATTTTCCGGAGTTGTGTTCCGTGTATTTAGTTGTATTTGTTGTTCAAGCATTTCTTATACTTTTTTTTTTTTATAATAAATTCTTTTTAGCTGTTAAAAAAAAAAAAAAAAAAGAAACACAAAGCTAGATGTGAACAGTAAAAAGTAGTCCAGTATGGTTATTCACGCGCCATATCAGATCAGGGAAGTGATATTTCTGATAAACACCTATTTTCCTACCCAGTTGTCTTGACCTGTTCCAGATCTTAAAAAAAAAAAAAAAAAAAACTCAAAATGGAATTTTTTGAGAATTTGTTGTTGAGCAGGCCCCGGCCCCCTCAGTAGAAGAATTAATAGATGTGGTGGATGGTCTGAACAAGGATGCAGGGGCTGGATATATATAAATATATAATCAAAGAGGATCTCAATGATGACTTATTCATGCGAACCCTTTGCGCGCCTTCAGGTTGTTCTCATTATTGCATTGCTTTGATTCCTAAATTGAGTGTGCCAAAGATATTGGACTGAGTTTAGGCCTTATTACAGTCTGCTCTTTTTACAAGTTAAAAACTATTGTTCAGAATCTGGTAACAGAACCTATGTGTTTACTAACGATCAACACTAATGTTAATCGAGAAAGACACTGTCGCTAACATAATCATTCATTGTCGAGTCACATATGTAGAAGTAATTATATACGGTGGTAGAATAGTAAAGATGGTGGTGGCCTAAAAACTAGGCTCATAGATTGAGTCCCCCATGCATGCCATGACTTAATTTTCTCCAGATGGAGATTTAGTTAGTTAATACAGTACTACTGTGTATGTTATTACAGTCTTCAATGCTGATAGATGACTAGAACTCTAGAAGAATTATCAGATGAAAAATTATTCATCAGTCATCAGTGAGCAATGGAAAATCAAGTATAAAAAACTGGAAACAATTGTAAAAATAATTTTAACAATATATGATAAGTATTTGTAAAAATAAAAGATGAATAAAATCCTTAGACTCTAGAATACTATAATTTATAAAAACTGGAAACAAAATATCTTAAGGAATATAAATTGCACTCAAGCTAAATATTTGAACATGTTGGGGTCAGCTGTGTCCCTCTCCAGATAGTCCCTTGTGATCAGATCTTCAATCCTTTTCTTGATCAGCTTCACATCAGGCTTGAACATGCGGCTCAGCTGTTGAATACACTCCATCACCAGGGTCTGATAGTCCAAGACTTTACGGCTTTTCATGATCCTAACAAGCGATGCATCAATCGTGTAGCGCCTATCCTTGTCGACATCTTCAACCACCTTCTTCCTTTCATCCACAGGGGGAAGTGGTATCCTGATCCTCCTCATTTTGTCAGTGAACTTGGAATTGAAAGTGAACGAATCGTTCCGACTCACTGACTTGGTAGGTGGTTCCTTGTTCAAGAGCTTGTACTTGGCACAGGACAGTGAGTGCAGCAGCCTAACCAGATCATCATCACCCAAGTTTGTCTGACTCTTGATATCGGAATAGCTGAGCTTGTTTTCGGTATTGAACAGCAACAGAACCGTAGCCTGGTATGTTGTCATGATCAACTCCATGGATTTGTTGTCGAATTTGGCATTTATATGACAGGTTCCCAATGAGTAAATCCAGCTGAGTTTCCTACTCTTCGTTTTCAATGTGTAGAACTCCTTATAAACTTCAACCGGCTTCACTAGTTCAGCAGGAAGAATCAAATCGGAAGATTTGTAACTAGGCCAGAACCCGGTTGTGAGAACAGTGACATTCAGGTCCATTCCAAGATTAGTTGTTTTGCTGTTGCTGATATATTCCTGGAAGTTCGACTGATTTTCTTTCGCCAAGGCAAGATCGGTAATCATTCCTTCCATCTTCGACGTGAACTGAGCACCACATTGTTGTTTAAGCTTCATCAAGATACTTCGTTCATGCTCCTCGCTCGCACTTTTCTCAAACAACAATCTGCGGGATAGCTTCTTCCTGTAGAACTCGGCAAACAGGTCCTTATCATTGATGTAAGCAAGAAGCTTGACAACCTTTTCGAGCGTTTCCTCTACAGCTTCATCGCTCAGCTTCTCGTTCCCACCTTTCTTCAGAAGGTCATCACAGTATGAAGACAAGAGCTCTGCACTAGTTACACCGGCAACAGGCTTGTTGCAGAAAACCTCACAGGCTTCTTTCAAGGACTTGTGAAAGATAGAGTCGTTGGAGAAACAGTTGATGACCAAATCGAAGTACTTATCGTGGAGTTCAATCACATTCCTCACAAACGGCTGCTCCTGAGTCCCATCAGCCTTTTTACTTGCAGCATCTTCCGCCCGTTGGACCAGAGCCTTACCTGCATCGGTGACATGCACCTTGAACATGGCAGCAACCGGGTTCAGCCCTTGAACTCTTTTAAAAAGCTTGTACATCCGGGAGAGGTCATCCACCTTATCGTCTCTGAGCAAGACGCGACATCCAGACCCCTCCTTATCAAGCAACTGGGTCGAGTTCACCACCAAGAGCTCATGTTCCACCTTCTTGAGAAGCTTCTCCTCACTACTCGAATGCAAGTAATGCGAAACACGTTCCTTCTCCTTCCTCAAGGACTCCTCCGCCTTCACCATGTAATCAGGGCAAGAATCCTCCACAATCCAGTTCGACGCCTTACCAGTATAGTACCGAGAAGTCTCCTCCAGGAAGGGTTTCTCAAAGTCGTCGTCATAGCAATCCATATTCTGATCCTGTATCCCCATCTCGACATAAATACCCAATACATTCTTCAGCAGAGCTCTATCAATCTGCTCACCCTCACGCTCCCGTTCAATCAAGGCAACAACAACGTCTCTAGCCTTGACCTTGAACTGTTCATAAACCAATTCCTTGAAGCAAGTCAGCCCAGCTACTTTGAGCTTAGGAAGCGACCTCCGGGATATGTAATACCGATCGAGGTAAGTAAAGAACCGGGAGAGCCACCTGACCATTACTTTGTGATTAGTCCAAGTCTTGACAAGCTCCCTGAGCATGAACTCATCATGTTTGTTCATCAGGGACGGAACGACAGTCGAACTGAGATAGTCGTCGATAGCCTCCTTGTACCTGTTGTAGAGCTGCTCAGAATATTCATGAGGAGCCTTCTGGGTACACATGTTGTAAATCGTGGTGTACATATTTATGTACTCTTCGGTACTGAAGGACACTGCTGATTCATCAGCCAATATCTTCTTGAGCTTTTGGAGGCCGTTCTCCATAAATCTCCATCCTTCTTCCAACGTAATAGGCTCCTTCTTCTTCTCACTCATCTTTGATCAGATCGGTGAACGGCGGAGAGAGATTTTGGTGTAAGAAACAGATAAAAAACAAAAAAAAACAAAACAAACGGTCGTATGTATGAATGGAGTATGAGGGAAGAGTCCTTAGTAGAAATCTTAGTTCTTTCTTAACTAGGAGTCTAGATATACCATTAGGGGGTCTAATAAATTAAATATGTATGTACATAGGAAACAAAATCCTCAACGAATAAAACTAGTTGTAGTATGTTTCATTACCAAGTGTGAACGTTATGGACTTATGGTAATGACATAATTTGCAATTAAACGAGTTTTTTTCTTTTTTTTAAAGAATAAACGAAGAGAATAATTAAAGAAAGGAATTCATGCAGTGACCTAATGTAACGATACACTGCATAAAAGTAGGTCATTGTTTAAATACAAATCAAGTCATGCATATGGTGATAAATCCCGAATATAAATTAAATTTCAGAGGTGATGAGTCTTAGAATACTAACTATTAGAGTAATTTTCATAAATAGAAAATACATCTCGTTAAAAACACCATTACTTAATTAAGCAGCAAGAGACATAAAACATATATCATCCGAACGATATGTGAATACTATAAAAGTAGGTCATTGTTTTGAAAAAAAAGTGTAAAAATTTCAATTATACTATTAACTTAATTATAACCTAGAAGGTTGGGGGTGAGGGGAATCAACACCATTACTTAATTAAGCAGCAAGAGACATAAAACATGTATGTGATATCCGAACGATAGGTGAATACTTTAAAAGCAGGTCATTGTTGTTTAGATAAAAGGGTAAAAATTCCAATTATACTAGTAACTTATAACCTAGAAGGTTGGGGAATTGGGGTTGAGGGGAATCAACTTAACTAACCATGGTGATCAACCCATTGGTGCAAACCTGACTAGATACCTTTATATGTATAAGTAAAACGTTCATTAAATTCAGTTCATAATTTTTAACAAAATTTCATTTTTCTTTTAAAATTTTACCGTCGTTACCCCACGGCTAGATCGGTTCACTTTTAACACCCAAGTAGTCAACGTTGTTGAGATACTTCTCCAGAATATGCCTATTTTCATTCGTGATATCCATCCCAATGAACGCCATCTAGCTCGTTCTTGTGAAACCCTCGAAAAAATATTTCGAAAATATATGGTAAAATTCTATTTACTCCTAGCTAATTAATTAAATATAAATCATAACTAATTTATTTTTATTACAATGAGTAATTATCCATCCGATATGGTTTAAGTTTTATTGTTTTTCATCGCGCGGAATCATTGTCATGCAAACGAATATAATTTACGATTCATATAAATATACTCAACAAAAAGAACTAATCAAAATTTAAATTATATTAAAAAAAATGAAAGAAAAGACACATTAATTAGTGGCTAGCTAATGGGTCATGTAACACATGTCAAGGTTGACAGAAGTCAACATAGTCCACATATAAATAGGACGAAATCTCCTTTCCACACCCTATTCTTCTCCAACACACTACTAAAATTTGAACACACCATTTTCTTTGACTTCACTAAACAAAAACCTACTCTCATCTTCAATTCACACCTCTCCATTTTGTTGAATTAATTAAAATTAGGACAAGATCGTGATTATGAAAATAGAAAAAAAAAATTTATTTTGCACTGAAACCTTTTCTATGTTTTTCAAAATGCACTTGAACCATTGTTTTATTTCAAATTGCATTGAAAATTTTCACCAAAATTTTCATGAACAAACGTTTAACGGTGTTAAATTTTCCGTTAACCTTTATTTTTTTTTCAAATTACACAGAAAGCTTTGCAATTTTTTTTAAAAATTACACATTTTTAAAAAAAAAAATTATAAAACTTCTAAATAATCAAATAATTCCATTCAATACCAAAATACAGTATTGGTTTGCTATTTGAGTCTCCTCTTGATTTACTACTAAACCTGTAAAGATACCTATTTAGGCCCCAAGTCCGAAGGATACCCGTAAATATAATGCTTCATATTGTGGATACGATAGATAGATGGGCCATTTAGTCCTAATACAGTATTATTTGAGTTTCCTTGTCTTACAGCAACTAAAACATCAATACTTTATACACATTTTTGGTTCAATTCTGAAGAATACATGTGAAATCCATGAAGCGGTTACGGATTTACAGTAGAATTATCATTTAGCCTCAATACTTGCATAGTTGCGTGCAATTAATTCAATCTCATTTTAGTTCTTGAGCCGTATCTGTGAAGAATTGATGGACCGGTTTCATGTCCATATTGATATTTTGCTTCCTTGTGTAGTTTTTTACCAAAGATTTCATCTTTGGTAGATCTTTTAACAGAATACAAGCTTATTACTTCATGGTTTCATGTCCATTGTTGTTTGTTTCCAGCTATCAACCATTTCTTTTTTCTTTTCTTTTTGGTATTGAAGGGAATAATTTGATTAATGTTAGAAATAATGAAAGAATGGGAGAATTGTATTCAATACTGAGAATATGAGGGGTATTTATATGAGTACAATAGAAGACTTTGTGTCTATCTAGAAACCATAAGTAACTAGTGTTTGTATTGTATTCTACTTGTAACTCGTAACTAACCGAAACTCTTGTACATTCATAATTATCCACAACACTCCCCCTCGAATGAACACGAGTTGAGGATTGTGAATACGCTTGTAAGGATACTGCCTCGTTAAAAACCTCCCTAAGAAAAATCCAGTGGGATAAAAACTTAGTGAAGGGAAAAAGAGTGCAGTGCGTATTCAACTCCCCCCATTCGAATATCACTTCAATCTTTGAGCCGCCGAATTCCAATCCGTCGAACCATCTCCTCCAATGTTGATGTTGAAGGAGGTTTGGTGAACAAATCCGCCAAGTTGTCGCTTGATCTCCTTGTTGACGTAGCAATCCTCCGAATGATTTTCCTCCACACATAACATGTTTGTAAAATGACCAATATGGTCTCATAACTTTATCTTTATGGAGATTGGGAGGTACTCATATGTGCGCTTATAATGCTACCTCGTTAAAAACCAAGCTAGGAAAAATCCAATGGGATAAAAACCTAGTTGAAGGGAAAAAGAGTGTAGCAACTTGTATGATGCGCAAAAACTTTCAATGATGTTCATTATCTCCCCCTGTTTGCAAGATAAATTCTTTTTGCATTCTCCAAGAACATTAAAAATCATATCTCATAATTATCATATTTCACTTATAGTGAATACATAGATTATACTTATCAATCTTTGAAGCCATATATAAATAGATAAGTATTGAGGTTCAAATCTTGTTCTTCAGGAACCTTTTCACATTCATTGATTCATGTTTGCCAACATGATATCTCTATTCACTTATCCTTCTGGGACTAATTTCCAGTAGAGAGTAATAATCATTAATTCTCATAAATATTCTTGGAACATGTAAATTTCATTGTTAATTCAATGAATATTCATGTTTTATAACATGATCTCTCTAGTCTCTTCTGGGACGAGTTTTCAATAGATAATAATTATCATAAATGACAAAAACTTCAGTTTGTCAATTAAATGACAATTTATGTGTACCACAAATAATCAAAAGTGGTAGTAACCTGTAAGATCATATAAATAATATGTATGCAACATAATACCTAAAAACAACTATAATAAACTTAATAAACTAGATCAAGTAAATAACATAACAATAAACATAATATACATGATGATAAATGAAATATGAAGAATAAAAACTTAGTATCTAGATGCACATAAAATTTGACTCGATAATGCAACGGTACCGTATAAAATTTTGAATTCATCAATTGACTGGACATCAGGTCCGTGAGCTCTATAATCACTTTGTCGACATTTAATGGATTTTCATGTAAGATCCCCTTTACATATTTAATAATCCATATCCATTGTATTTCGCATATACTTTTCAAACTCTCTCGGTTCCATGTATACCGGTATATTCAATAATTAAATCTCTTATCATGATTTGTTTGATTCAGTACTGATCATGGATATTTGAATATATTTTATGGAGGTACCATTTCCATGTCTGTAGGCCATCTATTTTTATTTCAGATATCGATTGTATATGCTTACTTTTACTCTTGATGAGTACCAACTGCATCATCTTGCCATTATTTTCTTGGAACCGTATAATCTACTTGTTGCACTTTTAGGTGACATGTAGCTCTCTATGTCACAAAATAGGACCATAACTGTCTACAATCAAATTATATAATGTCATGTTTGAAATATGGTAACATGAAGCTGAAAAGTAAAAATGATATATGGGGATCAATTTCACTCTATGAATTTGTTTTTATTAGCTTATCATGTATTTCACTTCCTCCCCCTAAGCTGGGAAAAACTAATTCAACAAATTAGCACTATCTGGGGCAAATATCATGTCCAGCATAGATACATATACTCATACTTATATTTAAATAGGCTTCATGTATGAGTTCTTTTCATGGAAAAATATACAATCAAGGGAGTGTATTACTTCAGCAGTTGGGTTTTCTGTGTGCTGAAAATTTGGATTTGCCCCAATAGGAGATCATCAATTAACTTAAATAATGAGTGGACTTCTAGTCACATCAATAAATTTTGAGTGATTATCACTTTCAAAATCTCCATTAGTATGCTTAATTTCAATGTCGTGTCTTGCCATTAGTATAATCTAACGACATGAAAAAGCCTCAGCACATAATTATATTTCTAATAAAGGAAACTTCAAGTTCCTTATAAACGGGTAATTTCACACCCGGATGGTCATGCTTGTCACATCTTATGAACTTTGGTGTTTGTCAAAGCTTAATAATGTTCACTTTTTGCATGCAAAGTTAATATCAATTTGCATACCAACTTTAAGTTGGTTATAACAATCGTGAATAATTGAATCTGGCCAGAGTGATGTGACATAAAAAGATATAATCTATTTTATATTGGCAAGACTAGTAATCTCGAACTTCTTCAGGAAGTGAGTCTAATGTGTGATTTATCATCACAAATTTCTTTTAATAATATAATAATGGTCTTGATCACAAAGTCAAATTAATATGAGTAGTAATAACATGTAGTATATATGTAGCAGTACAAACTATAGTGGTATATGATGAACAAGAATAAAACTACTAGTACTACCATCTGTATTACGTGAGTAGAGTAATATATGAGCCAAAACAAAAATTGTACTACGTGCATGATGGGTGAAGCAAAACAAAACAGGCTAGCTAGCAATACTAGTAGTAATCGAGATACATAATAATAATAATATAATACTACTAACTTCTTACGTAATGCATCATACATGCAAAGACAAACATTAGTACTACCAATATAGTGCACGCATATGAAGAAATACAAGTAATATAAATATAAATAAGCAAAGTTGGACATATGAAATACTCACATGGAAAACTTGCAGTAATATAAAAGAAAGAAAACAATACTGTTTATTCCATAACCAAATCCTAGCTACTAAATAAAAACTATAAACTTAATAATCATAAATCCTAGTTGCTTGAAAATTGAAATAGAACGATAACAAAAATTAAATTTGAGTACTTGCATGTCATCATCTTTATTGCCGCTACCACTTGTCTCCCCCGATAAAAAAATCAGACATAATCATCATATTAGAATCACCCCTTCCATGGTTCACATTGGGACCATAAGATGTCATATTTACTTCCGGTAAAGACTTAGAACCAGTGGGGGGCGTGAT
>CM051457.1:111367515-111387140 GCA_028274465.1 Plantago ovata | reverse complement strand
ACACTTAAGATGTTATTTCTGATAAAAGAACTGACACAGACAACTTCAGTTCTACTGTAGATTGAAAATAGACAAAGAATGAGAAGAGGAAGCACAGACCTGTGTGCACAACCACTCAACAAGTCCCTTCAGAACATCATCGACAGTAGTAATCTCCTTCTTTGAACCACTAGCTGATGCATTTTCATGAGCTTTTGGCCTTCCACTAGAAGACGAAATAAGATACATGATTCAGTGCCCACAATTACATCAACCAACTATCAAAGAAAGTAGGATATACGAATTTCCATACCTCACTATCAAAGAAAGTATCTTGCAGCTCTTCTCTTCTATAAACCAACTGCCCTTCCTCAACAATCTACAAAGAGAAACAGAGAGTTTTTATAGATCTATCAACCACTTTCAAGGACATGGAAGGATAATTCAGTTAGAAATTACTGAAGAGTGGCTCTATTAATCAAGCTAAAAAGTGTGCCTTACAAGCAACTACATGCAACTTTTGCAAAATAATAAAAACTAATCATAGAGAGAACAAAATGAAGAAGATTTTTCGGCAATCAGATAAAAGTATAAGACCAATAATTTCCAGCTTAATCTAAAAGATGACCAACTTCATAGGATTTGATCTAAAAGTTTGACAAGCTTTAATCACCGATGAAAGTTTCATAAGCTCCTACTCTTGAGAAATTTCAACACTGAAAAATCATCTAACAAGAATGTGATATGACAATGTGACATCTCAGGAATGAAGACTAAGGGAAAAAAGTAGTCCAGCAGACAAAAAATACGAAGAATAAAAAGTAAAAAAAATAAATAAAAAGAGGAAGGAAGCTAAAAATTGCAGAAGATGAATAGCCTATTATCGTGAAATGACTTTTACATGAAAGTAGATCCTCTTCATGAAATTGATGGAAGTTTGATACACACGTTCATAAGAGTCTAAACTCTTAAATGCAGGTAAAAGGCAAAGTCCTTTCACTTTCATCACAACCAGTAAGTACCCTATATCATACTATTCACTTGATCAGAATGAGACATCTCGTCCACAGATTTATAGGACACATTAATTCACTATAATAAACGGCAGGATCCTTGCCTTAGGAAAGGTTCGTAGATATCCTCACTGGCGAGTGACATATCATGAAACAGTCTGGTTCTTTTAGGATTTGCTGCCATATAAAGGTATAAACAATGTAAGGCACTTGCGAAGACCAAAATCACTAGAAAGATAACGCATTTCCTCAGTACCTGTGAGCATCTCATCAATCAGAGCCAGGACATATTCCACAGTGTCTTCCTTGCTTATGTCTCGCAAAATGCTCAAGAAAACATGAACGTAAGCTGCACCATCCTGCAACAGAAAATCCATTCAGAGATCCTAACCTCACAAGATCTTTCACAACATGTTGAGAACAAAGATGCATCCATAGTAATTACAAAACAATAAGTATAAAATCTCTGTTATCCGATGCATACATGGAAGCATACAAAATTCTTTTTTTTTTTTTTTAAGAAGGAAAAAAAATTCCAAAAGCGAAGTTTCAGAAGAAAAACAATAACATCAAAACAACCAACGAAACCTCAGACAACATGCCATAATTTCCATAAACATAAATACATACATGCATACATACAGTGCATGCAATGAATTACACTGTCTAAGAGCTGAGTGTTGCTACTCAGAGGCTTTATGACATGATATTGACAAGAACGCATTTGATTGTATCTATGACACTTACAAAGCAAGAACGATAAAAAAAATTCATCTATGCATGCATAAAAACATAAACATTTCATGAAAACAATAACACCAAAACAGCCAAAGAGACCAATAACATAAATACATACACACAACAAAGGAAAAAGTACTATGGCGAGCTTTGATCCTCAAGAACATGGCAATACCTCGGGCTGTTTTCATACTTTGGCTATGTCTTAGTAAATGTCATGCCACAAAAGATCGACTCATAAGATTTGGAGTTGCCACTGATGACCGATGCATATATTGTGGTAATCTTGAGAGTATAGAACATATGTTCTTCGCATGTGCGATCACGAAACGCATCCTGGAGGCTGTGATGCACTGGGCAAAGGCTGATGTGGTGTGGACCGGGTGGGATGATGGGATCCACATATGATGAAACGCGCCCGGGGAAAGGGAAACAAAGCAAGAATTATATCCAAGGACTGTTTGCGGAATGTGTGTACACTGTTTGGCAGTCTCGCAATGAAAAAATATTCCAGCAACTCCCAATTGATGAAGGCAAGATGACTGATACTATCATAGACGTGTGGTATGCAAAAGTACCATCTTCCCCAGCCTTGCACACCTTGTTGAGGGGCTTGTTTTCGGCTAGGGGTTGCTGCTAGCTACAATTTTCTAGTAGTTGTTAGCTTTTCTTGGTTGTTTTTGGTTATATGGCTAGTATGGACTCTGGTTGACTCTTGTACTTAAACGTTTTTTTGTGGTTAATAAGACATTTGTTCACTATAATCATAAAAAAATAAAATAGAAATTAAATTAATTATTGTCCGTGAGCTTCGGTTATTTTTTCTACGTGATCGATTCATGATAAAAAACAATGAGTCAATCTCACATTGACCGATCTCGAGTTTTAACCTTTTCACAGTTGTTCACCATCCAATCGATAAAAGTCGGGTCCATGTAAAAGCCCTGTAGTGACGAACCGCATCATTTATATGTTCTTGTTGGATCTCAGCCGCTTTCCTTTTGCCCTGGTAAAGTTGTCTCTCTCTCTCTCTCGTCTTTCTTATCATTTTTTATTCGTTTGATGATTTGATAAGTTACTGCTCATAGCAAAATTATTTGTATATGCTTTGGTTTAAATTTAAAATTTAAGTTTCTGTTTGTTTATGAGTACGATAAGATGATCACAGAAATCTCAAGCTGCTGCGTCGTTTCGATCCGATTGATAATTTGATACATGAATTGTGTGTTTCCGGTTTGTTTCATTTTTATTTTATGAATACGATACGATCACCCGTCCGTCACCGAAATCTGAAGCTGGATAGTATGATGATTGATATATACTAGTACGTAGTATAAATTCTATTTACAATTTGTTCCAGTTTATTTTTTATTAATTAATTAATTTAGTTTGAACACATATATCTCTGTTCTTGTCACAGGTACTAACTGAATCATGAGTTTACCATCATCAGCACAAGAAGAAGATACAAAAATCAATCTACAATCATTATATTCCAAAGTTCTCTGTTTCTGCTATGATGACCTTGCTGATGACGAACATGCTATTACTTGCCGTCTCAAATCTGTTTCAGTATGGCACTTGTTTCGCTCATCTAAAGGACTAATTGATGGAACTGTGCTTCCAGAACTGCTTTCTCATACACAAGTATTAGCCGCATGTTTTATTGACTTACTCGGTGACGTATCATCTTTCACACATCCCATCTTATTCACAAATGCAGGGGATGCATGATGTCACACACATGGCAAACTTATACATCATATCATATGACTTTGAATGTGAAGATGAACCACACGAAAATCACTTAATGGTATGCCACAAAACACTAAAATAACAACTCCTGGAGAAACCAACCTTCACAGATTTCTGAACTTTCTTGATGCAACTTTTAAACTTCCCGTGGCATTTAACACCAGACATGCCTGAAAGGACAAAAAATTTAAGCAACTGTGTGAGTATAGGTAAACAGTCAACAATGTCATATTTAGGATGAAATACAGGGCAAGGTCCGAAGAAGCAATATTATCATTTATGAAGAAACACCAGCATACTTGAGGGAAGAACAGAGAAAATGATACAAACAAAAAACAAGGCATTCATGCTGAACATGAAATTAAGGCACATTAATGAGCTAGTGTTTGAGAATTCAAAGATCCAGTTATCACTTAGTACTGCTATGCACAGGACAATCAACCTGTTTGGTTGTTAACTATCTCTAAGACATGCAGTCCAACATTAATAAATCCTGATCAATCAACCAAGAATATTATGAGTTGTCCTCACGAGTCACGACTCGTGAATCTCTTGATCTATTACTAAGTTTGTTTTCTGGACCACTCTTGTGTGCAAGAATGTACTATATGTGACACGAGAGTGCACAAGAAAGCAAATCAATTCTTTATTACTACCTGCTGTAAGCGAAAACTTCTATTCACAACTTGTAAGTTTAAGATATAAGAACATTACCCCTTATAATTGATCAGTTTAAATCTGAGGACCAAATCATTTCTTATCCGTCTAAATAAGCACATCTCAATAATACGAGCAAAGATTAATACACACAAAGAACATTTGCTGCCACAACTCTTCTACAGATTTTATTACCTCCCATTAGACAGATTCAAAAAGTTTTACAAAGAATCATTCATATAAATGTTTCACTTTCTCAGTAATAAAAACTCTCAGTTCATTATAACCTGCAAAATATCCATATCTATGTTTCTAGTTTACGGTGCAACATGCAAAGAGAGCATAAAGCCCGAAGCTTATATATGAATGGAACTCGAGGTATAAAATTAAAAACTCTCTATTACATCAAGTTCCTTCATGATAAGCACGGTTGCAAAACATTCATGGCAGAGGCAAGAATGTGCATCATATTGACTTACTCGGTGACCAGGGGATGCATGATCCCACACACATTAAAATATAATTTAGAAGCAAACTTATACATTGAATGAACATTGAATGTGAAGCTGAACCGCATGAAAATCACTTAAATGGAAATTTGTAATGTATGCCAAAACACGCAAATATCAGCTGAAGAATAAAAGGTCTCCCTCCAATTCACGCTTGGTTTCCAAACATTATGAGATTTATTTTGTCCAAAAATAGCATTAACTATGTGGACACTAACCAAGAAATGATATCGGAACTTGAGTAAAACATGAATGAAATCAAGTCCAAGAAAAGAATTGGGCGTTAAACAAATGGCGACATGAGATAGGCTTGACAACATTGTTAGAAAAAATAAGCAAACATTAGCATTTATAGCATTCAACATTAACACTCGTTTCACTATTGAACAAATACCAGCAGAACTTCTGAACTTAATTGACCATCTGAAATTTATCTTATAAGTGCAGACCTTAGTAGCAGCTAGAGCTTTTATAGACATTGTTGAGCAAATAAAGTTTCACCCTTTAGATATAATAAACACATACTGCTTTATCACATATGATAATCGAGTATCAAGCAACATTGACTCAAATTCAAACCAATATACAGTTCTACACCGCAACATTTCACAAAAGACTAATGGTGTACAACAGTAGAAATGAAAATGCAAGATGTTTACCTCTATGTGACATGATAGAGCAACTGATTGTGAAATGTGTTAATGTAGATTCATTGCCCCTGGCACATCATCAAGAGGTATAACCCCCTTTACTCCCTACAATTGGTGATCCTCCACTTTGTCTGCATTCTCGAGTATCTCAACGGAGGTCGGTGCAGCTGGGATTGAAGTTATTTTTAGTGAGCAATAAATACAGGATGCATTAAACATACAACATATGCGAGAAAATTAAGGGAAACTTTTGCATAAGTTACCTGTTGGCAGGGAGTTTTGGCAGATGTTGCAATTTTTTACTTTATTTTATTAAATTAGAGGTTTAACTCTGGAAATTGCAAAGATGAAACAGCAATGTTCAGATGACTAGAGTACCTGTAGGCTGTAGTAAACATATTGTAGAATGCAATTCTTTCAGGTGGGAACAGGATCATCTGTTTTGGTGTGAAGTATTGAAGCCTTCTGGTATCGTACTTTCTCGATTTCCTTTGCCAGAAAGTCGAGAGTTGTGTCAGTAACATGGTTTGGTGCACATCCAGCATTCAACATCATTCTCAACAACTTGTAAGCATCTTTCAGTCTACCAGCTTTAGCATGCACTTCAATCAGTGTATTGTAAGTCACAACGTCAGGATTTATTCCACTCTTCTTCATCTGTTCAAACAACTTATTTGCCTCATCCATTCGACCAGCCTTACCCAGGGCGTTAATCAGCGTATTATACATCACAAGGTCAAGATAACCGCCTTCCTTCATTAACTTGTCTAGCACAGCAGTAGCCAAATCTGCTCTTCCCATCTTTCCCAGGCCTTGAATTATCACATTGTACGTTGCTATGTCAGCTGGGTAAACTGTCTCACCCATAGCATGAAGAACGCCCCAAGCCTCCTTGAAGTAACCCTTCTTCACAAATGAACTCATTATGGAGTTGTAAGTGTAGCTCACAGGATCAACACCCATATCTGTGAAAATCTCAAATAGTTTACAAGCCAAAGTTAACTTCCCCTTAGCCAGGAATATAGATAGGTAGGTATTCACCATATCGATATCAAATGTATCGTCGCCTTTACCAATAACTCTAACCCCTCTGGATAGTGAGAAAGATTGTGAAAAATCACCACCCGAGTCGAAGTGATTGGCCATCCTGTCCATGTACGGAGAAGATGACCATTCATCCGTTTCGTCCTCAAAATCTCCACTTTTCGTATCAGTCTTCTTGAAATTCAAAATCTTTGATATATCACTTATGGATGGGAAAAGTGGCGTAAAGTCCTTCCTTTTCTTCGGTGGACTTTCTATCGAAACTTCCATTGCTGACTTCCATTTAAGAATAGCCGGTACCAAATTTCCATCTCTAATATATCTCATAAGACGCTCTGTCGAATCCCACTGACCTCGCCTGTAAAGTGCAATCAACAACGAGGTAACCGTAACCAAACCAACCACGAAACCCCTTGCCTCCATCTCTTCCACCAACTGCAACGCTTCCTCAAGCTGATTCTCCCGACAAAGCTGCAGAATGACAATACTATATGTAACCCCATCAACAAAATTATTCCCCTTCTTCTTCAAGTCACGAAACATAGTGTATGCAGCTTCCGGCCTTCCGTTCTTATACAATCCATCAATCAATATATTATACGTCCAGCATGTTGCCATCACGCCACTATCATCAACTATATTCTCAAACAGATTACACGCTTCGATAAGCTTCCTCGACTTAAGCAAACCATCAAGTAGAGAGTTGTAAACAACAATATCCGGACGTACACCACTATACTGCATTTCACCAAATATCTTCAGTGCATCATTGATCCTGAAAGCCTTAGAACAACCCTGAATCAGTATTCTGTAAGTGAAGACATCAGGCAGAAGACCTGAGGATCCCTTCAACTCATCCCACACAATGAGAGCATCATTTACCTTCCCAAGAAAGCAAAGCACGTGGATGAGACTGTTATACGTACACAAATCAGGAGCAAATGCACCGTCCTTCTCCCTCATCTCTTTAAACAAGCTTAAAGCAGTCGATAAGTCACCAAAACGACCAAAATTATAGATACATATATTATAACCAAACCTATCCAACGGAAAAGGCTTAGTCTCGCGCAGTTTATTATAAACTTGTATGAACTCATCTTTCATCTCAGCTTTCCTAAGTCCAACAAGCAACTCATTACACGCTAAGGTGTCCGGAATCATCATCATCGCAGTGTCATTACACTCCAATAACTTCATGAAAATCGACAATGCAATCGAAACCTTATTCATTCTCACAAGAGCAACAAGAACAGAGCTATACACATCAGGGCCACTAGTACTAGTCAGATTCAAGTCCCTTTCGACATGATCCAAAAGTTCCAAGGCAGACTCAAACTTGCCAGACTTAATAAACGAATCAAGAATGAGCTTAAGCGTCGACGAATCAAGCTCGACGGAGTCGCGTCTCATCGAGGTAACGAGGTCGAAAACATCATCGTGGTGGTGATGAATAAGGTTACATATGGTTTTGAACATGTGGTGATAAGTGCCTGCAGAGTGTTTGTAGAAATGCCTGAGTGAACACCAACGGAAAAATTCCAATTTCTTTCTCGAATCAAGGGAAGTTCGAGACAAGAGTTGCAGTACGAGGTCCTCCGATAAGGGAATGGCGTCTGCATTTTGGTCGAGGTAATTGATTCCGTTGGGTTTTGACAGAGCTTTGGCTATGGAAGCGACTACTAGTATGTTTCCGAGCTTAGATGATGAAATGTTAATGGTTTTTGTTAGTTTTGCCATGCTGCGTACTTTTGCGACACGGCGGAGATGGCGGGCAATGGGAGGTTTGGTTAGCTGTTAGAGTTGGTTCCTTGAATCAAGATTTTTCTCTGTTCAGAAAGTTCAAATTTGCATAGTTGATGGGGAAGGAGCTGAATGGGTCGATGGGCTTTGATTTGGAGTATTTGGACCTTGCTAATATGAATTGGGCCATTCCATCACATTGAGACAACTGCACTTTAGCACTTTAGGATCGGGTAACCCATGTGCATAATGGTCCAACAATATGTTTTCATGAGGTCGTGACCGAGAGATCCGGAAATAAGTTCCGACTTCCCACTGACATAAGATCTTCTTCTTTCACTCATTGTCGCCATACTCTAGAGCGCCTAGATGGCCGTGGAAGTATCAAGTATATTCAACGGATTCGAAGGTATCGATCTTGTGTGGGTGGGACAAAATATCACAAGTTTCTAGAGCCCATCGAGGCCAACTTTATTGGACGTCCACAGAAATGATACCTTTTGGATTTTTATTGGACCGTCTGTTTTTAAAAACAACGGACATGGCCATTTACAATGGGTAAGAAAATGCATGTACCTTGTGTGTGATTGGACTCTCTTCCCATGTATGGTCTCCCCAAGTCGAAAGCTTCCGTTGATTTTTGAGATTATGAGTTGTTAACACCAATTTTAAAGCGCTCGGATGACTGTAGGAGTATGCTCAATGAATACGGGGCATCGTTCTTGTGTGGGTGACACATAAATAACACGAAAAATTTTTCGGTGCTTTTGGGACCTTTCAGTGTCGTGTTTCATGTACATTCATAGAAATGAGACTTATTTTCGACAGTCTCCTTTTTTGAATCATGTGCACGACCACGTACAACTATATAAACATGAATAAAATGTACTATGTATTTTAGACCTTCTCTCCTTGCCGCACGACTTCTTGAAGTCAAAATTTTCAACTAATTTTAGAATTACGTATAGGTCCTAATAAAACCAACTTTAGAGCGTCCGAATAAAATTTTCACCCAATTTTAGAGCGTCCGAATGACCAGTCATAAGCTATGTCCTCCATCACGAGGTAGAATGAAGCTATCCATTCGGAGTGATTCTAGTTGTGGTCAATGGGATTATGTTTTTTCTATCAGCCATTTCGTCTTTGTGTCATTCTTGTGTGTACAAACAAAACCATTTGCTGGTGTAGAAATGGATAGTTACGCTTGGTAGATATTGTGTGATTTAGATGAGATGGCAAATTACGGATTACGAGTAAACTATATTTACGCCTCATCAAGCACCACATTATAATTTATATAGGATGAAAATACCATAGTTGATAGGGAAGTGACATGCTCACGTGCCTAACTAGGGGTATTAGACAAGGCCAATCTAGGATTTGGACTTGCACTTATATGTCAACACAACTTTGTGTACTCATGTGGCCGGTTTGGAACTTCACACTATCCTTTAACATTTGCCTTTGAGCGAAGGGCTTGTGAACCCATTGCTAAACTCTTTTTCTCCTTAAACACACGAAAGGACACACTTTGGTTATGAGTCGTTGATTTTCTAATGATATAAACTTAGATGTAACTTGTAAGTACTAATTAAAACATGTATATGAGCAATTCAATATTTAATCCTGCCTATCTAAGCACATAAGGAACAAAAGCAAAAAGACAAGATTTTGAAATTAAACAAGAAATACTATATAAATAGTACTAGTAGTATTTTCAGGATTAAAATTAAATTTAGGCTGCAGGCTTTTAGTGGATTAGCATTTAGCAGGCCGATCAGTCGACCAAATTATAATCATCCACTCATCTCTCTTTAATTAATCTTTCCACTTTAATTTAATGCACTTTTAAAACAAATTCTATTTTTAGTTTCTTGTACATGTCCGAAACAATTATGTCACTTGATTGCCGACATCTGGTAGTTAGGTTTTACACAACTACTATCAAATTTGGTACCTAGTCACACAACTCACAATCAAACTAAGCCCAATGCTCAAATCTTTGATGATATCAAAATGAGCATTAATTCGTTACAAATTAGCTGGATGAAGAAGAAATAAATGTGCCATTTTCTCTCATAGCTTTTGATGACATTGTTGCTATTTTTTGTTGCTCTTGTTTACAATGGACAGGCACCGCCAGACAGGCCGGCTTAGAGAAGAAATTGATTCCTTAATTGATTATTATTAATTAAACACAACAATTGATGAAATTGAAAAGAACATTTCAAACCAATTAACCATCATCACTGTTTTTGTTATTTTCCAAATAGTCTTACATTGTCATGATTATAGAGTGCTTGCTAAACAATCAATACTGAATGATGAAAGTTGCTTCTTTTCTTTGGCTTCAATTCTAAGACAAGTTTTAATCATTTTTTCTGTTTGCTTTCTCATTTCCTGTTCATATTTCAGTTACATGTAATCATTGGATCATGCTAGTATCTATCTGGGATGCAATGTTTCTTTAATTCCCCTAGATAACTGATTCCACAAAGTGTAGTTTTCAGACTTCAATCCTCTCCCTTTCAAGAAAGCCACATTTCCAGGAATAATAGTCCGGTTAGGCGGATATGGCAGCCACTGGGCGGCTGCTGCTCCTATGCTACTTGTCGTTTTTCGTGATATGGGTTCATCTCATTCATGCTTATACACATCCACCAGATGGTATATATTTTGTTGATTTCGATATATTTTTGTTTTTGATGGTAGTAGCTTCATAAAGGAGTAGTTTTAATGCAAAATGCATGTAGTATTTGTGCATGTGACTGTGTTTTGTCGTCAGACTGTAACGTTCTTGAGTGAACAATTGATGCAGCTCGGTGCTTAAATCACTGAAAGAATCGTGGGGAAATACGCCACCAAGTTGGAGTAAGTCGGGTGATCCATGTGCGGATTGGGATGGTGTGGCCTGCAACAACTCAAGGGTCACTGCTCTGTAAGTATATACGAAGTAATATATTTTGCACACTGATCAGCCCATTTCTGTTTTCTACTTCTTCTGGAATTATGGTAAATGGTTTTTGTAAATCGATATCTGAGTATGTTAATGTTCCAGAGGGTTATCGACTATGAGACTAACAGGACGCATGAGTGGCGATATTGGAGGGCTCAACGAATTGCTCTCCTTGTAAGTTGTCTTAGCTTACACTCAGTAACAAACTTACTGGTGTAATATTTTTTGACTAAAACAGAAGTTACTCATTGGTCATTGCAGAGATTTGTCATATAACCCGGGGCTGAGTGGTCTTATTTCTCCCCGGCTTGGAGATCTAAGTAAACTGACCATATTGTATGTTGTTCACTGTATCTGCATGAAACTTTTATTATCCAGTCTTGCTATCACATTAGCAGAGAAATGATTGCTCACTTATAACTTGTGATCTTCAGAATTCTGGCTGGATGTAGCTTTACTAACAACATACCGAGCGAATTGGGAAGTCTATCAGAGCTAACGTTCATGTAAGAACATTCATGTTGAATTGTAGCTCTTTCTTCTCATCTGATTGTGTTTAATAACTGGTGCTGCCACGCGTATGTTGACAGGGCGCTGAACACGAATAACTTGAGTGGCAGCATACCACCGTCTCTTGGTAAACTGTCCAAGCTATATTGGCTCGACCTGGCAGAAAATCAGCTGAGAGGAGCAATCCCAGTATCATCAAGAGCTGGTCCAGGACTTGACCAACTTGTGAATCCATCAATGCTTGCTTTGAATGAGATGAAGCAACATTCGAATTCGTTTGTATGCGGGTGTAACTGTATGTCAAACACACTACCAGGTCGTCTTGTCATCATCTTCAGCAGGTAATTAATTTCATATAATTTCATTTTTTTTATCAAATATGAGTGTTTGTGATTGTGAATTTAATACAGTGAATTTCAGCAGCTATATATATATATATATATATATATATATATATATATATATATATATATATATATATATATATATATATATATATATATATATATATATATACCCTTTTGATAAACTTCGATTATTTCATAGCTTTTTTTTACTGCTTATTTGATTATTTCATAGCTCAGTGGTATCCAAATGTTTATTTCATACTGTAGCGTTTTTTACTTGTAAGGGCTACTTACATATGCTTCAGTTGTGAAAACTTCAAATTATTCGTGAACCGATTGGCTTGATTTCAATTGAATTTAGAGGTTGTCCGTGAAGGATGCTAGAAAAATCGTGTGAAACAGAATCGAATTGATGATTACTGACAGTTGTTTTTGATCAGTTTGAATTACTCAAGTGGTTCAGAATCTATAATCAGTTTCCCAAACAGAATGCTCACTGTTGATTCTGATACATGAATGTTACTCTGAATATGATATTTCCATGACCTATAAAAGTAGTGCCTCTCTTGTACTCTTTGAACCAGATTATGGCTCCCAGATGGAAAGGAAAAGGAGCTCAATCGAAAGCTCTAGCAGGCCCCATGTCCAGAATAATATCTCACCTCAAATCCTCTTTAACTGAATGTAATTCCCAAGGATTGCTTTCTGGATGTATTGTGCTTCTTGCAGTGCTTCCCGAGCAAAAGGATCTCTTGAACCAAGCGTGTTTTGGTCGCCCTGTTATCTCCACCGAGAAGAACGACAAGCAATGGTTTCAATTAAGTCTTGAGGAAGCCTTTTACTTGTGCTGCATCTTGAAGTGTATTAAGGTTTTTGGTGAAAGTAACCTTTTAAAGAGAGAGGAAGAATTGCTGCGGTATATGATAGCCCAGAGAGCTAATTTTCCGATTATGTGCAAGGCTTATACCTCACCTTCGTGCAAATAACTGGGTGGTGAGGGCAGGATCACAATACGGTGTTGATTTTGTAGCTTATCGTCATCATCCAGCTCTTGTGCATGCTGAGTATGCTGTGCTTGTCTTATCTGGAAAAGAGGGTGATACGACTGGTTGGTTGAATGTTTGGTCTGATGTTCATTGTACGTTGCGACTCTGTGGTAGTGTGGTGAAGACACTGTTGGTTCTTCATGTTAATGAAAATGGTCATGGTGCTTCTTCTCCTGATTGTTTGGAGGATTATTCGGTTGAGGAGAGAGTTGTTACCAGGTGGAATCCCGAGCAAAGTCGTGAGACTGACACAACAATGGCGCAACAAGAAGAACTGTTCAAGTGAACTACTGCTCATGCATAGGCATGTGTGTCTAAGCCCTTGATGGTTTGTGTAGATTCTTGTGGAACTCGAAAGATCATTAGTAGACTTTAGGCATGAGAAGCAAAATTTAAGAGAGGTGCTGATGGTAATGGCTGATTTTGGAAGACAGAAGTTGTTATATAGGCTATGTATCAAAGATTTTGGAAGACAGAAGCAAAATTTAAGAGAGGTGCTGATGGTTTTCTTACAGTAGAAAAGTTGGCAACTTCTGGTGCAAAGATGGTGATCATTAGCAATTCATCAAGGCGTGCATCAACAACCATTGACAAGATGCGTAGCCTGGGATTTGATCCATCACTCTTTCTAGGAGTTATTACCAGTGGAGAGTTAACACACCAATACCTTCTTAGGTTGAGTTTTCTTAAGTTTGCTTTTTCCATATATTTGGTTTCAAGTTGTTAGAATCAGAATATTGTACTCATTCCTCATAAACACCGGTACTGTCAAATTTGTTTAAACAGAAGAGATGATGAATGGTTTGCTAGACTAGGAAAATCTTGCATTCACATGACCTGGAGTGACCCGGGAGCTATATCTCTCGAGGTATGAATTTTGCCAGCTATCCAAATTGAGCAGTTCTTTTGCCTTGTGGCTTTGAGACCATTAAATTTTGAGGTACTGTGTTACCAAATGTTTTGTCTAAGGGCTTGGGACTCCAAGTGGTGGATAACATTGAAGAGGCTGGATTCGTTCTCGCTCATGGTACTGAAGCTCTGGGGTGTTCATCTGGTGCTGCAATACCCAAGAGTCTGGAGGAACTTGAGAAAGTTCTGGAACAATGCGTAGCTAAAAGGATCCCTATGGTGGTAGCGAATCCAGATTTTGCCAGCGTTGAGGCTAGTGCTCCGCGTGTTATGCCTGGTAACCAATGAGTTGATATCTGCAGTGTTTCATTTGATTTCATATGTACCATTATGCAGAAAACACAATGATAGGATTCAAATTGTTGCATAAATTTGTAATTTTACCAGCTTCAAGTTTTGACAAACTTGAAAGACAAGGCCTAAATAACTCGTATGAAAAAACAACCATAAAGGAGCTGTAGCCCTGTTCTCTAGCTTCTCTCTGAGTCTCAGGTCGACAGGCCGTCTTCAACTCTTCTTCTTCTTGTTCCAGCAGGTAATTTAATTTAATTTCATTTTTCCTGACCAGAATTTAATTAATCAATTTCAGCAGCATATACGCTTTGGTGAATTCGATTCTTTTGTAGCTAAATATTATCAGTATGTATAGTTTGTAGCTCCAATAATGGAATCTTTTGTGATTTGTGGATATTTTGCAAAAAGATTGTTTAGCCGGCCATTTGTTTATACATATATACTATGTATCATTATTATAAATTAGATACATGATTTAAGAAAAAGACTTTGCTAACATCAATAACTACTGCATTTCCTCTCCATCTCTTTTCCTAAACACATTTTCTGCATTAATTGTTAATCAACATCGTAATTCGTATCATGGCGGCAGAAGCTGTTCTTGGAGCTGCTGTTAAAGTTTTGCTGCAGAATCTTCTCTCAGTATCCTTTGATGATATTAAGCTCACATTTGGTTGCAAGAAAGAGATCACCAAGCTGCAAAAGTCACTAGATCTGGTTCAAAAGTTTCTGTCTGATGCTGAGAAGAAGGACATCAGCAGTGGTTCCGCTAAGAAAAATGGTTGCAGCAGCTGGAAGAGGTGGCTTTGGTGGCTGACACCATCCTGGATGAATTCAACTACCAACTTCTCCGGAAAAGAGTGAAGAACCAAAATCACAAAATGGGAACATTCTTTTCCGTACAAAAATGGCTCATAAGGTCAAAGATCTTAATGAAAAGTTGGACAAAATCAACGAAGATGCTGGATCCCTGACGGATCTTGCCTGCTTCCTCCTAACGCGTCTCACCATGTTGGAATTGGTGGTTTCGTGATCAAAGATTAATGATGAGGTAATCTTTCTAGCTAAAAAGTAGTAGAACTCTCAAAATTTGTCTCTGTGTATTGTTTTGAGTCTTAATTTCCTTCTATTTAATTCAAGTAGTTACATTAAGTTGCCTCAATTTGTTCACTCAAGACGTGGTTCTTGACTTCACCAAGTTATAGCTTAAGTGGTTCAAATCTATAATCAGTTTTGCAAACAGAATGCTCGGTAGTGATTCTGATACATGAAAGTTACTCAAATTGGTTTTTCAGATTATGGCGCCCAGATGGAAAGTAAAATGAGCTCAATCAAATCAAAAGCTTTAGCCGACCGAGAGCAATGGACTTTAGGCATGAGAACCAGAGTTTATCTATGTATCAAGATTCAAGAGAGGTGCTGCAGATTTTGGAAGACAGAAGTTATATCTGATTGCCAGATTTAAGGCTATGTACCAAAGATTTGTGCAGAACAGAATAGAACCTTTGTACCATTATGCACAAAACTCAAAGGACAGGAATCAAACTGTTGCACAAAATTGTTACTTTTACAACAGCAAGTATAACCAGCTTCATGTTTTGACAAAGATCATATGACAGTAGCTTTTATTCATTGAATTATATACATGTAGGATTATAATCCAGATACATACAACACACTCATTACAAGCTCAAAAATCACACTGTATCCACAAGGGTTCATCAAACTGACCCTTCAACACATCCACACCACTCCGATTACCTTCCAAAGACAACCCAGAAAGCTTCATTGCCTCGGGATCAACCTCCAACGCATTCGCACACCATGCCGGTGTCCCATTCTCGTACCCATTCCACGTCAACCTTTGCAATCCACTCCCATCAAGCTTCACAATGTACAAGTCTCCATACGGCTGGAAATGGTTCGGAAGTGACACAGGCTCAGCCGTCACACCACCCAAGTTCGCAGTAAACAACAACCACTCTCCATCAGCACTAAAACACACATGGTTCAGCCTCTCCCGCTCTTCTTCAAATCTCGCCACTCGAATCCTTCTAACACCAGAACCATCCGGTTGTACCACATATATCCCAAACGACTCCGTGTTGTTAGGATTATGTCTATTCGAAGAAAACGCTATCAGTTTCCCGTCAGGCGACCAGCTAGGCATTGTATCAATCCATGCCCCTTCAGTTAACTGACGAATCATACCGTTCTCAAACTCGCCATTAACCGCATCGACTACATACAAATTCTTATAACCAGAACGCCCTGATCGAAACACGAGATACTTTCCATCCGGTGAGCAGGATGGGAACGCATTGTTACCGGTTTCCTCCTTCGTTAGTATCTTAATTTCGGAACCAATCTTATCGCAATCATTCGTCAAGTTCGACTGATCAAACGTCACCCGAGCAAGCTGAACGGTGTGCTTCACAGACTGAAAAATCGGACCAATCGACGTGAAGATCACGTTGCCATCAGCAGGGCTCCATGAATTACCAAACGCAGCACGGTTCTCGACCAACGTCCATCTTTTCGAACCATCCGATTTCACGATTTTAATCCCGATATCAACGTCAAAATCCAGATTCATCGCAATGTACTTGCCACAGGGCGAAAACCCCGGAAATGACCCGTTCAGCCTCAGCATTCTCACCTCCTCAATCGGCGAATCCACCGCCTGAAGATGCGGAATCCTTGACTCTCCAGGCGCTCCCTCGCCCCGAAACCGGTGGAAACCGACATAATTCGACTCCGGTGAGACGAACGGGTTGTAATGGTGGAAACCAGGGCTGATCACTTCAGTAACAAGCCTAAATTGCTTCGTTTCCGTGTCGAAAATCTCAATGTGGCGATACTTGTTCCCCTTTCGCCTCGTTGCGAGCACAATCTGACTACTGTTATGCATAGCTGCCGGCGTGAAGCAGTGTATACCCGGCGGTGTGACCCGAACCGGAACGGAACAATCCGAATCTAAATCGGAACCTAAATCTACTCGGAAAACACTCCACCACCCGTCGTCCGATTGCCGGTGAAAGTACAATATCCTATCACCGGAGAAAGTAGGCCAGCCGCCGTGTTCGGCTACGATAACCCGTTTACCCGGATCCGATTCGTTAAAAACGATAATATCCGTTTTCAGATCGTGGAATTCGCCGCCCCAACGACCCGACCCGTAAGATGCCACAGCGATAAACTTGCCCGATTGGGAAACCGCGGGGCTAAAATCGGAAGACTCATGCGGAGTTAATCTGACAGGACTAGGATGGCTACCTTTTCGATGGATCCGAACCGGGTCGAGTACAGACCCGACCAGCTCCGGAACGGTTTATCCGGCTCCTCATGAGCTGAAATGAAGTAGAGGTTGTTGTTTTTAACAACCGGGCGGTCAAGGAAGAGGGTGTTGGGGTGGGTGGGGATGAGAGTGGTTGAACCGGGTCGGGTGAGGTGGATACGGGCGGAGCCGGTTCGTTCGGAGATGAAGAGGAGGGTTTGGTTTTCGTCGAGGAAGTGGCCGTTGTAGTTGACGGAGAGGCAGTCGGTGAGGAGGTGGGGGGTGGTGGGGGAGGTGAGGGGGAGGGAGAAGATGTCGAAGCCGTAGTAGGGGCGGCCGACGGAGGTGAAGAGGATTGTTCCGGTGGGTTGTTGTTGTTTGTGGTGGTCCATTTTGAAGAGGTGATGATGGTTTGATGAAAACGGAGATTTTGTAGAGTGGCGAAATTTGTGTAGAATTCTTTTGGCGTTATTGTGGAAAGTAGAGAGCATATCTTCTTCTTTATCTTCGATTTATTTATTATTTTTTAATAATTCCCTTCTTATCCTATGGTGCTTTTTTCAATATACAAATAATATACAAATACTACTAGTAGTTGATTTGAGAAGCCAAGGCTCGACTTTGTCACAATGGGGTGCAGATCAGATCAAATGGATTTATTAGATGCTAAAACTAGTTAGTCCAGATGAATCTAGTTTCTTAAAGTAATCAAGCTACCCGGTTGGCTAGATGACTACCTAGTCCATCAGAGCTAGCTAGTGACACCACTTGTCTGACTGAGCCAGCCGGATGGTTAAAACTAGATTACTATAACAAATTTGAAGTGAAAAATTGTTAAAGTAATCAAGCTCATTAAATTCACTACCGTGTTTGTTAAGTATTACTCCCTCCTGAATTAAATATAAGATGTTTTGATTGTTTTACCATTTACAAATATAAGATGTTTGAAGTTGGTGTCATGTAATTGTGTGTTTTTTACAACTTTTTATGCAGTCAGCTCCATTTTTTTATACTTTGTTTACAAAATCTATGCAATGTTTTCATCTCTCATTGGTCATTTTATTTTTACAAGATATCAACATGTTTTTTGGCAAACTTTCAACAACAAAATTGATGAAGTTCACATTTTCTTAATATGTGTGAAAATGCTAAACATCTTATATTCAATTCAGGAGGGAGTACCATTCAATCAAATCCCGTGACAAAGTTTAACAAATAGAAATGGTCGTGTAATAGTAAAAGCATGGCATAAAAATCTAACTAGAGTCACTATCGAAAGTTTGATATATCTCTATATTTTACAATACCTCAAATAGTATTATTTAACGAGCCGGGTTGAATCGAGTATTGTACCCAATAAGGCTCAGTTTGCCTAACAAAATGGTGGTGGGAACAAAATTTAGTGGGTGTTTGCAACAGTTTAACTTATCCAACTTATCACTTATTTTAAGCAGAAACAACTTTTGATTGTTTGCAATAACTTATAAGCTGCTTAATTCTCTTAAATTAAGTTGGATAAGTTGAAGTTTGAGAAGTTGAGTTATACCTACTTCAGCAGCTTCTCCTTAAATTAAGCTGGATTTTAGTTATTTTTGTCCAAAAAGTTAGATTTGCAAACACTAATCCTACAACTTATCTAACTTTTAAGTAATTTTTTTTAAACACCATCAAAAAATTTATAATAAGTCAACTTTATCAACTTCTCCTTAAATTAAGTCAGTTATTTTAAATCGAAACTACTTCAAACACCACCATCATCATCATGCCCGTGTTAGATCAGGGGTAACTAGAAATATACAATTTTCATTAGTGAACTGTAATCCATCCCCAAAAGGATAAATAGACACAGTTCCAAAACCCTAGAAATCAAAATTGACAGAATCACCACCAGTATGCAATATCCATGTATAGACGCTTGCAAAACCTTCACCGCCAATACCAATAACACCTCCCTCTCCAAATTACTATCCTTCCGCCACCACCTCCAAACCGCTCCATCTCGCCGGTACAGTTCCTACCCCTGCATTTCGTGCAGTTTGAGCAACAAATCAGAGAATTCTAGCGAAAGAGTGAGACCAGTGCAAGCTAAGGGTAAGGACAATGTGTGGAGTATTGATAATGAAATGGCCAAAGTTGAGAAAGGGAAAATGAGAGGAAGGAGGAAGAAGAGAGGTGGTAATGGAGGAGGGAAGAGAGTGAGG
>CM051457.1:111347437-111367415 GCA_028274465.1 Plantago ovata | reverse complement strand
ACCAAACATTCAACCACCAGTCGTATCACCCTCTTTTCCAGATAAGACAAGCACAGCATACTCACATGCAAGAGCTGGATGATGACGATAAGCTACAAAATCAACACCGTATGTGATCCTGCCCTCACCACCCAGTTATTTGCACGAAGGTGAGGTATAAGCCTTGCATAATCGGAAATTAGCTCTCTGGGCTATCATATAATACCGCAGCAATTCTTCCTCTCTCTTTAAAAGGTTACTTTCACCAAAAACCTTATACACTTCAAGATGCAGCAAATAAAAGGCTTCCTCAGACTTAATTGAAACCATTGCTTGTCGTTCTTCTCGGTGGAGATAACAGGGCGACCAAAACACGCTTGGTTCAAGAGATCCTTTTGCTCGGGAAGCACTGCAGAAGCACAATACATCCAGAAAGCAATCCTTGGGAATTACATTCAGTTAAAGAGGATTTGAGTGAGTATTATTCTGGACATGGGCCTGCTAGAGCTTTCGATTGAGCTCCTTTTCCTTTCCATCTGGGAGCCATATCTGGTTCAAAGAGTACAAGAGAGGCACTACTTTTATAGGTCATGGAAATATCATATTCAAGTAACATTCGGTATCAGAATCAACAGTGAGCATTCTTTTGGGAAACTGATTATAGATTCTGAACCACTTGAGTAATTCAAACTGATCAAAAACACTGTCAGTAAATCAATTCGATTCTGTTTCACACGATTTTTCTAGCATCCTTCACGGACAACCTCTAAATTCAATTGAAATCAAGCCAATCGGTCACGAATAATTGAAGTTTCACAACTGAAGCATATGTAGTAGCCCTTACAAGTAAAAAACGCTACAGTATGAAATAAACATTTGGATACCACTGAGCTATGAAATAATCAAATAAGCAGTAAAAAAAGCTATGAAATAATCGAAGTTTATCAAAAGGGTATATATATATATATATATATCTGCTGAAATTCACTGTATTAAATTCACAATCACAAACACTCATATTTGATAAAAAAATGAAATTATATGAAATTAATTACCTGCTGAAGATGATGACAAGACGACCTGGTAGTGTGTTTGACATACAGTTACACCCGCATACAAACGAATTCGAATGTTGCTTCATCTCATTCAAAGCAAGCATTGATGGATTCACAAGTTGGTCAAGTCCTGGACCAGCTCTTGATGATACTGGGATTGCTCCTCTCAGCTGATTTTCTGCCAGGTCGAGCCAATATAGCTTGGACAGTTTACCAAGAGACGGTGGTATGCTGCCACTCAAGTTATTCGTGTTCAGCGCCCTGTCAACATACGCGTGGCAGCACCAGTTATTAAACACAATCAGATGAGAAGAAAGAGCTACAATTCAACATGAATGTTCTTACATGAACGTTAGCTCTGATAGACTTCCCAATTCGCTCGGTATGTTGTTAGTAAAGCTACATCCAGCCAGAATTCTGAAGATCACAAGTTATAAGTGAGCAATCATTTCTCTGCTAATGTGATAGCAAGACTGGATAATAAAAGTTTCATGCAGATACAGTGAACAACATACAATATGGTCAGTTTACTTAGATCTCCAAGCCGGGGAGAAATAAGACCACTCAGCCCCGGTTATATGACAAATCTCTGCAATGACCAATGAGTAACTTCTGTTTTAGTCAAAAAATATTACACCAGTAAGTTTGTTACTGAGTGTAAGCTAAGACAACTTACAAGGAGAGCAATTCGTTGAGCCCTCCAATATCGCCACTCATGCGTCCTGTTAGTCTCATAGTCGATAACCCTCTGGAACATTAACATACTCAGATATCGATTTACAAAAACCATTTACCATAATTCCAGAAGAAGTAGAAAACAGAAATGGGCTGATCAGTGTGCAAAATATATTACTTCGTATATACTTACAGAGCAGTGACCCTTGAGTTGTTGCAGGCCACACCATCCCAATCCGCACATGGATCACCCGACTTACTCCAACTTGGTGGCGTATTTCCCCACGATTCTTTCAGTGATTTAAGCACCGAGCTGCATCAATTGTTCACTCAAGAACGTTACAGTCTGACGACAAAACACAGTCACATGCACAAATACTACATGCATTTTGCATTAAAACTACTCCTTTATGAAGCTACTACCATCAAAAACAAAAATATATCGAAATCAACAAAATATATACCATCTGGTGGATGTGTATAAGCATGAATGAGATGAACCCATATCACGAAAAACGACAAGTAGCATAGGAGCAGCAGCCGCCCAGTGGCTGCCATATCCGCCTAACCGGACTATTATTCCTGGAAATGTGGCTTTCTTGAAAGGGAGAGGATTGAAGTCTGAAAACTACACTTTGTGGAATCAGTTATCTAGGGGAATTAAAGAAACATTGCATCCCAGATAGATACTAGCATGATCCAATGATTACATGTAACTGAAATATGAACAGGAAATGAGAAAGCAAACAGAAAAAATGATTAAAACTTGTCTTAGAATTGAAGCCAAAGAAAAGAAGCAACTTTCATCATTCAGTATTGATTGTTTAGCAAGCACTCTATAATCATGACAATGTAAGACTATTTGGAAAATAACAAAAACAGTGATGATGGTTAATTGGTTTGAAATGTTCTTTTCAATTTCATCAATTGTTGTGTTTAATTAATAATAATCAATTAAGGAATCAATTTCTTCTCTAAGCCGGCCTGTCTGGCGGTGCCTGTCCATTGTAAACAAGAGCAACAAAAAATAGCAACAATGTCATCAAAAGCTATGAGAGAAAATGGCACATTTATTTCTTCTTCATCCAGCTAATTTGTAACGAATTAATGCTCATTTTGATATCATCAAAGATTTGAGCATTGGGCTTAGTTTGATTGTGAGTTGTGTGACTAGGTACCAAATTTGATAGTAGTTGTGTAAAACCTAACTACCAGATGTCGGCAATCAAGTGACATAATTGTTTCGGACATGTACAAGAAACTAAAAATAGAATTTGTTTTAAAAGTGCATTAAATTAAAGTGGAAAGATTAATTAAAGAGAGATGAGTGGATGATTATAATTTGGTCGACTGATCGGCCTGCTAAATGCTAATCCACTAAAAGCCTGCAGCCTAAATTTAATTTTAATCCTGAAAACTACTAGTACTATTTATATAGTATTTCTTGTTTAATTTCAAAATCTTGTCTTTTTGCTTTTGTTCCTTATGTGCTTAGATAGGCAGGATTAAATATTGAATTGCTCATATACATGTTTTAATTAGTACTTACAAGTTACATCTAAGTTTATATCATTAGAAAATCAACGACTCATAACCAAAGTGTGTCCTTTCGTGTGTTTAAGGAGAAAAAGAGTTTAGCAATGGGTTCACAAGCCCTTCGCTCAAAGGCAAATGTTAAAGGATAGTGTGAAGTTCCAAACCGGCCACATGAGTACACAAAGTTGTGTTGACATATAAGTGCAAGTCCAAATCCTAGATTGGCCTTGTCTAATACCCCTAGTTAGGCACGTGAGCATGTCACTTCCCTATCAACTATGGTATTTTCATCCTATGTAAATTATAATGTGGTGCTTGATGAGGCGTAAATATAGTTTACTCGTAATCCGTAATTTGCCATCTCATCTAAATCACACAATATCTACCAAGCGTAACTATCCATTTCTACACCAGCAAATGGTTTTGTTTGTACACACAAGAATGACACAAAGACGAAATGGCTGATAGAAAAAACATAATCCCATTGACCACAACTAGAATCACTCCGAATGGATAGCTTCATTCTACCTCGTGATGGAGGACATAGCTTATGACTGGTCATTCGGACGCTCTAAAATTGGGTGAAAATTTTATTCGGACGCTCTAAAGTTGGTTTTATTAGGACCTATACGTAATTCTAAAATTAGTTGAAAATTTTGACTTCAAGAAGTCGTGCGGCAAGGAGAGAAGGTCTAAAATACATAGTACATTTTATTCATGTTTATATAGTTGTACGTGGTCGTGCACATGATTCAAAAAAGGAGACTGTCGAAAATAAGTCTCATTTCTATGGATGTACATGAAACACGACACTGAAAGGTCCCAAAAGCACCGAAAATTTTTTCGTGTTATTTATGTGTCACCCACACAAGAACGATGCCCCGTATTCATTGAGCATACTCCTACAGTCATCCGAGCGCTTTAAAATTGGTGTTAACAACTCATAATCTCAAAAATCAACGGAAGCTTTCGACTTGGGGAGACCATACATGGGAAGAGAGTCCAATCACACACAAGGTACATGCATTTTCTTACCCATTGTAAATGGCCATGTCCGTTGTTTTTAAAAACAGACGGTCCAATAAAAATCCAAAAGGTATCATTTCTGTGGACGTCCAATAAAGTTGGCCTCGATGGGCTCTAGAAACTTGTGATATTTTGTCCCACCCACACAAGATCGATCCTTCGAATCCGTTGAATATACTTGATACTTCCACGGCCATCTAGGCGCTCTAGAGTATGGCGACAATGAGTGAAAGAAGAAGATCTTATGTCAGTGGGAAGTCGGAACTTATTTCCGGATCTCTCGGTCACGACCTCATGAAAACATATTGTTGGACCATTATGCACATGGGTTACCCGATCCTAAAGTGCTAAAGTGCAGTTGTCTCAATGTGATGGAATGGCCCAATTCATATTAGCAAGGTCCAAATACTCTAAATCAAAGCCCATCGCCCCATTCAGCTCCTTCCCCATCAACTATGCAAATTTGAACTTTCTGAACAGAGAAAAATCTTGATTCAAGGAACCAACTCTAACAGCTAACCAAACCTCCCATTGCCCGCCATCTCCGCCGTGTCGCAAAAGTACGCAGCATGGCAAAACTAACAAAAACCATTAACATTTCATCATCTAAGCTCGGAAACATACTAGTAGTCGCTTCCATAGCCAAAGCTCTGTCAAAACCCAACGGAATCAATTACCTCGACCAAAATGCAGACGCCATTCCCTTATCGGAGGACCTCGTACTGCAACTCTTGTCTCGAACTTCCCTTGATTCGAGAAAGAAATTGGAATTTTTCCGTTGGTGTTCACTCAGGCATTTCTACAAACACTCTGCAGGCACTATCACCACATGTTCAAAACCATATGTAACCTTATTCATCACCACCACGATGATGTTTTCGACCTCGTTACCTCGATGAGACGCGACTCCGTCGAGCTTGATTCGTCGACGCTTAAGCTCATTCTTGATTCGTTTATTAAGTCTGGCAAGTTTGAGTCTGCCTTGGAACTTTTGGATCATGTCGAAAGGGACTTGAATCTGACTAGTACTAGTGGCCCTGATGTGTATAGCTCTGTTCTTGTTGCTCTTGTGAGAATGAATAAGGTTTCGATTGCATTGTCGATTTTCATGAAGTTATTGGAGTGTAATGACACTGCGATGATGATGATTCCGGACACCTTAGCGTGTAATGAGTTGCTTGTTGGACTTAGGAAAGCTGAGATGAAAGATGAGTTCATACAAGTTTATAATAAACTGCGCGAGACTAAGCCTTTTCCGTTGGATAGGTTTGGTTATAATATATGTATCTATAATTTTGGTCGTTTTGGTGACTTATCGACTGCTTTAAGCTTGTTTAAAGAGATGAGGGAGAAGGACGGTGCATTTGCTCCTGATTTGTGTACGTATAACAGTCTCATCCACGTGCTTTGCTTTCTTGGGAAGGTAAATGATGCTCTCATTGTGTGGGATGAGTTGAAGGGATCCTCAGGTCTTCTGCCTGATGTCTTCACTTACAGAATACTGATTCAGGGTTGTTCTAAGGCTTTCAGGATCAATGATGCACTGAAGATATTTGGTGAAATGCAGTATAGTGGTGTACGTCCGGATATTGTTGTTTACAACTCTCTACTTGATGGTTTGCTTAAGTCGAGGAAGCTTATCGAAGCGTGTAATCTGTTTGAGAATATAGTTGATGATAGTGGCGTGAGGGCAACATGCTGGACGTATAATATATTGATTGATGGATTGTATAAGAACGGAAGGCCGGAAGCTGCATACACTATGTTTCGTGACTTGAAGAAGAAGGGGAATAATTTTGTTGATGGGGTTACATATAGTATTGTCATTCTGCAGCTTTGTCGGGAGAATCAGCTTGAGGAAGCGTTGCAGTTGGTGGAAGAGATGGAGGCAAGGGTTTTCGTGGTTGGTTTGGTTACGGTTACCTCGTTGTTGATTGCGCTTTACAGGCGAGGTCAGTGGGATTCGACAGAGCGTCTTATGAGATATATTAGAGATGGAAATTTGGTACCGGCTATTCTTAAATGGAAGTCAGCAATGGAAGTTCGATAGAAAGTCCACCGAAGAAAAGGAAGGACTTTACGCCACTTTTTCCCATCCATAAGTGATATATCAAAGATTTTGAATTTCAAGAAGACTGATACGAAAAGTGGAGATTTTGAGGACGAAACGGATGAATGGTCATCTTCTCCGTACATGGACAGGATGGCCAATCACTTCGACTCGGGTGGTGATTTTTCACAATCTTTCTCGCTATCCAGAGGGGTTAGAGTTATTGGTAAAGGCGACGATACATTTGATATCGATATGGTGAATACCTACCTATCTATATTCCTGGCTAAGGGGAAGTTAAGTTTGGCTTGTAAACTATTTGAGATTTTCACAGATATGGGTGTTGATCCTGTGAGCTACACTTACAACTCCATAATGAGTTCATTGTGAAGAAGGGTTACTTCAAGGAGGCTTGGGGCGTTCTTCATGCTATGGGTGAGACAGTTTACCCAGCTGACATAGCAACGTACAATGTGATAATTCAAGGCCTGGGAAAGATGGGAAGAGCAGATTTGGCTACTGCTGTGCTAGACAAGTTAATGAAGGAAGGCGGTTATCTTGACCTTGTGATGTATAATACGCTGCTTAACGCCCTGGGTAAGGCTGGTCGAATGGATGAGGCAAATAAGTTGTTTGAACAGATGAAGAAGAGTGGAATAAATCCTGACGTTGTGACTTACAATACACTGATTGAAGTGCATGCTAAAGCTGGTAGACTGAAAGATGCTTACAAGTTGTTGAGAATGATGTTGAATGCTGGATGTGCACCAAACCATGTGACTGACACAACTCTCGACTTTCTGGCAAAGGAAATCGAGAAAGTACGATACCAGAAGGCTTCAATACTTCACACCAAAACAGATGATCCTGTTCCCACCTGAAAGAATTGCATTCTACAATATGTTTACTACAGCCTACAGGTACTCTAGTCTTCTGAACATTGCTGTTTCATCTTTGCAATTTCCAGAATTAAACCTCTAATTTAATAAAATAAAGTAAAAAATTGCAACATCTGCCAAAACTCCCCGCCAACAGGTAACTTATGCAAAAGTTTCCCTTAATTTTCTCGCATATGTTGTATGTTTAATGCATCCTGTATTTATTGCTCACTAAAAAGAACTTCAATACCAGCTGCACCGACCTCCGTTGAGATACTCGAGAATGCAGACAAAGTGGAGGATCACCAATTGTAGGGAGTAAAGGGGGTTATACCTGTTGATGATGTGCCAGGGGCAATGAATCTACATTAACACATTTCACAATCAGTTGCTCTATCATGTCACATAGAGGTAAACATCTTGCATTTTCATTTCTACTGTTGTACACCATTAGTCTTTTGTGAAATGTTGCGGTGTAGAACTGTATATTGGTTTGAATTTGAGTCAATGTTGCTTGATACTCGATTATCATATGTGATAAAGCAGTATGTGTTTATTATATCTTAAATGTTCCGATGCCTTGCTAAAGGGTGAAACTTTATTTGCTCAACAATGTCTATAAAAGCTCTAGCTGCTACTAAGGTCTGCACTTATAAGATAAATTTCAGATGGTCAATTAAGTTCAGAAGTTCTGCTGGTATTTGTTCAATAGTGAAACGAGTGTTAATGTTGAATGCTCTAAATGCTAATGTTTGCTTATTTTTTCTAACAATGTTGTCAAGCCTATCTCATGTCGCCATTTGTTTAACGCCCAATTCTTTTCTTGGACTTGATTTCATTCATGTTTTACTCAAGTTCCGATATCATTTCTTGGTTAGTGTCCACATAGTTAATGCTATTTTTGGACAAAATAAATCTCATAATGTTTGGAAACCAAGCGTGAATTGGAGGGAGACCTTTTATTCTTCAGCTGATATTTGCGTGTTTTGGCATACATTACAAATTTCCATTTAAGTGATTTTCATGCGGTTCAGCTTCACATTCAATGTTCATTCAATGTATAAGTTTGCTTCTAAATTATATTTTAATGTGTGTGGGATCATGCATCCCCTGGTCACCGAGTAAGTCAATATGATGCACATTCTTGCCTCTGCCATGAATGTTTTGCAACCGTGCTTATCATGAAGGAACTTGATGTAATAGAGAGTTTTTAATTTTATACCTCGAGTTCCATTCATATATAAGCTTCGGGCTTTATGCTCTCTTTGCATGTTGCACCGTAAACTAGAAACATAGATATGGATATTTTGCAGGTTATAATGAACTGAGAGTTTTTATTACTGAGAAAGTGAAACATTTATATGAATGATTCTTTGTAAAACTTTTTTGAATCTGTCTAATGGGAGGTAATAAAATCTGTAGAAGAGTTGGGGCAGCAAATGTTCTTTGTGTGTATTAATCTTTGCTCGTATTATTGAGATGTGCTTATTTAGACGGATAAGAAATGATTTGGTCCTCAGATTTAAACTGATCAATTATAAGGGGTAATGTTCTTATATCTTAAACTTACAAGTTGTGAATAGAAGTTTTCGCTTACAGCAGTAGTAATAAAGAATTGATTTGCTTTCTTGTGCACTCTCGTGTCACATATAGTACATTCTTGCACACAAGAGTGGTCCAGAAAACAAACTTAGTAATAGATCAAGAGATTCACGAGTCGTGACTCGTGAGGACAACTCATAATATTCTTGGTTGATTGATCAGGATTTATTAATGTTGGACTGCATGTCTTAGAGATAGTTAACAACCAAACAGGTTGATTGTCCTGTGCATAGCAGTACTAAGTGATAACTGGATCTTTGAATTCTCAAACACTAGCTCATTAATGTGCCTTAATTCATGTTCAGCATGAATGCCTTGTTTTTTGTTTGTATCATTTTCTCTGTTCTTCCCTCAAGTATGCTGGTGTTTTCTTCATAAATGATAATATTGCTTCTTCGGACCTTGCCCTGTATTTCATCCTAAATATGACATTGTTGACTGTTTACCTATACTCACACAGTTGCTTAAATTTTTGTCCTTTCAGGCATGTCTGGTGTTAAATGCCACGGGAAGTTTAAAAGTTGCATCAAGAAAGTTCAGAAATCTGTGAAGGTTGGTTTCTCCAGGAGTTGTTATTTTAGTGTTTTGTGGCATACCATTAAGTGATTTTCGTGTGGTTCATCTTCACATCCAAAGTCATATGATATGATGTATAAGTTTGCCATGTGTGTGAGATCATGCATCCCCTGCATTTGTGAATAAGATGGGATGTGTGAAAGATGATACGTCACCGAGTAAGTCAATAAAACATGCGGCTAATACTTGTGTATGATAAAGCAGTTCTGGAAGCACAGTTCCATCAATTAGTCCTTTAGATGAGCGAAACAAGTGCCATACTGAAACAGATTTGAGACGGCAAGTAATAGCATGTTCGTCATCAGCAAGGTCATCATACCAGAAACAGAGAACTTTGGAATATAATGATTGTAGATTGATTTTTGTATCTTCTTCTTGTGCTGATGATGGTAAACTCATGATTCAGTTAGTACCTGTGACAAGAACAGAGATATATGTGTTCAAACTAAATTAATTAATTAATTAATAAAAAATAAACTGGAACAAATTGTAAATAGAATTTATACTACGTACTAGTATATATCAATCATCATACTATCCAGCTTCAGATTTCGGTGACGGACGGGTGGTCGTATCGTATTCATAAAATAAAAATGAAACAAACCGGAAACACACAATTCATGTATCAAATTATCAATCGGATCGAAACGACGCAGCAGCTTGAGATTTCTGTGATCATCTTATCGTACTCATAAACAAACAGAAGCTTAAATTTTAAATTTAAACCAAAGCATATACAAATAATTTTGCTATGAGCAGTAACTTATCAAATCATCAAACGAGTAAAAAATGATAAGAAAGACGAGAGAGAGAGAGACAACTTTACCAGGGCAAAAGGAAAGCGGCTGAGATCCAACAAGAACATATAAATGATGCGGTTCGTCACTACAGGGCTTTTACATGGACCCGACTTTTATCGATTGGATGGTGAACAACTGTGAAAAGGTTAAAGCTCGAGATCGGTCAATGTGAGATTGACTCATTGTTTTTTATCATGAATCGATCACGTAGAAAAAATAACCGAAGCTCACGAGCAATAATTAATTTAATTTCTATTTTATTTCTTTATGATTATAGTGAACCAATGTATTATTAACCGCAAATTCTCAGGAAAGACGGTCTTTAATATAGACGGGACCTTTTTGCAATTTACCAACTAAAATCTCGCTACCCATTTAAAAAACGCGGATCCGGATTTATGACCCGGTTACTTATTCAGGTTAGCAGACATTAACCGATATACACGGCTTCTTCTCTTTTCTTTTTTTTCTCCTCTCAGTTCGATCTCTCTCTCTAGGGTTTTTTTCAAGCGTTTTTTGCGTTCGATTGACGGTTTTGAAGCGGTTTTCATCTTCATCGACGGTTGTTTGGTGTATTTTAAGTTCGATTTTGTGCTCAGTTCAAGGTATTGTTCTCCATTGAAGTTTTAGGTCGTTTTTGGTTTTCTGGATGTGGTTTTTTTTTATTTTTCTGTGATTTTGTAGTAGTATTGTGTTTGTTTTATGCTCGTTTATGTGTGTGATGTTCAGTAGTAGTTTTATTTTTGTTTTTTGTAACTCAATTTGTTCGAATTTTGCTTATACATGGTGGTTTCTGTTTGTTTTTGTTTTTGCTTATGCATGGTGGTTTCTGTTTGTTTTTTGCTTATACGTTGTGGTTTTTGTTGTTTGTTGTTGTGCTTCATTGAAGGTATTGTGCTGCATTGACGTTTTTATGTCATTTTTTTCTTTTCTGGATGGTTTTCATGGTGCTTTGTTCCTTTTTTTTGCTTTGTTTGTATTAGATATGGATGGTGATAAAAGGAAGACGCGATCTACTACATCTGCTGCTGCTGCTATGAATAAACCAAGCACAAGGACGCGAGCTCCTTCTGGTGCGAAGAAAAATGAAAGTCCAAGTGGTGGTGTAGTTTACAAGAGAAAGAAGACATCTCCTGACTCATTAAAAGGTATTTGTGTTCTGTTTTGTTATGTATTTTGAATAGATTTTTTTCTCTTTTTGATATCATTTGAAGTTTCTGTCATATCATGGGAAGTTTATGTGATATCATGGGGTCTTTTGATTATATCATGGGGTTTATTTGAAATATTATGGCATATTCAGTGTATTTTTTGTGTGTATTTCATATTAATATAAATATGATCATGGGGTTTACTTTGATTTGGTGTTGTTTTCTGTTTTATCATTAGAGATGGTTGTTGATATGCGCCGGACTAGAGCTGTTTCGGCTACTTCTTTTAAGCCAGGGTCCAGTTCTACTGATGCTTTGAAGAAGACTAATAAAAGGAAGCAACCTAGTCAGTCTGATTCTGGTAAGTCTATGCATTTTTTTTGAAGATCATGGGGTTTATTTGTGAATATCATGGGATATATTAGTCACATCATGGGGTGTGTGTTTGATTCTGTGAATTGTATCCTTTTCTTTTTGGATATCATGGGGTCTTTTGATGATATCATGGGGTCTTTTGTAGATATCATGGCAATTTTTAGTGTAAATTCTGTGTGTATTTGATATTAATAGAAATATGATCATGGGGTTTATTGTGAACATCATGGCATATATTGGTAACATCATGGGGTTTTCATATGTTTTTTTTTTGTGTTGTAGATTTTCAGGGAGATAAGAAAAAGCGGCGTAAGGAGGGGAAAAGTTTTACTGCTGCTGAATTTGATAAGTTGTCGGAGAAGCAGAAGTCTTACCTGATTTGTGTTACTCTGCCTGATGGTAGCGTAAGACATAAGAGGATGGAGGCTTATTGTCAGGCTGAGAAGGTGTTGGACTTGTTTGGAAAATTTAACACAGCACAATTGGATGCTGTAATGGATATAGGTTTTGGTGGTTTGCAGCATGTTATTGTACATTATCTGCCTAGGAAGTTTACTCCTTGGTTGGTGGAGAGGTTCGAGTTTGAAAATTATTATATGGTGGTTGGTGATGATAGGTTTTCCTATAACCGGTGATGATGTGTACGATCTGTTTATGATCCCTCGCAATCCTGGTGTTGAGGTGCCTTTGGATAAAAAGTATGGTGATAAAGGGAGGTATAGGAAGGAGATTATTGACAGTTGGACGTGGGCAACTGAACATAAAACCAAATCTGGTGAGGTTCGTTTGTCTACAGTTGCTGATCGGTTGGTTGAGTTAAAGGAGGCGGGGGATGAGTTCAAGAAGCTCTTGTGTTGTATGTTTGTGGGGTGTTCTTGGCACCTTTGCCTGTTGCTGTTGTTGATCAGAAGCTGTTGCGAGCTGTTGAGAACGTTAAGAAGATCAAGACATATGACTGGTGTAGTTTTTGTTCTTGACAGGCTCGGTTCTGCAGTTAGGAGTTTTAAAACTTCGGAGTTTAATGCTATGAGTGGATGCCTCTGGGTTCTTATTGGTTGTTACTTGGAGAGGTTTAGTGTGAGACAACGGGTTCAAGGTCGTGATCTCCCTTTGATTCAGCACTGGAATGATGGTCTGATATCGGAGAGGATCGAGTATGAGAAGAAGAATGGAGGTTTTGGTAAATTATTGCGTGATACCAGCTATCCTCTTACAAAGAGACTTCCTGGTCAAGGTGCTGTGTATTATGTTCCGAAGAAGGCTAGAGACGAATCTTCTGTTATGGTATGTTTTTTTTTTTTTTTTTATTTTTCTGTTAGTTCTGTATACATGTTTTATTTGGATGTTTGTGTCATATCATGGGATATAACTTTGTTTTTATGGAAGTTTTTTATTATCAGAGAATTTTGTAGTTACTGCATGTATATGATATGATGATGTGTATAGTTGATATTATGGGGTATATAGTTGATATCATTGGCGTATATTGTTGAATTTTTTGTTATGTCAGAAATTGAAGTTACTGCATGTGTATAGAATTTCATGGGGTATGTAGGTGATATTATGGGGTATATAGTTGATATCATGGGGTATATGGTTGATATTATGGGGTATATTGGTGATATCATGGTTTATATTGTTGAAGTTTTTATTATGTCAGAATTTGAAGTTACTGCATGTGTATAGGATTTCATGGTGTATATGGTTGATATTATGGGGTATATAGTTGATATCATGGGGTATATTGTTGATATCATGGGTATATAGTTGATTTCATTTTTTTTTTCCTTCTTTTACATACCTATTGTTTTCTCACTGGTTTGCTTATTTTGGCTTTTTTTATAGACTGCTGAAGAGTCATGGAAAATTTTCATGATTGATATTGAGAATGCTTCGCGTGCTCATCTTGAAAGGATGCAGAAGTGTGGTTCTGGTGGTCAGGAATTGGATGATGTACTAGAACCATCACAGAGTTGGTTTACGCAAAGGTTTTATGATGATCCTATGCTGCATTCATTTGTTGACAATGTTTGTGTTGAATTGAAGTCGAGGATTGGGGAGTCGATTAGAGCATCTCAGCATGATTCACCTAGTGATTCATTTGTTCCTGCCAATTTGAATGAGAGTCCGACTCAGGTTGATAATAATGAAGGAACCAGTGGTATGGAGAAGGAATTTGAATTATTAGATGATGTGTTGTATCCTGAGAAGCTGAAGAACATTGATGTTTCTTCTATAGCTAGAAATGTTGAGCTAGAGGTTAAGATGCAGGGTGGGATGCATGAGGATAGGGATCAGAATACGGAAGAAATTGTTGAGGGTGATGGGACTTTGGTGACTGGGGGTGATCAGCAGATTGTTGTTCTTGATATGAATGAGCTTGGTGGTGATGCAGTTAAGAAGGGCGAGAAAGAAGTTGTTTTGGAGGAGCTTGGTGGTAATTCAGTGAACAAGGGGGAGAAGAAAGTTGATGTGGAGGAGGAAGTTGTTGGTGATGCAGTGAACAAGGGGGAGAAGGAAGTTGATGTGGAGGAGGAAGTTGTTGCTGATACAGTGAAAAATGTGGAGAAGGAATTTGTTGTGGATGAGGAAGTTGTTGCTGATGCAGTGAAAAATGTGGAGAAGGAAGTTGATATGGAGGAGCATGGATGTTCTAAGGTTGATATGGCTGTTGTTGTTGTAGAGAATCCTATGATTGGATCTTCAGGTAAGGAAGTTGATGAGGATCATGGATCTGATGATAGTCAGAAGCTCATGGACGATGAAGTTTTGCTTCTACATACTAGTAAGAAGGATATTCAAGGGATTGAGGTGGATTTAGAGGTTCGGGCATTGTTCATTGATAGGTTCCCCAACTATTCTTTTCATGAACTTGGATGTTTTGATGATTGTGGTGAGTTTGATAATTCTCTTGTGTTGGGGTCTGCCGTTATGAGGGTGATTAAGAAGTATATAAAGGGCGTAAATGATATGACATCTTACAGAAAGAAGTGGCTGACTATTTGTTCTTCATAACTGAGGATAGCAGGTATTTTTTTTATTTTTTTATTTCTGTTTCTGTGTTCTACATTATATCATGGGATGTTTTAGCTGATATCATGGGATATAACTTTGTTATCATGGGTGTTTTTTCTATTACAGTTCATGTAACTTTTGTGTTCCCTATATCATTTTTTTTTTTTAATGTAGGATCAAGGGAAAGTTTGTGATATGGGATTAAGCTATTTCATGTATGGAGATAGCATTAGGACGTTGTGTCCTAAGAAGAGGATTTGCACAAGTGTTATTGATTGCTGGATCCGAAATTTGAATTTTACCGAGCTTATCCTCCGTCCTAAGCCAGGGATGCACCGAATGTGGTTATCAATCCATATTTCTGTATGTGTCTGACTGCTTTTTTTTTTTTTTTTTCTTGCGGTTTGATGTTTGTCAATCAATTATTAATCGTAGTTACTATGTTTTTTTAGCATCCATGGAGGAAGTTGGCTCATGCGTTTGATGAAGATGAAAAGAAAGACTTCAAAAGGAGCTTAGTGATAACAGTGTTAAGTTTAAGGACAAATATTTGTTCCAGATGTTGGAAATGATGTTCTACTCCTTCAGAAGTGTTTTTGGGCCAGGAGATGTTGATATTAGAAGTGTAAAACTGGTAAGTTGCTATGTTTTTTTTTATTAAGTTATGTTTTTAATTTTTGAGATCCTGATATATATTGTCTGATATGATGGGGATATTAGTTAAATCATGGGGTATATTGTCTATATCATGGGGTATATTAGTGAAATTATGGTGTATATTGTCTGATATGATGTGGTACATTAGTGAAATCATGGGGGTATATTGTGTGATATCATGGGTATTTTTAGTGAAAACATGTGGTATATTAGTTTTTTTTGTGTTTCAGATCTTACTGTTGAGATCATGGGATATGTATCCAATATCATGGGATATATTGTTGATATCATGGTATATTTGCTTTTCTGTAGTTCTTTTTCCCGTTGATAGCTGGGGATCATTACACTTGCTATGTGGTGAATATGGAATTGAAGAGAGTGCAGTATCTTGATAATAGGAATACTGATCCATTGGCCGTTGAAAGTTTTTACATTGTGTTGGTAAGTTATTTTTGTATCATGGCAAATTGATTATATCATAGCATATAGTTTATGTTACAGTTCATTTTTTTTTTTTTTTTTTGTTGCCTTTTTTTCTCTTTTTGTAGAAGGAAGTTTTCACAGAGTGCCTTGTGAAAATTCTTTGCGTCGTGATGGAGATATTAGGGATTTTACATTGGAGAAGATTCCTTTTCATTGGATTAAGACTGAAAAAGATACCGAGGACTGTGGTGTTTATCTTATGAAGCACATGGAGTTGTTTTATGGAAGGCTTTTTGATTTCCCGCGCTTTTACAAGGTACTGTTCTTGTTTTCATATATTTTTTTTCAATGGACTGTTCTTGTTTTCTGGATATATATGTTTTGTATATGTTATGTAGTTTTACTAACTGTATTTTTTAATTTAGGTTTCGTCGAGAGAGGTGCTTAGGGCTGAAATTCTTGCAACGCTGGCTTTGTCGAAATTAAACTCGGCGCTTCCATCACTGAAGGAGAAAGTTGCTGCTTTTATTAATAACAAAGCAAGAATCAGTGACAATGTAAATCACAATCCAAGGTCTCTACATACTCTTCTGAGGATTCAGTATAAGAAAGTTACTGATAAACATGAGAAGGAGGAAATGGAGAAGAGAAAGGTACTTGAAGAGCAAAGGAAAGCTGAAGTTGAACGTGAAAAAAGAGATTACTGATGCTATTGCAGCTTCCTTGGTTGATGGTGATCCTAAAGTTGATACAATCCAACAAGATCCTAAAATAGTATGATAGGTTTCTTTTTCTAGTTAAAGACATGGTATATTTTGTTACTTAAATCATTGGATACTTTATACTTTTTACGGGATATTGATCATGTAGTTTTTTCTGCTTTTGGATCATGGATATTCGGTGATATGATCAAGTTATATTTTTGTCATTGGACGTCATAGTATAATCATGGCATGTTAGTAAAATCATGGGACTTGAAAGTGAAATCATGGCATGTCATAGTAAAATCATGGGATGTCATAGAAAAAATCATGGGATGTTATAGTAAATTCATGGGACTTGAAAGTGAAACATGGGATGTTTAAAATGAAATCATTGGAAGTTAATGTTAAATCTTTGTATACATAGATGAAGGAAACATCCTTGTAAGTAAGATAGGTGATTTCATATCATTAGTGTTATAGTAAAAATCATGGGATGTTTTAGTAAATCATGGGATGTGAAAGCGACATGGGATGTATGAAGTGAAATCATGGGATGTGAAGCGAAATCATGGGATGTATGAAGTGAAATCATGGCATATGTAGTTGATATTGTGGTAAACATTTAGTAATTTCTTTCCTCTGCCTGTTTGTTTTAGTTGTTGTTATGATAAGGAAAATCATGGGATGTTTAAGTGAAATCTTGGGGTATTTTTGTCTAACTTCATGTGGTATAAGAATAAGGCATGTAGAGTATGACTTGCAACAAAACATGTTAATATATATATATAAGATATATGTCTGAGAAAACATAACATAGGATTAATGTATATAATTTTAAAATAAATAAGATGAGTCGTTAATAGGAAGAATTACATAGTTCTTGCTATAAATCATATCAAGTGTTTGTCCGGCGGTACTTCAAAGTGTGTCTTTTTCTTCCATTGCTCTTTTCTTGTCTTTGTCTTTCTAGAAATGTCTTTGGCCTTTGTTTTTTCCTCCCTTTTGTACACATTGTGTGGGGTTTAGAACAATTGGTTTGGCACTAGTGTTCGGGCAGCAGTTTCTGTTGTATGTCGGACTCTTCTTCTTCTTGTGGCATGTAGTGAATTGTGTTGAATCTATAAGATTGTTTATTCCATCAAGGCTTGATTGTATGCATCTTCTACGATCTTTCTGGCTTCATTTTTTCCTTCTGATTTGATAATGAGTGATGGAAGCTCCGTTCATTGACTGTCCGCATGCAATGCATTCCTGTTTTCATATAATGTGTGTATATTGAAATCATGGGCATGTCAAAGAGATATCATGGAATGTTAAAGTGAAATCATGGGATATATAGATGATATGATAGAAAGAAATGAAGATTTTATTATACCTGTGCATTCTTGTTTGTGCTGTTGGTATGTAAAACACGGTCCCATAACCCTCGCTTTAGATGTTCTTGTCCAGCGCCTTGTAGTATGTACTTCTCGGATGCGTTTTATGTTATTTTTTGTCCATAACACAGGCAATGTTGGCATAGCCAGCCAAATCTTCAAAGTGTCTACATTTACAGCTCACTTCGATCTCACCAGATGGATGCCTAATGAATAGAAAACCATTAATGGTACTTCTGGATCATCATCAGGGTAGACTCATACAAAATCTTTTTCCACCCCCGCCAATTGTTACAGATTCAACAGCTGTAGTTTACTCTAGTTAAGTCCTTTTCTAAATTGTCTCTGTAAGTACTTGAAGATTTGAGTGTGTATATCTGCGGTATAAAAACATATGAGAGATATCATGGGATATAAGTTGATATCATGGGATATATAGGTGATATTATGGGATATATAGTTTGAGATATACCTCAGCAGCATGCTTGACAAGAGCATTGTTAGAGTTCAGTCTTGGCCTATTATGAGTGTTCTTGTGCTCTTTATGCTTTCATTTGATCTCCAGCGGTTGATCACTACATCGAAGAGTCTGAAGAATTGTGTGAGAGATGATGTTTTTGTTGGCTCTGAATGAAATTGCATTGTTGGTACTCTCACTCCTTTGAGTAGATAGGATTCCAGCTGAAAAGAAGGGCTTGCTAGGGCAGTGACCACTTCTCTTTTAGAGAATACAGTTGATCGAACCAAGATTCATTTCGAGCTCAAACTCACAAATCATTCCAGAGAAGGATCTTAAATTCTTTTTAATTGACAACCCATAGATGCATATATTGAAAATTATTGAATTGTCATTATGCCTAAGTTCGAGCAGTTTTTTATGCATTTTTGGTACAAGTGCCAAAGACACACCTTTGTTGTCTGGTTCATCTCCAAAAAACCACAAGATTAAATAATGGACAGATTTCATGTGCTTATTATAAATCATGGGGTATATTGGTTAAATCATGGGGTATTTTGATTGAAATCATGAGATATAACAGTTGAATTATGGAAGATTATTCATGTTCATAGAGTTCTATGGTGTAGTATATTGTCATGTAATGTAGTCAAGTTCATATACTATAGCATACATTTCATTTTTTTTTTTTTGTGTGTGTTATTATCTTAAAGTAGAATTCATGGGAGATTTAAGCAATATCATGCGACGTATAGTCATAACATAGTACCTGAACAATGGCTTTTGCAATTGCTGAATCTTGATCAGTGAAGATTGTAATTGGCTTCTTATTATCCATGGCTTTCATGAACTCTTCCATCAACAGATAAAGATGTAGCTTGCCCTGGCAATGACGCAAAGCAAACATTACATTGTTCCAGTGGTATTTCCACCAACAACGGTGCCAAATTAGTCCCTATTGTGGTCCTGAATGTGGTGTCAAATATCATGACGTCACCATAAAGCTCAGTCGTTCTTCTCCTCGAGGTCCTCCAGAAAAGGCTGCACAGTTTACCCTCGTCATCCAACTTGTGTGAGTAGTAGAACTGCGGATCCTCATTTTCTTTGCTTAAGCATGTCTAACACACACTGTGCATCTGCACCATCATGATTTTGTTCTCTGCGACAAATGTAGTGATATGGTCCTCTGGATTATCCAACATTCTTCTTCCCCGCCGCAGCTGCTGACAAATATTGACCGCGTCGGTGGCTTCCACCATGGTTTCTCAAACATCACTAATTTTCTGCCCTCTCATATCAATCGTTTTGGACTGTTGAAGTAACTCCATTCGGTCTATTCAGTTCATGGTTGTGCCACTTTGTGTTCTTGACTTACATCTTTCTCGGTTTTGAAAATATTTGGATCCTGAAGATAAAAACATGTGTAAGATATCATGGCATATTGTGACACTCATGGGATATATTGTTGAATCTGGGATATATAGTTGAGAACATGTGAGTTTTTTTACCTCATCCTTGTTTGCACTCACCACCTTCCACTACAGTTTTGCCTTCTTTGTTAATTTCTTGCTCATCACCTTCTTCTTCTTGTGCAGGCAACAGTGGGTGACTGGAGTGATGGGTAATGGGCTTGGGTTTGCCTT